>CALNHX010000363.1:0-353932 GCA_940337035.1 Agriotes lineatus
TCTCTTTCCGCTTAATGTAGGAACCATTGACAAAAATTATAGAGAATTACGTAATTATAAGAAAAAATACTTTAAAATTCCAAAACCTATTAATGGGTTTTTTGCAAAATAGTATTATATATTACATAATGGTCCACAACTTTTGCTAAGAAAAAATGTGTAAATATAGTTTTTTAATCGCTAAATTAAATGTATTCAAAAATTTCGTTACTCTTGTTTGTACCATTGAATTTCAAAATAATAATAAAAACAGTAAATTTTGTTAAGATACATAGTTTTATATCTCCGAATAGAAGAATCTCATTTATTTTAGTGTTTGTTATTTTCATTTCAGCACATAGCGCATTTTGTCACACTGGTGCGACAAAATACATTTTGCCGCATTAGTCTGTCAAAATAATAAAATGTATTTTAAAATCACTATGTTCTTGGTTGTCGAAAAAATCGTGTGCGCACCTCGTCGCATAGAGCTGTTCATTGCATTTGACAAGGCGTCGTGTCGTCCCGATCGACAATTATCCTCTTGTCCATAACTGTGCTACAAAGTATAAAACTGTGTGGCAAAGTAATTTGCCGCACACCTTTGTGCACTGTGCAGTACCGTTTTTTGACATTCCGCTACAAATTGTTTTAAAAAGAATAAAAAAATAGAAATTTGTTATAAAACGTAACCTGTAACCCGTAAATTGTACATGAAAACCTGACAAACTTGACAAGTAGTATACTACTTAATAAAAAAATACAAAACACTACCACAATTTTAAACTGCAAGTAAATTGCACATAAACTAAGTCAAATTCATAAGCAAAACCTACTAGTCTACGTTCAATTTATCAATGTATTGTTATAGTAATTATAAACCGTTGTCTGTAAACTTTTGTAAGGGCTTATGACACATAGACGTTAAAGCACCGTTTCCCTTGTTTTTCAATAAATAAAAAAGTTATCTGTACAAGTGTATGTAAAATTGTTTTTCCTATGACCACTATTATAAAAGGTTAAAATTGTAGAACTCACAAACTCTGTAATGGTGTTCTTACGCACAGTGGTATGTAAAACAGATGGATCGCGCGATTAGGGATTTAACGACTATATATGTTGGTTGCAGTAGAATTACGCATTCGCCGCTACGCGAATTACGTGACTAGAAACGCTTACTAGCTTAGAGATAAGATTAGAACCCGCTAAATCTGTACTCTGTTCCTAGAACTGTATGATAACGCCTGTGGGAACGGAAACTACCTTGCATTTCTTTAGGATAAGAGTTTTCCTTAGTGTTAAGATGCTTCTTGCATTCAGTTCTGTTTCGACACTCAGGTTAGCCTGTCCTGAATCAAGTGTGTGGAGCAGAGCTCCGACGTCTGTAAAGTGTTTAGTGTTTTAAGTATAAATAAATGCTTTTTAAAAACACTAATCGTCGTTAAATAAACTTAACTGGCGCAGTCTTTCGGATATTTGCAACGGTCTCAAGAGTTTTCGACCATTAAAACCAATTTTGCACCGTGGGTTTCAACCCTTAATTGCAAGATCCCTGCCTCCGAAGATCTACAACCGCACCTGTACCCTCGAGCCGACCATAGGACAAGCATCGCCGAAGCGTCGAGCCCGCTGGTTGCAGTTTTCAAGCCGATCATCGCGATCAATCCAGTTCATTGGGAACAACCCTGTCTATTGCAGACATCCAGTTCATTGGGAACAACTCCGTCTATTGAAGACAACTAGATCCACCGAGATCGACAACTAGATCCACCGAGATCGACAACTAGATCCACCGAGATCAACAACTAGATCCATCGAGATCAACAACAATGAATAAGTAAGAAAGTTACATATATTATTTTGTTACAAGTGAATTTAAACCAATATTTTAAACAGCTACTAACATAGCTTTACAATTTTTAATTATAAGCTCAGGTGGTTGCAAACGAGATGAGGTACTGGCGTACACGATAGGTGTACTTAATAATCGCCAACCGACTTTGCAATCATGCGTAGGTACCCTGAATTCAATTAGGAACCCCTAATCTTAAGCACTGTTTACTAACATAAACCAATTCTTAAAATCAAAGTGTTAATGATTAATACAGACACATCGTCTGAAAGCGAATCTGAAAGTGAATTCGAAAATACAACTCGAAATAATAATTTAACTCAAAATAATCTAACCCAAAATAGAATAACTTTAAGACCACCCCGTCTAATACCAAATTTAACAATGGCAAATCAGAATCAAAATTTAAATCAAGCTGGCGAACCAGCACCAGTTTTTAATGGATACCCTTTAGGTTTCCATATGAGTATGCTAAATGAAATTCCAACATTTCACGGCAACCCCGCCGAACTTTGCGAATACATCCGCGCTGTAGAGGACATATTCAATCAATTTTGGCAACCAGATGTCAATGCCTATATCAATAAATTACTTTTATCTGCTGCTCGCAACCGTTTAAAAGGTGCAGCCTTAGAAATTGTGACAGGACACACGTATATTTCATGGTTAGAACTGAAACAAGTTTTAATAAATAATTTCGGTGACCAACGTTCCGAACTAAATATTCAAATGGATCTTTCCAGACTTAGACAAAATCAAAAGGAAACCCCTATCAACTTTTTCAATAAAATTAGATCCCTTTTAGCCATCCTAAATTCAAAAATATCTTTAGGAAATGAAATTCAAGAAATCAAAGATCATAAACTGCAAACTTCAAAGAGTTTAGCCTTAAAAGTTTTCATAAGTGGTTTATTAGAACCTCTTGGCAGCTTCATAAGAAGTCGTGCACCAAATTCTTTAGAACAAGCACTAACATTTGTAAAAGATGAACTAGACATTCGTTATTTTCAAGGAAAAAATTTATTACTAAAAGAGAATGATAGAAAGTTTACTAATAATACTGGTCAACCACAAAACAAATTTACACCACAAAATCAATCTAAAACACCATTCAAGACTCAATATCATCCGAATCATTCACAAAACTATCAAAAGCCACCACAATTTCAACCAAACCCTAGATTTCAAACCAATCAGAATCCATTTCCAAATTTTAGATTTCCAACTTATCAAAAATCTAACGTGATACACACACAAAATGCATTTGCACCAAAACCAAATTTTAAGCCTACCTTTAAACCCGTACCTATGGAAACTAGTACCATTCAAAAACGCCCAGCTTCACAACAGTTAGGCACCCAAAATAAAAATTATAAACCCGATTTTAGACCAAATAACTACATTCGACAATCCAATCAACCGAGAAACTTCCATTCCGAAGAATTATTTAACAAACATGTCGCTAATCAATCACAATATGAACCCGAATATGACCAACAACCTTACTATAATGAGGAAACTCCCGAAAACTTTGAAATAACAGAAGACAATAATTGTCACACATACTTCAACGAATTAGACCCAACCACAGACTTTTTCTCTTTACCCGAATCAGATTCAGACATCGAAGAAGACCCCGGCGAAGCCGTAAATTTTCGTCAAATGCCTCGGTAGAAACTTTTTCATTAAACCCAAAATCAAATTTACCCTATATCATTATACCTCAAACTGGCGATAAATTACTAATCGATACCGGCAGTTCACGTACTATTCTTTCACCAAAATTTGTACACACATATTACCCCGACTCAATTTACGAACATCCTTTCGAAATTTCTACTTCTCATGGAACTACTTATCACAATTTGGTAGCAGAAGTACCTATTCAAAATTTATTTTCAGAAGATGGAACACATCTTTGCTATTTGTTCGATTTTCACGAAGAATATGTAGGACTAATAGGCACAGACCTCCTAGCTAACCTCCCTGCAAACATCGACTATCGATGGATGCATATTCAAACTGAAAAGACAACCGTACCATTCTACTACAACCATTCCAAATTAAAACAAGAAGAACAAAAACGCAATCAATGCAATTTTTCCAAAATTAAACCCTCTAAGGACATTTTAAGACACATTACGTTACCACCGCGAACAGAACAATTTGTTACTTTACCCGCAGTAGGAAAAAATGGATATAAATTAGCTCCTAAATTAAATTTTACTAAAAATATAATAATGCCTTCAGCAATGGTTACATTAAAAAACAATTGGTTCCAAACAAGTTTAATAAACACATCGGATACATCCCAAACATTAATTATATCACAACCTCTCATTTTAGAAGACTACACTCCTGTAAAGGAAAAAATTCAAATAAATAGTCATTTTAATTCAAACCCTCGTCAGAAACAAATACTTCTTCAAAATTTAGAAAATAATTTAAGATTAGATCATTTAAATCCAGAAGAAAGAACTTTATTAACAAATCTTTGTTTAGATTATAAAGAAATATTTTATACCCCCGAGATTCCTCTATCGACTACAAATTTAACCAAGCACCGCATACGAACGAAAACAGACACCCCGATTTTCACTAAAACATATCGATATCCACACATACACCGACAAGAAGT
This sequence comes from Agriotes lineatus, assembly GCA_940337035.1. Taxonomy (NCBI): domain Eukaryota; kingdom Metazoa; phylum Arthropoda; class Insecta; order Coleoptera; family Elateridae; genus Agriotes; species Agriotes lineatus. The sequence goes on from CALNHX010000363.1 coordinate 4,470, forward strand.
CAAGCAACAAATTGATAAAATGCTAAAAGAAGATATAATCGAACCTAGCGAATCACCATATAACTTTCCAATTTGGGTAGTCCCAAAGAAACGTGATGCCTCAGGCAAGCAAAAATGGAGAATCGTTATCGATTATAGAAAACTTAACGAACAGACCATCGACGATAAATTTCCCTTACCCCGAATAGAGACAATTTTAGACAATTTAGGCAGAGCAAACTATTTTACAACTCTCGACTTAGCCTCCGGTTTCCACCAAATTGAAATGGATCCCCGAGATAGAGAAAAAACAGCCTTTTCAACAGAGGATGGAAAATTTCAATTCAAAAGAATGTCTTCCAATTTAAAAAACTCTCAAGTTACTTTACAAAGAGCCATAAATACCGCTTTAACAGGTTTAACACCAAATCAATGTTTAGTATATCTCGACGACATTATTGTTTATTCGACTTCATTACAACAACATATCGAGCGACTTAAAAACGTATTTCAAAAATGTAAGGACACCAATCTAAAAATTCAACTCGACAAATCCGAATTTCTTCAGAAAAATGTAAAATATTTAGGCCATATAATAACACCTGATGGAATAAAACCAGATCCCTCTAAAATAGAAGTCATTAAAAATTTCCCATTACCTAACACTAGAACAGAAATCAAATCATTTTTAGGACTTTTTGGATACTATAGAAAATTTATAAAAGACTTTGCAAAAATCACTAAATTCCTCACTTATTGCTTAAAGAAAGACAACAAAATTATTCATACCCAAAATTTTAAAGATTCTTTCGACTATTGTAAAAACCTTTTGATCAACGAACCAATTTTACAATACCCAAATTTTAACAAGCCGTTTGAACTCACTACTGACGCCTCAAAATATGCTCTTGGTGCAGTTCTTTCACAAGATGGTAAACCCATTAGTTACGCTTCACGTACATTAAACGATACTGAACAAAAATACAGTACCATAGAACGCGAATTATTAGCCATTATATGGGCTACAAAACACTTCCGACCTTATTTATTTGGAACTAAATTCACGCTTTTCACGGATCATAGACCTCTAGTTTGGCTCCGCAATCTTAAAGAACCAAATTCAAAACTTACCAGATGGGCCTTAAAACTAGAAGAATTTAACTTTGACATTAAATATTTACCTGGAAAAACAAATAAAGTAGCAGACGCTCTTTCCCGAATTCAAATTCATCCCTTAAGCATCGACGATAATATATTTGAAGATATCCACAAAATTTTAAACGACTCTGACCGATTAGACACACCCGAAACCTTACCAGATAATTTTAGCATAATTCCCAATCGTGCAGAAACACCAAATTTATCAGATTTATTTGATACACCAATTATTAGAACACCATCAAATAATGGAAACGAATCTTTAGTAGACACAGTACACACCCAATTAAGTTCAGCACCCGTAATAGATATTTGCGACAAACCTTTGCAACATTTTTGTAAACAAATAGAATTTATTGAAGCCAATTTACCTAGACAAATTCAAATCACCAAATTCGACGGAAACATTCATTATTCAGTTTTCGTGAACTCTAATAATAAAAATTCAAAATTTAACGAGTTACTAATAGAACACTGTCAACCCAAAACTCATTATTATTGCTATTTCTCTAACGATAAATTATACCAAGAATTTTCTCAATATATCAATTCAATCACAAATGAAAACACCCCCAAATTCCACAGATGTACGACACAAGTTACATACATAATTAAACCTGAAGAACGTCACAACCAAATTATTAATTATCACCATGGTAAAACGAATCACAGAGGAATATCCGAAACAATAGAACACCTACAAAGAAAATATTTTTGGAAAGGTATGAGCAACGACATTAAAAATTTTATTAACAATTGTCAAATCTGTAGAACACAAAAATATAACAGAAATCCCATAAAGCAACCCCTTCAATTAACTCCAACTTTTAATCGACCATTTCATACAATTCATATGGATATATTTCAAATAAAAGGAATTAAATATTTAACGTTAATAGACGCTTTTTCCAAATTCGCTCAAGCCTATCAATTACGATCCAGTAACATGATCGATGTGACAGATCGATTATTCTTTTTCATTACAACCTTTACGGCCCCTAACACATTGATAACAGATAATGAATTTAATAAACAACCTTTTCTAAGCTTTTTACAAGTACACAAAATTCAATTGCATACAACAACACCTTATCATCACGAATCAAATTCCCCAGTAGAACGTTTTCATTCAACATTAATAGAACACTATAGACTTTTAGGAGAAATGCCCGAACACAAGAAAATACAATATTGTGTAATGGCTTACAACCATACTATCCATTCAAATCTAAAATTATCACCTTTCGAAATAGTATTTGGACATACCGACAACAAGAACCCTTTTGACCTAGACTATGAAAAATCATTTTTCGAAAATTATGTAGTAAATCACAGAGAAAAAATGAAACATCTTTACGACGCTCTTCAAAATAAACAAAGCTCTACAAAAGAAGCACGAAACGACAAAGTCAATAAATCCCGAAATTCCAAATCATTCAAAATTGGAGACCAAGTTTACATTAGGACAAATGCACGTAATAAAAAAGATCCTAAATTTGCAGGTCCCTATATAGTAGACAAAATTAATGAACATGACACGTACGATGTTAAACACGTACACAAAAATACAATATTAAAAAGACATGCCAATGATCTGATGCCTTTTACAGGACATTATCGATCCTCCTCTTCGCCATCGCCTGGCACCACCTCAAATGTGACATAACAATCGAGACTTTAAACAACAATCCTGGACTATACCCCTTACAAAAAGGTAAAGCCCTATTAAAGGAATCCGAATGGACCTTAATAAAAATCCTTGACTACACCCCTTTATTGACTGACTACCAAACTCTTAAAAATAACCTTCTAGCGTCAATTTCACTTTTAGAAAACAAAAACTTTCCAATAGGCTATAGACACTTTGTAGATTTAAAAGACATTTTAATCAATCATAACAATCAGCTTTTAATTCTCAAACAATACATTAATAAAGCAGATCAGCTGCTATTTCAATTATTTCCCGAAATGCAAAACACCAGACAAAAACGTGGATTAATAGATGGACTTGGCACAGTAATAAAATTCATCACCGGTAACTTAGACCAAGAAGATGGAAAACGATACGAAGAAATAATTTCTAAATTGACTCACAATTCCGAAACCCAAAAGAATGTTTTGTTAGAACAAACTCAGATCCTTAATAATACCCTATCTACAATACACGATCTCTCCGAGAATCAAAAACTATTAAATCATAACTTAAATAAAATCTTACTAGACAATGTAAAAATTGAACGAATATTAGCCGCAACTTCTACCTATTCAGTGATAAATCAATCAATTCAATCATTACAACTATTTATTAATATCTGGCTTGAATTAGAAAATGCACTAACTTTCGCACAAAAACAACAACTTCATCTTTCCCTCATTGACAATAATGAACTAATCCAATCCCTTAATCAAATAACAAAATCTTTAACCAAACTTCAAAGTAATAATAATAAGGGTTTAGCACTTCCTTACCCTGGAGAATACGAAAACCTCCATTTGTACGAATCGATTATAACCACAAAAATATACCAAAAAGATAAAATCTTCACGTTCATTTTCGAAATCCCGCTAATTCGAACATTTTCAGAATATCAATTAATTAAATTGATTCCTTTCCCGGCATACAACACGAATAACCAATTTCAAATGATAATCCCTTCCTACAACACTTTACTATTTAATCCTGATTTTAGTGTACCTATCGATATTAATCAATGTCAACAAACTTCAGTAAATAACTACTTCTGTTCTCGAGATAATCATTTCAGTATCCCAAATTCAAAATTGTGTGAAACACAATTGTTGTCCTTTCACGACAATCAAACTTGTCGACCATATATTTTCAATTTAACCACAAATAAAATTTTGCAGATAGATTCAGCTACGTGGCTTATTAGTTCGCCCATTAAACCAATTTTAGATATTCAATGCAATCAGGTTATTGCAAGGAGAGAAATTACAGGATCAAATTTAATACATCTAACTCCTGACTGTTCAGTTCTAATAAATCACGACGAAATATTGTTCACCATGAAATCTACGTCCACAAAACAGATTATTTTACAATTGCCTAGTATAAGTAAATTGCGAATAGATGAATCAAAACTAATCAATATTTCAAAAATTGACCTATCCCCTATTAACACACAAGAGTTAGTCAATAATCAATTAAAACTGACAAACCATAAGGATAAGTTGATGAACAACGATATCCATTTTGTAAATAAATTAAGTTTAATTTCACTCATTATTATTATATTATTAATCACTATGTTCGTAATCATTATATTATATCTATATTGTAAACGTGACTCCTTCAAATCAAAACTAATAAAACTATTGCGAAAATCGCAGAATGAAGCCATCGTATTAAACGATACTCAAAATTCTTTACTTCAATGTCAAAATATAACTTAAATACAGCTTCACGGTATTTAAGATTCTCAGATGGGAGGAATTACGTGACTAGAAACGCTTACTAGCTTAGAGATAAGATTAGAACCCGCTAGATCTGTACTCTGTTCCTAGAACCTTATGATAACGCCTGTGGGAACGGAAACTAGCTTGCATTTCTTTAGGATAAGAGTTTTCCTTAGTGTTAAGATGATTCTTGCATTCAGTTCTGTTTCGACACTCAGGTTAGCCTGTCCTGAATCAAGTGTGTGGAGCAGAGCTCCGACGTCTGTAAAGTGTTTAGTGTTTTAAGTATAAATAAATGCTTTTTAAAAACACTAATCGTCGTTAAATAAACTTAACTCGCGTGAGCAAAGCTAATATCTTATGTATCTGTATATCTTTGTAATTTTGCAGTAGTGTATAAATATTCATTTATACTACGTAACTTATACCATGACTGGTTGTTCAGCTTTTGGTTGTCAAAATAGAAGTAATTTGTTATCCTATCTGATATTTAATCACTGTTGCTAATAACACACGGTAGACAAGATTGTCAGTAATATGTGTAGAAAATATTGTTTTTTCTATAGCACATGTTAAAGTGTGCCTTTATCAACTCAAAACAAAAGGTCAAGTTTTACTTTAACAGCAAGGGTATATAAAGTAGCACTTTAACATCGAGGATAGATAAAGTAGTTTAATTTTCTAACTTTTGTTTAAATTAAATATGACAGCTTCGTATTATCGTAGCAACCCGATCTAGCTACTGGCGTTTTGAAATGTGATTGACTGTCATTATTTTCTTTTGAAATTGTTAAAGTTCTTGCTATAGAAAAAAATATTGTATTATACACGACGATAAAGTTATTCCTATCCACTCTTGAATCATTAACGTCTCGACTTCGTCTCGACGTTAAACGATTCACTCGTGGATAAAATTTAACTTTATCGTCTTGTATAATAAATTACTATTTTTCTATAGCACATGTTAAAGTGTGATTTTATCAACTCAAAACAAAACGTCAAGTTTTACTTTAACAGCAAGGGTAGATAAAGTAGCACTTTAACATTAAGGATAGATAAAGTAATTTAATTTTTCGACGACTGACATCGAAAGTAGATTTTTCTCACTGTCATTTGACAACAGAAAGTTGACATTTGCCGCTGAGCGTGCGTTTTCATCTTTTTGCCGCTCGCCGAGCGTTTTGGGTTTCCGCGTGAACAAAATAGGTAGCCACGTTCGAATGTTTCCTTGACAACGCCCGTCATTTGTGGAAATAATCGCGTCACCTGTCATATAGACTGCGCGAGTAATGTTAACTTGATTGTCAATTAATTTTTGCGATAAAACGAAATTTGATATTTTCCATTAATAATATGCTCAGTCGTCGAAAAAATAGTATGTATATTTCGAGCTAAAAGTGCGCTTGCCGCTTTTGCATGATTGCTGGTTTCGACTTCGTCTCAACCAGCAATATTCATGCGCAAGCGGCAAGAATGCACTTTCAGCTCTTAACATACAATATACTATTTCTAACTTTTGTTTAAATTAAATATGACAGCTTCGTATTATCGTAGCAACCCGATCTAGCTACTGGCGTTTTGAAATATAATTGACTGTCCTTATTTTCTTTTGAAATTGTTAAAGTTCTTGCTATAGAAAAAAATATTGTATTATACACGACGATAAAGTTATTTCTATCCACTCTTGAATCATTAACGTCTCGACTTCGTCTCGACGTTAAACGATTCACTCGTAGATAAAATTTAACTTTATCGCCTTGTATAATAAATTACTAATTACGTTTACTTATAATGATTAGGTTGTTATACTAAAAAATAATGTTACTTTGTTTGTGAATATACGACTAGTTGTAGTTTTCGTGTAGTTACATTTTGTAGCTCTAAAACATGTTTATCCATTCTGTAATAACTGCAAATATAAACCGTTTACATTTCCTAAAATTATGCTTCATTTAATTCCACCTAATGTTCAAATTTTATATATAAATACCGTAACTTATCAATCATTAAATAGGTTGAATTTTGAACTTTATATTTTACGTCATTTAATGATCTTATGGCGTTTTTGTATGTTTCCTAAAAAATAAAGTCTTAACATATTGAATTTTCAGTTCTTTGATACATTTTTTACCTTCTTATTTACTGAATTATTAAAAAAATATGAATATATTAATGGTTTCCTTATAGACTATTTGCGGAATTTGGATCAAAAATGGCAGCGTATTTTGTCATGGCACCACTCTTAGCATATATAGGCACTCTAATAAGGAACACCTACTACAGCCACCTATTGTGAGAATTTAAAAGCTTTTAGTGTGTTTCTTAGCTCGAATGTCAAAATCTGACGTTTAAAAGGTTAGGTGCACCGTGACATCTCAGTTTATAATTTTTATTTAAATTTAACACTATTTCTAATAAATCAATGCATAAAGTAAGTTTATTAGTGGAAGTTTTAATTAGTACAGATAAAGTTAACAAGCAAAACTAGTAGGGTAATGTTATTTTTAAAATTTTTGGCTGAGAGGTTTTGTAGCTAATTGTTTCCGTTCTGCAGAATCGGTTCGTTCTAAACAAAAATCTTAAAGAATGTACCTTTTACTTTATCAATTCTGGTAATCCCATCCTACTGGAAATATTTTGTATTTTATCTTTATAATTTGAAAAGTCATATGCACCCAATGAAAACGTTCGTTCGACATATGAACATAAGGTGCAATGTTGCTATCCAAGGAATGAATGTATTGACTTTTGTTGGAAACGTGTATTTAGAAAAAATGATAAATATTCTCCATTTATGTTACATTAGCATCAACGTTACGAAAATTTGTTGTCTCCAGATTCTTTTAAAAATTTAAATGAACTACTCACTGTAGGAGCAAATATTTGGATAGCTCGCGAAACATTCATCGGTTCAAAATTTTGTGGAGTATACACGCATTCTTGTTAAATATCGAATAAGTTTAACTGGCAATCTCTTGTGTAAATTATATAATAATTTCAAATACGTTGAAATAATTTTATCATTCGAGGAATACATATCACGTTCTAAAAACAAATTTCTGGCATTTTTTAGAGCATGAAAATAATTGATTGACAAAAATAATGATAATGACGAATGTAAAGGATGCCAAATGTAATTTTTAATTGATCCCCGACTTAACATTTTAAATTTTTTACAAGTTGCAATACTCTGAAAGTTAGCGAGTACAATGTATCGGTGTTTAACGAAGCATGGAAGAACTATCCAACTGGAATTGTGAACTTTGTCGACAGTCCATGTATAACAAAACACAACATTTTATTGGCAATTCTTGGTGATTGTGCAATAAAATTTGTATTGCAGGTATCAAGATCATAAATATGATCTTCAGTTCGGCTATAGAACATTTTCTGTTTGATAGCCATATCATCAACTATCAAGAAACATATTCGTAGACGTTGCTTAATTAGTTTATTTGCTCCATTGAACTTTCCAAGATGTACAGAAGAAATGATAATTCTTGATGGTAAGGCTAACACATTTTTTCAACAAAATTGGTATCTCTTAGTCGCACAGAATCTCCCAACTCTACACATTCTTACAGTTAATTCTGACCATTTTGGTTTTGATTTCCTATAATTTCTTACACAATCCAACAATATTACTGCTTTTTCGTCGGAATTATCTGCGTCGTTAATAATTTCTTTTATAGTCTCACAAACAATCAAATATACATATTGTTCCTAGTTTAGAGCTTAATACGCTTGAAGTAAGAGATTGTCTTGCGAAGTCTGTTCTAAGATTCCAATGTATTTATGCATTGTAAAATACGAATAAAACTTTTTTTTTAAGTCGTTTCGGCGGCTGTATAATTTAACTTTCAATTATTACATGATTGTTTTACCATATCTACTGTTGAAACAGTAGCTAAATCTAGCAAATGTTCAACGACCCTAGCTTTGCGAGAGGCTGTTTCTCAGCATGAGAGAGGGGGCCATCAACCTGCGAAAGATAAACCTCAACCTGGGAGTGATTCTCTATCAATAACGAGAAAGGCGGAAAGTGATGATACTTAAATATACAACTTTGTTTCTAATTAGCGCATCTGTTTAATAGCTATAGAACAGTATGAGTCTCTTAATCGGAGCTCGTAGTGATGTATGTTTGGGAAATAAAACAATTGATAAAGAAGATACAGGTGCGAAGAAAGAGGAGATGGAGACGAAGGAGAAGGATGTCGAAAGAAATCAGATATGCATGTATTAGAACGTTCTAAAAATAAACGAAGGTGTGTAGTTTGCTACAAAAGTTTTTCTAAAGAGTACGGTACAATGAAAGCATAATGTTCGACAAACAAAACTTATTTAAAATGTACTAAACATACAAAGTATTTCTGCGATGAGTCAGATGAGTGTATTAAATTAACGCACAAATTTATATCTTGAATACTTGCACACAATATAAACCATCTTTTAGGCTATTTATATTTCTGACCTGTATCATAGGTAAATAAAATAAACATATTTTACGTAACTGTATTTTATTTTGTGTTGCTCATAGAATTATGTAATGATGCGTGGGTGGATACTGTTTCGAACTTTTACTGCCGATTTGAATTATTTATAATACGGCCTCTAATGTATGAAATAGAGTTATTCAAAAGAGATTAGAACAACGTGGATCTATTGATCACCTGTACCTGTACAAAGTTGCTAAACAACACTCAGCAGAACCAACCTACAGTCAAATCGTATACAGTCGACATCTAAATATAACAACTATACCAATTATATAATTTGAAATTGAAAATAGAGCTGATAACATTCAGAGCTGGGCAGTAATTAATTACTTTGTAATTAAATTACTAATTAAATTCCTTATCGTTTATTTGCCTTGGAATTGAATTACTTTTCAAAATGCGGTAATTGTAATTGGGAATTGCCATTTTTGTTGAAAAGTACTTCACAGTTACTTTTTGAAGGTAATTAATTATTACATTCAATTACTTTTGTGTAATGAAATTACTTTAAAGTATTTAAATTGCTTTACAAGTATTTCAATTATGTGTGGTAATTGAAGCTACTCACGGTATTTGAATTACTCTATGGTAATTCAATTATTGAATTACTGACCTCGATTGGGTGCTATAACGCAAAAAATACGATAACGTCTTATTAAGTTACACATTAAGCAAATCGGAATAGGGTCTTCCCAGATCAATATAATCCTAATTTATGATTTTCTCTGACGAGTTGAATAGGAGCAACGTTTGCAGCTTTGTGCAATATTCGCATTTTGTACGACAAGTGCCCGAGCAAAGAGTGCATTGGTACGTGTATGTAGATGTTATGTGTAGGTTGTGAAGCTAATATTTATTATGTAAGACGCTAAAACTATATTTGCGGTAAGTACATTACAGATTACAATACCTACTGTAAAAATATAATTTAAAATAGCTTCTTTAGACGATATAGGTTGATATTAATTGTTTATTCATTTCAATTTGCATATTTTAAACGATGCACTAGCATAGGGGTATACTACCATGCAATTGTAACATTCGTTAAGTCCAACAAATTACGATTTTGAGTGAGGAATTGAACCAAATGGCCAAAATCCGATACCAACATTTAAACAGCGGAAAACATATAATTGCAAAATTCCATGCCTGGCTGACTCAAAAATGCAGTATGGGGTACGGTACTAATACAATTTAAAAACGCTGCATAAGTTTACTGCATTCCTGCATTAAACATTTTGTAAATTTTCCATTCTTTATCGCTTTCTTGCCTTGAAATGCTCATATGCTGCTTTGTATACTGGCACATAGTGCATAATTTTGCGGCTATGAAAGATTGTTTACGGACTGCTGCAGCATGTTAGCTTCGATTATTATTAAGAATCTGTTACGTACTTGAGCAAATGTCTTTTGTTTTTGTATCTGATGTAAGAATTCTTATTTCAGTCAGCCGTTTTCAACTAGGTTTATCAGTCACCTGTCAACTTTCAACAGTTCCTGGTCAACACCAATTTGATATTTTGTTTTAAAACTTCAAAAGTTACCTAACACATTTTTTATAGCTATTTGTATTACTACGGAGAAAAATGTATCATTCCGTCCCAAGGATGTAGTTTAATTCTCCAGCGTTAGCGAGAACAGTATCTAATCAATTGTAATCATGCAAGGGGGGAAATGAAATTTTAGTCCAGAGTTACACATACGACACTTTTACATTTTATGATGAGACTATCTCTTGTATTCAGCTGCATTGAAAAATATTTAAATATGAAAATCAGAAGGCTAGTTGATTTATTATTAATCACATTGTCTCCCTGCTCTAATGGCAACAGGAATCAATGTATTATATTCCTTCCTATTGCCATTGCAAACCGACTAAGGAACCAAACGTATATTTTCGGGAAACCCCTAACAGGCGACAGAAAATGTCATTTTCGTATGAAGGGGTCAAAAAGTATTTTCGAACTGAGCCAACAAAAAATTCTCAAGTTGTGCCAATTGGATCACCAAGTAATTGGTAATTGAATTACTATTTCATGTGAGTAATTGAAATCTCTAGTAATTCAATTACTTCATTGGGCGGTAATTGGTAATTAGTAATTAATTACTTTTTTAAAGTAATTTGCCCAGTTCTACCTTCAATGCGTTATCTCAATTTATTGAAACCACGCCTGCAGCCAATTTCATATTTATTACCTCAGACTCGGACGCAGCGGTTATAAATGTTAACAAGGGACATGTCATCAATATTTGAATTAGATACTTTTATGCCATTTCATACCATATTAAGTATACAGTTTATTGATTTATTAAGTTTCAACGTGTATATATTCATAATAGATCGTAACTGTACGTTTTACTAAATAAAACAACTTACATAATAGTTATATGTTTTTTGTTGTTCTCCTTATTGTAATATATATTTTATAATATCATACAAAATCTGTTTTTTATTTTACTAAAATTGGATCAACATCTTCGATAACCGCTAGTAATTCTTGTTTCATGTCTTTAAAAAAATTGTTAGAAAAAAAGTTGACAATTTCTGTTACTATACAAAAAGCATTTGCATCTGTAGATATTACTAAATTAACAAGAAGGGTTACATTAAAACATTATATTTGGCTCTCAATAAAATACTGCTATCATTAATCTTTTTTTGTATGTGCCCTGATACAAATGCTATGTATGCTAAATAAATGTTAGTTTCAGGCATATCATTGATTTTTGAACTTTGGATTTTCAACCGTAATTCTACTGGCAATAGCATTCCTTTGCTATTGATGGATGGGAGAGATGACAGTTGACCTATACTACTAATAAAACTAAATTGTTCTGCAGTATTTGAACTGACAGATGATTTAAGTGTTCCCCAGCGCAAAATTTTCCTTAATACATATTCTGCTGTTTGGGTATCTGTAGCGTCATTGAATCCACCTCTAAGTCCTATATGAGAGAAAGTTGTTTCAATTGCATCAGAACTGAATGCTCGTATTAATACATAATAGAAGCCAGCTTGCTAAAGAAGAAATTTTATGCATAAATAAGTACTTTTTGAAGTGAATCTTAAAGAATGTACCTTTTACTTTATCAATTCTGGTAATCCCATCCTACTGGAAATATTTTGTATTTTATCTTTATAATTTGAAAAGTCATATGCACCCAATGAAAACGTTCGTTCGACATATGAACATAAGGTGCAATGTTGCTATCCAAGGAATGAATGTATTGACTTTTGTTGGAAACGTGTATTTGGAAAAAATGATAAATATTCTCCATTTATGTTACATTAGCATCAACGTTAAGAAAATTTGTTGTCTCCAGATTCTTTTAAAAATTTAAATGAACTACTCACTCTAGGAGCAAATATTTTGATAGCTCGCGAAACATTCATCGGTTCAAAATTTTGTGGAGTATACACGCATTCTTGTTAAATATCGAATAAGTTTAACTGGCAATCTCTTGTGTAAATTATATAATAATTTCAAATACGTTGAAATAATTTTATCATTCGAGGAATACATATCACGTTCTAAAAACAAATTTCTGGCATTTTTTAGAGCATGAAAATAATTGATTGACAAAAATAATGATAATGACGAATGTAAAGGATGCCAAATGTAATTTTTAATTGATCCCCGACTTAACATTTTAAATTTTTTACAAGTTGCAATACTCTGAAAGTTAGCGAGTACAATGTATCGGTGTTTAACGAAGCATGGAAGAACTATCCAACTGGAATTGTGAACTTTGTCGACAGTCCATGTATAACAAAACACAACATTTTATTGGCAATTCTTGGTGATTGTGCAATAAAATTTGTATTGCAGGTATCAAGATCATAAATATGATCTTCAGTTCGGCTATAGAACATTTTCTGTTTGATAGCCATATCATCAACTATCAAGAAACATATTCGTAGACGTTGCTTAATTAGTTTATTTGCTCCATTGAACTTTCCAAGATGTACAGAAGAAATGATAATTCTTGATGGTAAGGCTAACACATTTTTTCAACAAAATTGGTATCTCTTAGTCGCACAGAATCTCCCAACTCTACACATTCTTACAGTTAATTCTGACCATTTTGGTTTTGATTTCCTATAATTTCTTACACAATCCAACAATATTACTGCTTTTTCGTCGGAATTATCTGCGTCGTTAATAATTTCTTTTATAGTCTCACAAACAATCAAATATACATATTGTTCCTAGTTCAGAGCTTAATACGCTTGAAGTAAGAGATTGTCTTGCGAAGTCTGTTCTAAGATTCCAATGTATTTATGCATTGTAAAATACGAATAAAACTTTTTTTTAAGTCGTTTCGGCGGCTGTATAATTTAACTTTCACTTATTACATGATTGTTTTACCATATCTACTGTTGAAACAGTAGCTAAATCTAGCGAATGTTCAACGACCCTAGCTTTGCGAAAGGCTGTTTCTCAGCATGAAAGAGGGGGCCATCAACCTGCGAAAGATAAACCTCAACCTGGGAGTGATTCTCTATCAATAACGAGAAAGGCGGAAAGTGATGATACTTAAATATACAACTTTGTTTCTAATTAGCGCATCTGTTTAATAGCTATAGAACAGTATGAGTCTCTTAATCGGAGCTCGTAGTGATGTATGTTTGGGAAATAAAACAATTGATAAAGAAGATACAGGTGCGAAGAAAGAGGAGATGGAGACGAAGGAGAAGGATGTCGAAAGAAATCAGATATGCATGTATTAGAACGTTCTAAAAATAAACGAAGGTGTGTAGTGTGCTACAAAAGTTTTTCTAAAGAGTACGGTACAATGAAAGCATAATGTTCGACAAACAAAACTTATTTAAAATGTACTAAACATACAAAGTATTTCTGCGATGAGTCAGATGAGTGTATTAAATTAACGCACAAATTTATATCTTCAATACTTGCACACAATATAAACCATCTTTTAGGCTATTTATATTTCTGACCTGTATCATAGGTAAATAAAATAAACATATTTTACGTAACTGTATTTTATTTTGTGTTGCTCATAGAATTATGTAATGATGCGTGGGTGGATACTGTTTCGAACTTTTACTGCCGATTTGAATTATTTATAATACGGCCTCTAATGTATGAAATAGAGTTATTCAAAAGAGATTAGAACAACGTGGATCTATTGATCACCTGTACCTGTACAAAGTTGCTAAACAACACTCAGCAGAACCAACCTACAGTCAAATCGTATACAGTCGACATCTAAATATAACAACTATACCAATTATATAATTTGAAATTGAAAATAGAGCTGATAACATTCAGAGCTGGGCAGTAATTAATTACTTTGTAATTAAATTACTAATTAAATTCCTTATCGTTTATTTGCCTTGAATTGAATTACTTTTCAAAATGCGGTAATTGTAATTGGAAATTGCCATTTTTGTTGAAAAGTACTTCACAGTTACTTTTTGAAGGTAATTAATTATTACATTCAATTACTCAATTACTTTTGTGTAATGAAATTACTTTAAAGTATTTAAATTGCTTTACAAGTACTTCAATTATGTGTGGTAATTGAAGCTACTCACGGTATTTGAATTACTCTATGGTAATTCAATTATTGAATTACTGACCTCGATTGGGTGCTAAAACGCAAAAAATACGATAAGGTCTTATTAAGTTACACATTAAGCAAATCGGAATAGGGTCTTCCCAGATCAATATAATCCTAATTTATGATTTTCTCTGACGAGTTGAATAGGAGCAACGTTTGCAGCTTTGTGCAATATTCGCATTTTGTACGACAAGTGCCCGAGCAAAGAGTGCATTGGTACGTGTATGTAGATGTTATGTGTAGGTTGTGAAGCTAATATTTATTATGTAAGACGCTAAAACTATATTTGCGGTAAGTACATTACAGATTACAATACCTACCTGCGTTGCACTTTTTGGGAAGGCTTTTAAATAAATTCTTGTTCTGAACGATTTTTGCATTCAAAGATGCAAGAGCCTGTCATTTTACTTAACGCTTAATAGTTTTACAATCAAGTTTCACAGTACGTCATTTAATTGTCATTGCCATAGCCACCGTTCAAATTTCCATTTTAGATTACTGCGCATGCGCAGTGGATCGTAACCAATCAAAAATTGACCCGCGTTTACTCTAATCTTACCTAACTATATACAGGAGCTCTTAATAAGGAATAGAGTGCCTATATGTTATAAGAGTTGTGCCATACGAGGCGACGCTATTCTATTCGTCGAGCTCCAGCGATCCATTGAGCATGCGCTTTGAAACGTTTAAGTCACTTTAACGTGTCTGCTGTCGCGTAACGAGCTACTGCACCGCGAATTACGTGACTAGAAACGCTTACTAGCTTAGAGATAAGATTAGAACCCGCTAGATCTGTACTCTGTTCCTAGAACCTTATGATAACGCCTGTGGGAACGGAAACTAGCTTGCATTTCTTTAGGATAAGAGTTTTCCTTAGTGTTAAGATGATTCTTGCATTCAGTTCTGTTTCGACACTCAGGTTAGCCTGTCCTGAATCAAGTGTGTGGAGCAGAGCTCCGACGTCTGTAAAGTGTTTAGTGTTTTAAGTATAAATAAATGCTTTTTAAAAACACTAATCGTCGTTAAATAAACTTAACTGGCGCAGTCTTTCGGATATTTGCAACGGTCTCAAGAGTTTTCGACCATTAAAACCAATTTTGCACCGTGGGTTTCAACCCTTAATTGCAAGATCCCTGCCTCCGAAGATCTACAACCGCACCTGTACCCTCGAGCCGACCATAGGACAAGCATCGCCGAAGCGTCGAGCCCGCTGGTTGCAGTTTTCAAGCCGATCATCGCGATCAATCCAGTTCATTGGGAACAACCCTGTCTATTGCAGACATCCAGTTCATTGGGAACAACTCCGTCTATCGAAGACAACTAGATCCACCGAGATCAACAACTAGATCCATCGAGATCAACAACAACGATGAATAAGTAAGAAAATTACATATATTATTTTGTGACAAGTGAATTTAAACTAATATTTTAAACAGCTACTAACCTAGCTTTACAATTTTTAATTATAAGCTCAGGTGGTTGCAAACGAGATGAGGTACTGGCGTACACGATAGGTGTACTTAATAATCGCCAACCGACTTTGCAATCATGCGTAGGTACCCTGAATTCAATTAGGAACCCCTAATCTTAAGCACTGTTTACTAACATAAACGAATTTTTAAAATTATAGTGTTAATGATCAATACAGACACATCGTCTGAAAGCGAATCTGAAAGTGAATTCGAAAGTATAACTCGAAGTAATAACTTAACTCAAAATAATCTAACTCAAAATAGAATAACTTTAAGACCACCCCGTCTAATACCAAATTTAACAATGGCAAATCAGAATCAAAATTTAAATCAAGCTGGCGAACCAGCACCAGTCTTTAATGGATACCCTTTAGGTTTCCATATGAGTATGCTAAATGAAATTCCAACATTTCACGGCAACCCCGCCGAACTTTGCGAATATATCCGCGCTGTAGAGGACATATTCAATCAATTTTGGCAACCAGATGTCAATGCCTATATTAATAAATTACTTTTATCTGCTGCTCGCAACCGTTTAAAAGGTGCAGCCTTAGAAATTGTGACAGGACACACGTATATTTCATGGTTAGAACTGAAACAAGTTTTAATAAATAATTTCGGTGACCAACGTTCCGAATTAAATATTCAAATGGATCTTTCCAGACTTAGACAAAATCAAAAGGAAACCCCTATCGACTTTTTCAATAAAATTAGATCCGTTTTAGCCATCCTAAATTCAAAAATATCTTTAGGAAATGAAATTCAAGAAATCAAAGATCATAAATTACAAACTTCAAAGAGTTTAGCCTTAAAAGTTTTTATAAGTGGTTTATTAGAACCTCTTGGCAGCTTCATAAGAAGTCGTGCACCAAATTCTTTAGAACAAGCACTAACATTTGTAAAAGATGAACTAGACATTCGTTATTTTCAAGGAAAAAATTTATTACTAAAGGAGAATGATAGAAGGTTTACTAATAATACTAGTCAACCACAAAACAAATTTACACCACAAAATCAATCTAAAACACCATTCAAGACTCAATATTATCCGAATCATTCACAAAACTATCAAAAGCCACCACAATTTCAACCAAACCCTAGATTTCAAACCAATCAAAATCCATTTCCAAATTTTAGATTTCCAACTTATCAAAAATCTAACGTGATACATACACAAAATGCATTTGCACCAAAACCAAATTTTAAGCCTACCTTTAAACCCGTACCTATGGAAACTAGTACCATTCAAAAACGCCCAGCTTCACAACAGTTAGGCACCCAAAATAAAAATTATAAACCCAATTTTAGACCAAATAACTACATTCGACAATCCAATCAACCGAGAAACTTCCATTCCGAAGAATTATTTAACAAACATGTTGCTAATCAATCACAATATGAACCCGAATATGACCAACAACCTTACTATAATGAGGAAACTCCCGAAAACTTTGAAATAACAGAAGACAATAATTGTCACACATACTTCAACGAATTAGACCCAACCACAGACTTTTTCTCTTTACCCGAATCAGATTCAGACATCGAAGAAGACCCCGACGAAGCCGTAAATTTTCATCAAATGCCTCGGTAGAAACTTTTTCATTAAACCCAAAATCAAATTTACCCTATATCATTATACCGCAAACTGGCGATAAATTACTAATCGATACTGGCAGTTCACGTACTATTCTTTCACCAAAATTTGTACACACATATTACCCCGACTCAATTTACGAACATCCTTTCGAAATTTCTACTTCTCATGGAACTACTTATCACAATTTGGTAGCAGAAGTACCTATTCAAAATTTATTTTCAGAAGATGGAACACATCTTTGCTATTTGTTCGATTTTCACGAAGAATATGTAGGACTAATAGGCACAGACCTCCTAGCTAACCTCCCTGCAAACATCGACTATCGATGGATGCATATTCAAACTGAAAAGACAACCGTACCATTCTACTACAACCATTCCAAATTAAAACAAGAAGAACAAAAACGCAATCAATGCAATTTTTCCAAAATTAAACCCTCTAAGGACATTTTAAGACACATTACGTTACCACCGCGAACAGAACAATTTGTTACTTTACCCGCAGTAGGAAAAAATGGATATAAATTAGCTCCTAAATTAAATTTTACTAAAAATATAATAATGCCTTCAGCAATGGTTACATTAAAAAACAATTGGTTCCAAACAAGTTTAATAAACACATCGGATACATCCCAAACATTAATTATATCACAACCTCTCATTTTAGAAGACTACACTCCTGTAAAGGAAAAAATTCAAATAAATAGTCATTTTAATTCAAACCCTCGTCAGAAACAAATACTTCTTCAAAATTTAGAAAATAATTTAAGATTAGATCATTTAAATCCAGAAGAAAGAACTTTATTAACAAATCTTTGTTTAGATTATAAAGAAATATTTTATACCCCCGAGATTCCTCTATCGACTACAAATTTAACCAAGCACCGCATACGAACGAAAACAGACACCCCGATTTTCACTAAAACATATCGATATCCACACATACACCGACAAGAAGTCAAGCAACAAATTGATAAAATGCTAAAAGAAGATATAATCGAACCTAGCGAATCACCATATAACTTTCCAATTTGGGTAGTCCCAAAGAAACGTGATGCCTCAGGCAAGCAAAAATGGAGAATCGTTATCGATTATAGAAAACTTAACGAACAGACCATCGACGATAAATTTCCCTTACCCCGAATAGAGACAATTTTAGACAATTTAGGCAGAGCAAACTATTTTACAACTCTCGACTTAGCCTCCGGTTTCCACCAAATTGAAATGGATCCCCGAGATAGAGAAAAAACAGCCTTTTCAACAGAGGATGGAAAATTTCAATTCAAAAGAATGTCTTCCAATTTAAAAAACTCTCAAGTTACTTTACAAAGAGCCATAAATACCGCTTTAACAGGTTTAACACCAAATCAATGTTTAGTATATCTCGACGACATTATTGTTTATTCGACTTCATTACAACAACATATCGAGCGACTTAAAAACGTATTTCAAAAATGTAAGGACACCAATCTAAAAATTCAACTCGACAAATCCGAATTTCTTCAGAAAAATGTAAAATATTTAGGCCATATAATAACACCTGATGGAATAAAACCAGATCCCTCTAAAATAGAAGTCATTAAAAATTTCCCATTACCTAACACTAGAACAGAAATCAAATCATTTTTAGGACTTTTTGGATACTATAGAAAATTTATAAAAGACTTTGCAAAAATCACTAAATTCCTCACTTATTGCTTAAAGAAAGACAACAAAATTATTCATACCCAAAATTTTAAAGATTCTTTCGACTATTGTAAAAACCTTTTGATCAACGAACCAATTTTACAATACCCAAATTTTAACAAGCCGTTTGAACTCACTACTGACGCCTCAAAATATGCTCTTGGTGCAGTTCTTTCACAAGATGGTAAACCCATTAGTTACGCTTCACGTACATTAAACGATACTGAACAAAAATACAGTACCATAGAACGCGAATTATTAGCCATTATATGGGCTACAAAACACTTCCGACCTTATTTATTTGGAACTAAATTCACGCTTTTCACGGATCATAGACCTCTAGTTTGGCTCCGCAATCTTAAAGAACCAAATTCAAAACTTACCAGATGGGCCTTAAAACTAGAAGAATTTAACTTTGACATTAAATATTTACCTGGAAAAACAAATAAAGTAGCAGACGCTCTTTCCCGAATTCAAATTCATCCCTTAAGCATCGACGATAATATATTTGAAGATATCCACAAAATTTTAAACGACTCTGACCGATTAGACACACCCGAAACCTTACCAGATAATTTTAGCATAATTCCCAATCGTGCAGAAACACCAAATTTATCAGATTTATTTGATACACCAATTATTAGAACACCATCAAATAATGGAAACGAATCTTTAGTAGACACAGTACACACCCAATTAAGTTCAGCACCCGTAATAGATATTTGCGACAAACCTTTGCAACATTTTTGTAAACAAATAGAATTTATTGAAGCCAATTTACCTAGACAAATTCAAATCACCAAATTCGACGGAAACATTCATTATTCAGTTTTCGTGAACTCTAATAATAAAAATTCAAAATTTAACGAGTTACTAATAGAACACTGTCAACCCAAAACTCATTATTATTGCTATTTCTCTAACGATAAATTATACCAAGAATTTTCTCAATATATCAATTCAATCACAAATGAAAACACCCCCAAATTCCACAGATGTACGACACAAGTTACATACATAATTAAACCTGAAGAACGTCACAACCAAATTATTAATTATCACCATGGTAAAACGAATCACAGAGGAATATCCGAAACAATAGAACACCTACAAAGAAAATATTTTTGGAAAGGTATGAGCAACGACATTAAAAATTTTATTAACAATTGTCAAATCTGTAGAACACAAAAATATAACAGAAATCCCATAAAGCAACCCCTTCAATTAACTCCAACTTTTAATCGACCATTTCATACAATTCATATGGATATATTTCAAATAAAAGGAATTAAATATTTAACGTTAATAGACGCTTTTTCCAAATTCGCTCAAGCCTATCAATTACGATCCAGTAACATGATCGATGTGACAGATCGATTATTCTTTTTCATTACAACCTTTACGGCCCCTAACACATTGATAACAGATAATGAATTTAATAAACAACCTTTTCTAAGCTTTTTACAAGTACACAAAATTCAATTGCATACAACAACACCTTATCATCACGAATCAAATTCCCCAGTAGAACGTTTTCATTCAACATTAATAGAACACTATAGACTTTTAGGAGAAATGCCCGAACACAAGAAAATACAATATTGTGTAATGGCTTACAACCATACTATCCATTCAAATCTAAAATTATCACCTTTCGAAATAGTATTTGGACATACCGACAACAAGAACCCTTTTGACCTAGACTATGAAAAATCATTTTTCGAAAATTATGTAGTAAATCACAGAGAAAAAATGAAACATCTTTACGACGCTCTTCAAAATAAACAAAGCTCTACAAAAGAAGCACGAAACGACAAAGTCAATAAATCCCGAAATTCCAAATCATTCAAAATTGGAGACCAAGTTTACATTAGGACAAATGCACGTAATAAAAAAGATCCTAAATTTGCAGGTCCCTATATAGTAGACAAAATTAATGAACATGACACGTACGATGTTAAACACGTACACAAAAATACAATATTAAAAAGACATGCCAATGATCTGATGCCTTTTACAGGACATTATCGATCCTCCTCTTCGCCATCGCCTGGCACCACCTCAAATGTGACATAACAATCGAGACTTTAAACAACAATCCTGGACTATACCCCTTACAAAAAGGTAAAGCCCTATTAAAGGAATCCGAATGGACCTTAATAAAAATCCTTGACTACACCCCTTTATTGACTGACTACCAAACTCTTAAAAATAACCTTCTAGCGTCAATTTCACTTTTAGAAAACAAAAACTTTCCAATAGGCTATAGACACTTTGTAGATTTAAAAGACATTTTAATCAATCATAACAATCAGCTTTTAATTCTCAAACAATACATTAATAAAGCAGATCAGCTGCTATTTCAATTATTTCCCGAAATGCAAAACACCAGACAAAAACGTGGATTAATAGATGGACTTGGCACAGTAATAAAATTCATCACCGGTAACTTAGACCAAGAAGATGGAAAACGATACGAAGAAATAATTTCTAAATTGACTCACAATTCCGAAACCCAAAAGAATGTTTTGTTAGAACAAACTCAGATCCTTAATAATACCCTATCTACAATACACGATCTCTCCGAGAATCAAAAACTATTAAATCATAACTTAAATAAAATCTTACTAGACAATGTAAAAATTGAACGAATATTAGCCGCAACTTCTACCTATTCAGTGATAAATCAATCAATTCAATCATTACAACTATTTATTAATATCTGGCTTGAATTAGAAAATGCACTAACTTTCGCACAAAAACAACAACTTCATCTTTCCCTCATTGACAATAATGAACTAATCCAATCCCTTAATCAAATAACAAAATCTTTAACCAAACTTCAAAGTAATAATAATAAGGGTTTAGCACTTCCTTACCCTGGAGAATACGAAAACCTCCATTTGTACGAATCGATTATAACCACAAAAATATACCAAAAAGATAAAATCTTCACGTTCATTTTCGAAATCCCGCTAATTCGAACATTTTCAGAATATCAATTAATTAAATTGATTCCTTTCCCGGCATACAACACGAATAACCAATTTCAAATGATAATCCCTTCCTACAACACTTTACTATTTAATCCTGATTTTAGTGTACCTATCGATATTAATCAATGTCAACAAACTTCAGTAAATAACTACTTCTGTTCTCGAGATAATCATTTCAGTATCCCAAATTCAAAATTGTGTGAAACACAATTGTTGTCCTTTCACGACAATCAAACTTGTCGACCATATATTTTCAATTTAACCACAAATAAAATTTTGCAGATAGATTCAGCTACGTGGCTTATTAGTTCGCCCATTAAACCAATTTTAGATATTCAATGCAATCAGGTTATTGCAAGGAGAGAAATTACAGGATCAAATTTAATACATCTAACTCCTGACTGTTCAGTTCTAATAAATCACGACGAAATATTGTTCACCATGAAATCTACGTCCACAAAACAGATTATTTTACAATTGCCTAGTATAAGTAAATTGCGAATAGATGAATCAAAACTAATCAATATTTCAAAAATTGACCTATCCCCTATTAACACACAAGAGTTAGTCAATAATCAATTAAAACTGACAAACCATAAGGATAAGTTGATGAACAACGATATCCATTTTGTAAATAAATTAAGTTTAATTTCACTCATTATTATTATATTATTAATCACTATGTTCGTAATCATTATATTATATCTATATTGTAAACGTGACTCCTTCAAATCAAAACTAATAAAACTATTGCGAAAATCGCAGAATGAAGCCATCGTATTAAACGATACTCAAAATTCTTTACTTCAATGTCAAAATATAACTTAAATACAGCTTCACGGTATTTAAGATTCTCAGATGGGAGGAATTACGTGACTAGAAACGCTTACTAGCTTAGAGATAAGATTAGAACCCGCTAGATCTGTACTCTGTTCCTAGAACCTTATGATAACGCCTGTGGGAACGGAAACTAGCTTGCATTTCTTTAGGATAAGAGTTTTCCTTAGTGTTAAGATGATTCTTGCATTCAGTTCTGTTTCGACACTCAGGTTAGCCTGTCCTGAATCAAGTGTGTGGAGCAGAGCTCCGACGTCTGTAAAGTGTTTAGTGTTTTAAGTATAAATAAATGCTTTTTAAAAACACTAATCGTCGTTAAATAAACTTAACTCGCGTGAGCAAAGCTAATATCTTATGTATCTGTATATCTTTGTAATTTTGCAGTAGTGTATAAATATTCATTTATACTACGTAACTTATACCATGACTGGTTGTTCAGCTTTTGGTTGTCAAAATAGAAGTAATTTGTTATCCTATCTGATATTTAATCACTGTTGCTAATAACACACGGTAGACAAGATTGTCAGTAATATGTGTAGAAAATATTGTTTTTTCTATAGCACATGTTAAAGTGTGCCTTTATCAACTCAAAACAAAAGGTCAAGTTTTACTTTAACAGCAAGGGTATATAAAGTAGCACTTTAACATCGAGGATAGATAAAGTAGTTTAATTTTCTAACTTTTGTTTAAATTAAATATGACAGCTTCGTATTATCGTAGCAACCCGATCTAGCTACTGGCGTTTTGAAATGTGATTGACTGTCATTATTTTCTTTTGAAATTGTTAAAGTTCTTGCTATAGAAAAAAATATTGTATTATACACGACGATAAAGTTATTCCTATCCACTCTTGAATCATTAACGTCTCGACTTCGTCTCGACGTTAAACGATTCACTCGTGGATAAAATTTAACTTTATCGTCTTGTATAATAAATTACTATTTTTCTATAGCACATGTTAAAGTGTGATTTTATCAACTCAAAACAAAACGTCAAGTTTTACTTTAACAGCAAGGGTAGATAAAGTAGCACTTTAACATTAAGGATAGATAAAGTAATTTAATTTTTCGACGACTGACATCGAAAGTAGATTTTTCTCACTGTCATTTGACAACAGAAAGTTGACATTTGCCGCTGAGCGTGCGTTTTCATCTTTTTGCCGCTCGCCGAGCGTTTTGGGTTTCCGCGTGAACAAAATAGGTAGCCACGTTCGAATGTTTCCTTGACAACGCCCGTCATTTGTGGAAATAATCGCGTCACCTGTCATATAGACTGCGCGAGTAATGTTAACTTGATTGTCAATTAATTTTTGCGATAAAACGAAATTTGATATTTTCCATTAATAATATGCTCAGTCGTCGAAAAAATAGTATGTATATTTCGAGCTAAAAGTGCGCTTGCCGCTTTTGCATGATTGCTGGTTTCGACTTCGTCTCAACCAGCAATATTCATGCGCAAGCGGCAAGAATGCACTTTCAGCTCTTAACATACAATATACTATTTCTAACTTTTGTTTAAATTAAATATGACAGCTTCGTATTATCGTAGCAACCCGATCTAGCTACTGGCGTTTTGAAATATAATTGACTGTCCTTATTTTCTTTTGAAATTGTTAAAGTTCTTGCTATAGAAAAAAATATTGTATTATACACGACGATAAAGTTATTTCTATCCACTCTTGAATCATTAACGTCTCGACTTCGTCTCGACGTTAAACGATTCACTCGTAGATAAAATTTAACTTTATCGCCTTGTATAATAAATTACTAATTACGTTTACTTATAATGATTAGGTTGTTATACTAAAAAATAATGTTACTTTGTTTGTGAATATACGACTAGTTGTAGTTTTCGTGTAGTTACATTTTGTAGCTCTAAAACATGTTTATCCATTCTGTAATAACTGCAAATATAAACCGTTTACATTTCCTAAAATTATGCTTCATTTAATTCCACCTAATGTTCAAATTTTATATATAAATACCGTAACTTATCAATCATTAAATAGGTTGAATTTTGAACTTTATATTTTACGTCATTTAATGATCTTATGGCGTTTTTGTATGTTTCCTAAAAAATAAAGTCTTAACATATTGAATTTTCAGTTCTTTGATACATTTTTTACCTTCTTATTTACTGAATTATTAAAAAAATATGAATATATTAATGGTTTCCTTATAGACTATTTGCGGAATTTGGATCAAAAATGGCAGCGTATTTTGTCATGGCACCACTCTTAGCATATATAGGCACTCTAATAAGGAACACCTACTACAGCCACCTATTGTGAGAATTTAAAAGCTTTTAGTGTGTTTCTTAGCTCGAATGTCAAAATCTGACGTTTAAAAGGTTAGGTGCACCGTGACATCTCAGTTTATAATTTTTATTTAAATTTAACACTATTTCTAATAAATCAATGCATAAAGTAAGTTTATTAGTGGAAGTTTTAATTAGTACAGATAAAGTTAACAAGCAAAACTAGTAGGGTAATGTTATTTTTAAAATTTTTGGCTGAGAGGTTTTGTAGCTAATTGTTTCCGTTCTGCAGAATCGGTTCGTTCTAAACAAAAATCTTAAAGAATGTACCTTTTACTTTATCAATTCTGGTAATCCCATCCTACTGGAAATATTTTGTATTTTATCTTTATAATTTGAAAAGTCATATGCACCCAATGAAAACGTTCGTTCGACATATGAACATAAGGTGCAATGTTGCTATCCAAGGAATGAATGTATTGACTTTTGTTGGAAACGTGTATTTGGAAAAAATGATAAATATTCTCCATTTATGTTACATTAGCATCAACGTTACGAAAATTTGTTGTCTCCAGATTCTTTTAAAAATTTAAATGAACTACTCACTGTAGGAGCAAATATTTGGATAGCTCGCGAAACATTCATCGGTTCAAAATTTTGTGGAGTATACACGCATTCTTGTTAAATATCGAATAAGTTTAACTGGCAATCTCTTGTGTAAATTATATAATAATTTCAAATACGTTGAAATAATTTTATCATTCGAGGAATACATATCACGTTCTAAAAACAAATTTCTGGCATTTTTTAGAGCATGAAAATAATTGATTGACAAAAATAATGATAATGACGAATGTAAAGGATGCCAAATGTAATTTTTAATTGATCCCCGACTTAACATTTTAAATTTTTTACAAGTTGCAATACTCTGAAAGTTAGCGAGTACAATGTATCGGTGTTTAACGAAGCATGGAAGAACTATCCAACTGGAATTGTGAACTTTGTCGACAGTCCATGTATAACAAAACACAACATTTTATTGGCAATTCTTGGTGATTGTGCAATAAAATTTGTATTGCAGGTATCAAGATCATAAATATGATCTTCAGTTCGGCTATAGAACATTTTCTGTTTGATAGCCATATCATCAACTATCAAGAAACATATTCGTAGACGTTGCTTAATTAGTTTATTTGCTCCATTGAACTTTCCAAGATGTACAGAAGAAATGATAATTCTTGATGGTAAGGCTAACACATTTTTTCAACAAAATTGGTATCTCTTAGTCGCACAGAATCTCCCAACTCTACACATTCTTACAGTTAATTCTGACCATTTTGGTTTTGATTTCCTATAATTTCTTACACAATCCAACAATATTACTGCTTTTTCGTCGGAATTATCTGCGTCGTTAATAATTTCTTTTATAGTCTCACAAACAATCAAATATACATATTGTTCCTAGTTCAGAGCTTAATACGCTTGAAGTAAGAGATTGTCTTGCGAAGTCTGTTCTAAGATTCCAATGTATTTATGCATTGTAAAATACGAATAAAACTTTTTTTTTAAGTCGTTTCGGCGGCTGTATAATTTAACTTTCACTTATTACATGATTGTTTTACCATATCTACTGTTGAAACAGTAGCTAAATCTAGCGAATGTTCAACGACCCTAGCTTTGCTAGAGGCTGTTTCTCAGCATGAGAGAGGGGGCCATCAACCTGCGAAAGATAAACCTCAACCTGGGAGTGATTCTCTATCAATAACGAGAAAGGCGGAAAGTGATGATACTTAAATATACAACTTTGTTTCTAATTAGCGCATCTGTTTAATAGCTATAGAACAGTATGAGTCTCTTAATCGGAGCTCGTAGTGATGTATGTTTGGGAAATAAAACAATTGATAAAGAAGATACAGGTGCGAAGAAAGAGGAGATGGAGACGAAGGAGAAGGATGTCGAAAGAAATCAGATATGCATGTATTAGAACGTTCTAAAAATAAACGAAGGTGTGTAGTTTGCTACAAAAGTTTTTCTAAAGAGTACGGTACAATGAAAGCATAATGTTCGACAAACAAAACTTATTTAAAATGTACTAAACATACAAAGTATTTTTGCGATGAGTCAGATGAGTGTATTAAATTAACGCACAAATTTATATCTTGAATACTTGCACACAATATAAACCATCTTTTAGGCTATTTATATTTCTGACCTGTATCATAGGTAAATAAAATAAACATATTTTACGTAACTGTATTTTATTTTGTGTTGCTCATAGAATTATGTAATGATGCGTGGGTGGATACTGTTTCGAACTTTTACTGCCGATTTGAATTATTTATAATACGGCCTCTAATGTATGAAATAGAGTTATTCAAAAGAGATTAGAACAACGTGGATCTATTGATCACCTGTACCTGTACAAAGTTGCTAAACAACACTCAGCAGAACCAACCTACAGTCAAATCGTATACAGTCGACATCTAAATATAACAACTATACCAATTATATAATTTGAAATTGAAAATAGAGCTGATAACATTCAGAGCTGGGCAGTAATTAACTACTTTGTAATTAAATTACTAATTAAATTCCTTATCGTTTATTTGCCTTGGAATTGAATTACTTTTCAAAATGCGGTAATTATAATTGGGAATTGCCATTTTTGTTGAAAAGTACTTCACAGTTACTTTTTGAAGGTAATTAATTATTACATTCAATTACTTTTGTGTAATGAAATTACTTTAAAGTATTTAAATTGCTTTACAAGTATTTCAATTATGTGTGGTAATTGAAGCTACTCACGGTATTTGAATTACTCTATGGTAATTCAATTATTGAATTACTGACCTCGATTGGGTGCTATAACGCAAAAAATACGATAAGGTCTTATTAAGTTACACATTAAGCAAATCGGAATAGGGTCTTCCCAGATCAATATAATCCTAATTTATGATTTTCTCTGACGAGTTGAATAGGAGCAACGTTTGCAGCTTTGTGCAATATTCGCATTTTGTACGACAAGTGCCCGAGCAAAGAGTGCATTGGTACGTGTATGTAGATGTTATGTGTAGGTTGTGAAGCTAATATTTATTATGTAAGACGCTAAAACTATATTTGCGGTAAGTACATTACAGATTACAATACCTACTGTAAAAATATAATTTAAAATAGCTTCTTTAGACAATATAGGTTGATATTAATTGTTTA
The DNA here is from genome assembly GCA_940337035.1 of Agriotes lineatus. NCBI lineage: Eukaryota > Metazoa > Arthropoda > Insecta > Coleoptera > Elateridae > Agriotes > Agriotes lineatus. Next base: position 33,165 of record CALNHX010000363.1, read on the forward strand.
TTCATTTCAATTTGCATATTTTAAACGATGCACTAGCATAGGGGTATACTACCATGCAATTGTAACATTCGTTAAGTCCAACAAATTACGATTTTGAGTGAGGAATTGAACCAAATGGCCAAAATCCGATACCAACATTTAAACAGCGGAAAACATATAATTGCAAAATTCCATGCCTGGCTGACTCAAAAATGCAGTATGGGGTACGGTACTAATACAATTTAAAAACGCTGCATACGTTTACTGCATTCCTGCATTAAACATTTTGTAAATTTTCCATTCTTTATCGCTTTCTTGCCTTGAAATGCTCATATGCTGCTTTGTATACTGGCACATAGTGCATAATTTTGCGGCTATGAAAGATTGTTTACGGACTGCTGCAGCATGTTAGCTTCGATTATTATTAAGAATCTGTTACGTACTTGAGCAAATGTCTTTTGTTTTTGTATCTGATGTAAGAATTCTTATTTCAGTCAGCCGTTTTCAACTAGGTTTATCAGTCACCTGTCAACTTTCAACAGTTCCTGGTCAACACCAATTTGATATTTTGTTTTAAAACTTCAAAAGTTACCTAACACATTTTTTATAGCTATTTGTATTACTACGGAGAAAAATGTATCATTCCGTCCCAAGGATGTAGTTTAATTCTCCAGCGTTAGCGAGAACAGTATCTAATCAATTGTAATCATGCAAGGGGGGAAATGAAATTTTAGTCCAGAGTTATACATACGACACTTTTACATTTTATGATGAGACTATCTCTTGTATTCAGCTGCATTGAAAAATATTTAAATATGAAAATCAGAAGGCTAGTTGATTTATTATTAATCACATTGTCTCCCTGCTCTAATGGCAACAGGAATCAATGTATTATATTCCTTCCTATTGCCATTGCAAACCGACTAAGGAACCAAACGTATATTTTCGGGAAACCCCTAACAGGCGACAGAAAATGTCATTTTCGTATGAAGGGGTCAAAAAGTATTTTCGAACTGAGCCAACAAAAAATTCTCAAGTTGTGCCAATTGGATCACCAAGTAATTGGTAATTGAATTACTATTTCATGTGAGTAATTGAAATCTCTAGTAATTCAATTACTTCATTGGGCGGTAATTGGTAATTAGTAATTAATTACTTTTTTAAAGTAATTTGCCCAGTTCTACCTTCAATGCGTTATCTCAATTTATTGAAACCACGCCTGCAGCCAATTTCATATTTATTACCTCAGACTCGGACGCAGCGGTTATAAATGTTAACAAGGGACATGTCATCAATATTTGAATTAGATACTTTTATGCCATTTCATACCATATTAAGTATACAGTTTATTGATTTATTAAGTTTCAACGTGTATATATTCATAATAGATCGTAACTGTACGTTTTACTAAATAAAACAACTTACATAATAGTTATATGTTTTTTGTTGTTCTCCTTATTGTAATATATATTTTATAATATCATACAAAATCTGTTTTTTATTTTACTAAAATTGGATCAACATCTTCGATAACCGCTAGTAATTCTTGTTTCATGTCTTTAAAAAAATTGTTAGAAAAAAAGTTGACAATTTCTGTTACTATACAAAAAGCATTTGCATCTGTAGATATTACTAAATTAACAAGAAGGGTTACATTAAAACATTATATTTGGCTCTCAATAAAATACTGCTATCATTAATCTTTTTTTGTATGTGCCCTGATACAAATGCTATGTATGCTAAATAAATGTTAGTTTCAGGCATATCATTGATTTTTGAACTTTGGATTTTCAACCGTAATTCTACTGGCAATAGCATTCCTTTGCTATTGATGGATGGGAGAGATGACAGTTGACCTATACTACTAATAAAACTAAATTGTTCTGCAGTATTTGAACTGACAGATGATTTAAGTGTTCCCCAGCGCAAAATTTTCCTTAATACATATTCTGCTGTTTGGGTATCTGTAGCGTCATTGAATCCACCTCTAAGTCCTATATGAGAGAAAGTTGTTTCAATTGCATCAGAACTGAATGCTCGTATTAATACATAATAGAAGCCAGCTTGCTAAAGAAGAAATTTTATGCATAAATAAGTACTTTTTGAAGTGAATCTTAAAGAATGTACCTTTTACTTTATCAATTCTGGTAATCCCATCCTACTGGAAATATTTTGTATTTTATCTTTATAATTTGAAAAGTCATATGCACCCAATGAAAACGTTCGTTCGACATATGAACATAAGGTGCAATGTTGCTATCCAAGGAATGAATGTATTGACTTTTGTTGGAAACGTGTATTTGGAAAAAATGATAAATATTCTCCATTTATGTTACATTAGCATCAACGTTAAGAAAATTTGTTGTCTCCAGATTCTTTTAAAAATATAAATGAACTACTCACTGTAGGAGCAAATATTTGGATAGCTCGCGAAACATTCATCGGTTCAAAATTTTGTGGAGTATACACGCATTCTTCTTAAATATCGAATAAGTTTAACTGGCAATCTCTTGTGTAAATTATATAATAATTTCAAATACGTTGAAATAATTTTATCATTCGAGGAATATATACATATCACGTTCTAAAAACAAATTTCTGGCATTTTTTAGAGCATGAAAATAATTGATTGACAAAAATAATGATAATGACGAATGTAAAGGATGCCAAATGTAATTTTTAATTGATCCCCGACTTAACATTTTAAATTTTTTACAAGTTGCAATACTCTGAAAGTTAGCGAGTACAATGTATCGGTGTTTAACGAAGCATGGAAGAACTATCCAACTGGAATTGTGAACTTTGTCGACAGTCCATGTATAACAAAACACAACATTTTATTGGCAATTCTTGGTGATTGTGCAATAAAATTTGTATTGCAGGTATCAAGATCATAAATATGATCTTCAGTTCGGCTATAGAACATTTTCTGTTTGATAGCCATATCATCAACTATCAAGAAACATATTCGTAGACGTTGCTTAATTAGTTTATTTGCTCCATTGAACTTTCCAAGATGTACAGAAGAAATGATAATTCTTGATGGTAAGGCTAACACATTTTTTCAACAAAATTGGTATCTCTTAGTCGCACAGAATCTCCCAACTCTACACATTCTTACAGTTAATTCTGACCATTTTGGTTTTGATTTCCTATAATTTCTTACACAATCCAACAATATTACTGCTTTTTCGTCGGAATTATCTGCGTCGTTAATAATTTCTTTTATAGTCTCACAAACAATCAAATATACATATTGTTCCTAGTTCAGAGCTTAATACGCTTGAAGTAAGAGATTGTCTTGCGAAGTCTGTTCTAAGATTCCAATGTATTTATGCATTGTAAAATACGAATAAAACTTTTTTTTTAAGTCGTTTCGGCGGCTGTATAATTTAACTTTCACTTATTACATGATTGTTTTACCATATCTACTGTTGAAACAGTAGCTAAATCTAGCGAATGTTCAACAAACCTAGCTTTGCGAAAGGCTGTTTCTCAGCATGAGAGAGGGGGCCATCAACCTGCGAAAGATAAACCTCAACCTGGGAGTGATTCTCTATCAATAACGAGAAAGGCGGAAAGTGATGATACTTAAATATACAACTCTGTTTCTAATTAGCGCATCTGTTTAATAGCTATATTGCTGCTATATTTGGCTCTCAATAAAATACTGCTATCATTAATTTTCTTATCATTACAAAAAGATTGAGCAAGATAACGTATAAAGCATATAGGTATGTACTACTTCTATATTGCTAGCGCCTGTAAGTGGAGAGGTCACAGCGTAAGCGAGACAGACAACCAACTCTTCTACATACTTGGTGAGCTGTGCGCAAGCGTCGTCCGCGTACGCTTAACAGCGTTGAAAATGTTCCAATAAGAGGTAAAATAATCTTTTTGATAATGCAATTTCAATACATTACATCATCACTGCGGTTTTTGTAGACGCAAAGATCCGGTTTTACCATTTCATTATTTATCTACGGTTTTGCTGGTTTTTCAAATATCAGTTGCTATGACTTGGAAAAACATTATGACAACTATTTTTTCCTCATTAGAAACATCTTTTTACTTCCTTTTACAATAAAGGAAGTATTGGATTTACCCCAAAAATTCGAAATTGAGTTTTCAACAGATCTTCACGTTTTAGAGTCCTCTGAACCCAAAAAACCATGTTTTTGTTTATTGGTCTGTCTGTCTGTCTGTGTGTGAACAGAACATCTCAAAAACAAAAAGAGGTATGGCGTTGAAACTTCATATACCATGCGTTCTTTTTAAAAGTATACATAGGGGATACTCATTTGTATACTAAAAAGAAGAATTCCCTAATTTTTTATTGTTTTACCCTATATTTAGGCAACCAATTATACAGCAAACTTCAATTTTAAGAGTTTTAATTTAAAACAAATAGCTTGATGTGGCAAAAGTAAGGGAATTTTTCTTTTAAGTATACATACGAGGATCCCCTATGTAAACTTTTACAAAGAACGCATAGTATAAGTTTTGTGTAGTATCTAGATGCGACAGCAAGCTTTCGAAGAAAACCGCATAACCGGAAATATGTTTACTCTTGTGATTCAAAAAAATTTTTTTCGATTTTTTTAAAAACGGCTCTCACAATGTTTTTCAAACTTTACAGTTTTAATGTGTTTTGATGTGAGAAAAGTGACTTTCCAGTTGAATACCTCTAAAATGGTTTTTTTTTTGTTTTTTTTATCAACTCCTTTTTTAAATAGAACACCCAGTATATTGTTACATTATTGAATTCAGCTTAAAACTTTAAAGAAAATTTATCTCTTCAACGAATGCTCTATTTTGTACAGTTTCTGTAGATTTTGTATTTTTTTTAATTTTTGAGAAATACTTAAAAATTAAAAACCAAATTTTTGTCTAATTATAAGATCACTGTAAAAGACAGTTGCGTGCGTGTATCACACCAAATGTTTATAGAAAACTGTTCAACCTGAGATATTCATAATGTTAGATGGTACTCCATATATTAAGTAACACCAGGATTATTAATAAATACAGAGGTTTCATTTTTATAGTTAAAATTATTTAATCAGATAGATGATGATAATTGTGATTATGAGCTATAAACAAAGGCATTTTGTTAAAAATCTTATTATTAGTCAAAATGGTATCTACAGCGCCATCCATTATTAACAATGTTGAAGTTAAAACAGAAATCTTTAAAAAATAGTAGACAAGGAGATGTTAGCACAGTATATTTACACATCAATCGCCATCTTCATCCACGGCTACCCAAATCTCCAAAAACCCATCCTCCTGCAGCAATAGTATTTCTTCCCTATATCCACCAAGTCACCACTCGCGTTAGAAAGTTTCTTCGAAAACAAAACATTAAAACAGTGTTCAAACCGCCGAGCAAAAATAAAGATAAATTAAACACGATGTTCTCTAAAGGTGTTTATAGAGTCCCTTGCTCCCTCTAACGTGGTTTACACGTTGAGTTACCGTGCTCTTCTATCCTTTCCTTTGCAAAGAGTTTCGCGTCTGGCGTGATTAACAGGTTGAATTACACTGCTCTTTTGCTTTTTCCTCCTCATGAAGCCCCTTGCGAAAGTGAGCGAAACGTTGAGTTCTTCGACCTCAATAATGACACGGTCCAATCCCGGAAGTCGTTTTTTACTTAATGACAATGGCCGCGAAAGCTTCCAAAACCAAAAACAAGATTAGTTTACAAATGGCGGATGACATCTTCCGTCATTTATAGACAAAGGCATTTGCAAACAAATCTTAGTATTATACAAAATGGTAGCTATAGCGTCATCTATTGTTAACTATGTTCAAGTTAAAACAGAAATCTGTAAAAAAATAGCCGGAAATGGAAAACCTGATATGTTGGTTCACGACGCCTATATGATGTTATAGCCTGATTGTTGAAAGATTTCTTGATACTTACATATATTTCCTAACAGATTTTTATTTAAATTTCAACATTGCTTATAACAGATGGCGTCATATGTACCATTTTTTACACGGTCCGTAAATATAGCAAGCTTAGAAATATAGGTCTTCTCATCTATCCAGTGTCTTAAAAAGAATTACAAATTACATCTAGTATGCTTTGCATTTCTCATTATGCACTACCAAGAACAATCTAGCGGCACATAAAAATTGACATGCAAATAAAACTCAAATTCTACTAGACGTAATTCTTTTTAAGACACCCGGTATTTCCACTCTGGAGTGGGCACGAAAATGGCGTTCAATGGCGAAAAATTTTAACCTTTTAGTGCGGTTTCAGTATCTCATAGGTTTTCGCGCAGTGGACATTGGAGGTTAGGATTCCACTTTTGATGGGTGTTGACTTTGTGTTCATTTATATCCGTGTTTCTGCCTGTCTTAGAAAAACAGTATTTTTCAAGACTACATTATGCTGATCCCGTCAGTTTAATGTACGTTTCAATAAAAACAACTGGTTTATACTTTATAGGTTATCAGCAGGATTGTCACCATTTAGCGTGCTGGAAGCGGTACCGTTTTAATTGAGACGCCTATTTCACTATTTTGTGCCGGTTCCGTCGTGATATTGTAAGTTAATCGGGCGGTTTAATGTACAGTCGTGTGCAAAGAAATCTGGGACAGTGTTTTTTTCACATGCAGATTCAGTTAAAAATTTGAAGAATATTTCCATGGATTTCCTCTTATCAGAGAGAGTTACGGGTTTCAGTACCTGTTAAAGTTTAATGTAACTCTTTCTGATAGCAGGAAATCCATGGAGATATTCTTCAATTCTTAACTGAATCTGCATGTGAAAAAAACACTGTCCCAGATTTATTTGCACACGACTGTACGTTTCACTAAAAGCAGTTGTTTATAGGTTATCGGCAGGATTTTCGTATCAGTTTAGGGTGCTGTTCCAATTAAATTTTCTGTGTGTACGTTCAATAATGAGATACACGTTTTTTATCGTCGAAACAGTAAGTTAAAGCAAAACTTATTTATCAAGTTGTTCTTTTAAGATGAGTAACGGCAAAAGGGCAGTTCATAGCCAAGGGCGACAAATAATTTACAATGTGTGCAAGTTCATGCTACAAGAAAAACATGGTGAGCATGCCATTGCATTAAGTCGTGTGTTTGAAAGAGTGGAAATATCAACAGATGACGGATTGAATACCGTCAAACGAATTGCCAACGAAGCCAAACAAAACCGAAAGGCAGCAGATTTGCTTCTCCTCGAAAAAAGACCAATAACGGATGTCCAAAGTTATCACTTAATCAATTTGAGAAAAAATAGTACGAAACGTTATTTATACGTATGCAAGCATACATAAAAAAAGACCTACAATGCGAGCTGTATTTAACGCAGTTAAAAACGAAGTAAGTATAAATTTCACAGGAAAATTGAGCTGATTTAGAAAGCTGGTTCATAAAATGGGTTTTCGTTAGAATAATGCTCAAGACAATCGACATGTACTGAAGGAGACAACGAAAATTAGCGCAAAGCGTATCGAATTTTTAACAAAATTACAAAAATACAAAGCCGACGGTCGCAATATTATCTACAGTAACGAAACATATCTATATAAGTTGGCATACAGTTCCGAAAGCATGGGAAGATAGAAGTAGTAAATGTTGGAAGGCGCCAGTAGCGAAAGGGTAGCATCTCGTCTTTCTTCATGCTGGAGGTAGGAAAGGTTTCATCAACAACAGTCTCGTGATATTTAAATTAAGGCTTAAAACAGCAGACTACCATGGCAAAATGAATAACTGAAACTATATGAAATAATTGCAGGAAAAATGTATTCCAAATGTGGAACCAAACTCTATTGTAGTTGTAGACAATATATCATAGGTATCAAAATGTTACAGTCGAACCCAACATCTTGGAAAAAAGACGACATGAGGTGGCTGACAAAAAAGGGAGTTTCATATCAATTAAAAGAAAAAAAATCAGCTTTATTCGAAAATACTGATCTACAAACTACAAGCCAGTTCATAAAATTTACGGATTGGACAAGGTTTTAGCAGAACATATTCATGTAGCGCTGTGACTACCACCTTACAACCCAGAACTCAACCCAGTAGAAAAAATATGGGCTTTAGTGAAAAATCATGTGGCTACACACAATACCACCTTCTAGTTGGACGATGTAAGAAAATTAGCAGAAATGTAACAATGTCAGTGTACAAGAGTGGGAAAATATTTGCTTCCATATTGAACAAACTGAACGGAATTATATAGAAAAGGACGAGGTAGAAGAATTGGTCACTACAGATAACTAAGAAAGCGATTATGAATCGGATTGTTATTTGACATCAGACGAGGAAAACAACACTGAAGACGATTTAGGCTACCGACCGTTCATTGACTTAAATAATTGATATATTTGACAATCATAAATTATTTATCAGTAATTCTCTGTTAAAGATTTTGTATTTATATTTATTATTTTAAAATGTTCATCGCAATTTAAGCACTGAGTACTTCCAAATTATCAGTGTGGGCATTTTCAAAAATTTGTATTTATTGTTTACACTTATATTGTAGTGGCCATTCGTTATGTATTACAATTTTTTACTGATTCAACATATAAATATTGAATGGTACTTTTGTCTTGCATTCGTTTTGTGGTTTTAAACATTTTCTTCACTAGGGACGATATTTAAACTTAACTTCTAAACACATTTACATTTAAAAAATCAAGTAGAAGAAATGATCACTTTATTGAATACATACAATACAAATATATTTGAAGAAATTTTGCAAGTTTCAATTTGATAAAAAGTTTTACAAAAAAAAATAGGATGAAGCTCGAAAAGCTGTTCTTGAAGCAAGTCTTTTTTGGTTGTTTTATTTGGGCTTTAACTTTTTTTTATTCTATATTTAATCTAAGCTTAATGTAGTTTGTAATTATAAGGTAATTATTCTCTTTAGCATAGAATTTCGGCTTAGACCGCGTAGTATTTGTATATGAACACCCAGCATTTTCTGGCTTAATGTGCCTTGCACCTTGTGAAGTCGAGCAAAAACCCGCGCGATGGCCATGCTCTCTGGTGGCTCGTGTTGTTTGAGTATCTTGAGAACGAGGATACTTACGCAGATTTGGCCGTTTTGCTGTTTGTGCATCCATATTCACTAACGTTTCGCAAGACCTTGCAGCTTGCATCATCAGAGTGAAAGTCGCACTGCCTAAGTATCCTCGTTCTCAAGATACTCAAACAACACGAGCCACCAGAGACTTCACAAGGTGCAAGGCACATTAAGCCAGAAAATGCTGGGTGTTCATATACAAATACTACGCGGTCTAAGCCGAAATTCTATGCTAAAGAGAATAATTCGAGTAACCGCGAAAGCCTCAAACAGTACATAATTATAAGGTAGGCAGATTTGTAAATAGCACAGGTAATGAAGATATCATATTTATGTATAACGAGGAAAAATATGTGTTTGACTAAGTTTGAATGTTTTCTACACAATTTAAAATGGTTTGAAATAAACCCATTTGCTTTTACAATGAAATTAAAAATATTATCGGTAGGATACAGGAGTTTTCCGTATGTTTTTGTTCTAGTAAGGACTCCCCTGTCTTTTCTAGTTGGATTCGTTTGAAATGCATTTTTACAAGTTCTACAAAGTTTCCCAAAAGAACTGCTCCAAGTAGATTATTAACAATATTTTGTTGTACTAAATCTCTCAGGATTTGATCAATATCGCTATCATCTGAGGTCATCAAAACAGCAGATGACACACATGTTTCCTCTGAAATACTAGTCTGTGTATCTGGAAAATCTCTAAGCGAACTTTTTGAACTTGTCCCAAAAAAGTTTATATGATGTTCATCTGTCCATGTTTACCACGCTCAGTGTTACTATCAAAAATTGTGACTGTAATGAGTTTCAAAGCCCTTATTGCTTTTAGAGCAGTAGAATTGTTATTTGCGTGCCTTCTAAGAACCGAAAATATGTTTGTAGTGCATCTTGACTAAATCATGAAGTACATATTGTAATGGTTCACTGCCCATAGAAATTCTGATTGCCTACTTAAACTAAATGAATAAGGTCAACATGAGCACAGAATTAAATATTGTATCTATTGCAAGATAATCAATACTTTACATTAATAAATGCACTTGATATGAGCAGCAGTAACTAATAATATGAGGGATAGAAGTTTTTATGAAATAAAACAGGTTACAGAAGGGTTCGGAGTTTTAGATATAATAAATGTTCGAAAGGGCTAATGCAATTTAATTTGTAACTGACTGATTTGAGCGTATTATTGTCAGACATAATGTGAATAAAATGATACAGAATGTTTTGTTAAGTACAGAAAGAATATGAGCGTTATGTAGTAAAAATGTAAGCCAGGAAACGGCAAATTAGCTGAAAGGTAAACGAAGCAGTGCTAGGAAAATAATTATTGCAAAGAGCAAGCCAACCGATTGAAAGACAATTAGTGAGATGCTAAAGAAACTCCAAGTATATCAGTGCATTATAAACAAAAGTGATTTAAAATCAGAGCAATGTGTAGTGACATTTATACTAAGAAAAGGACAATTTTAGTAGTTAGGCAAAAACGTGACATCAAAACTGTAGTCCATAAGGTCAAACATGTTATCAATCCTAATCTCTTTTATAAAAATTGAAAATCTAGTTGCTAAGATACATGACATTCTTTTGTTAAGAAGAACCAAACAACCTTGTAAAATTTGTGTTGAGACCAGTTTGAGCTCCTCAGTTTACCACATAAAATTATAAATGTAAAGGCCGTTTTAATACCATTTGTGTATAAAGTTATTTACCAGTGTGCAGGGCATTTGTGGGTATAGTTTGCCAAGTGTTAAAAGGTCCAAGTAAAGCAGATTAGCCAGCAGCAAATGCGAGTAACTTCTGGGGGCCCAGTTCCATAAGCAATCAGCATCGACCAGCAAGAATGGTGCCTGATACGTGTAGAGGGGACCTTCAGGAGCCCGCACGTGTAGGAATTCCAACCAACAAGCCATTCCCAAGTGCACAATTTCCTTGGCATCATTGAAAAGGGTATGCAGCGTCAGAGAGGTCTCCTATTAAGGTAGGATTCCACAGGTAGCCTTTGCTGCAGCCCCAGAATTCGCGGGGTTCATCAGGTTCAGTCTGTCTGCAAGGCGTAGAGCCAGGTTCCAGTGGTCCAGATCCGTCCAACTTCGAGAAATTCAGTTAGCGTCCTTTGAAAATGCAAGGTGATGCTGCATTTTTCAGTTTTGGCCAGATATAGAACAAAAAACGATCGCGCGTGGGTTCCGACGTCACACTAGAAACAAAACGAGTTTAGCAGTTGCTACGTCACAGAATTGATATTTACCTGATACCTCCTTGCCATTTTGGTATTTTAAAATGAAATTTAACGCTGTTTTCGCACTGGCAGATCATATTGTTTACTGAGTCAAATTTACAGGTGATCTAAAGGTCAGATGGAAATTGTGAATTTGCCCTAATACCCGAATTAAATTGACGTACGAGTTATTTGTCATACAAAGTTTTTCTTAATTTTATGATACCTACACCCTGAACCAAGTTTGTCTCAGGTTCTACGTAGCTAAGTCCGAAATTATTGCGGATAGATAAAATAAGAAAAGGTCAATAAACCATTTATTTGTCGTAATTACTATTACACTCTTTTATTTTGCCCTGAGTTTGACATGCAGGTTTGTAATTGAATCCAATAAAATTTATAAAGTGCAGTCTCTTTTGCCATTAATTATTTTATTTGAAAACTATTATATATTTTAGTAGGCGGGACTATTACAATATTAGTATTTATTTTTTGTTAGTAAGAATTATACGTGTTTGTATAGGTTTCCCAACACCGTTTCCTGTTTTTTTTTTAATATTAAATCACTAAAAGCATTTAATGTTGCAAAATTCTTTGATTTATTTTCATTTGTAATTGAGGCTTTACGAGTTGCAGTAGTTAAGGCATGATTACTCATTAAATCTAGTTTAATTAGAGTTTCAATAGCTGAAGCAGTAGTAGTGCTAAATACGTGCTATGCAGCATATGCTACATTCATTTTTCGTAAGTTGTGGGATTAAGCACTTGTTCTGTGAGGTTTGAAGTTAGTTTCAGATCATACTCTCTCTGTTTATTCACTAATTGAATAATTTATTTAAAATTGACGGTATCTAAACTCATCTTCTCCTTTTCCATCACGTTTTCAGGTATAGTTATATCATGTTTCATAAGAGCATATCGTCATTTTTTTAGATGAGGATTGGCAAAAATATATAAATTTTCTTGAGTTCTTAAGCAGCAACATTTTTGTTTGAATATCTACCTACAGAAACTCCCATAATTCTCCAAACTGCTTGATTTTTTCGAACCCATATCACTAACAAGTCCCAACACCATAACAATATCCCACATTCTCCATCTGGATAGCAATACGTTTGATTAAATTAACTGTTTCTTCGTTATTGGCTTGTTTACTCGTGACATGATAAGCAGTAATTTGTTGCCAATTGGAATTTAGACTTCTCAACATAATCACAAATAAATGGTTTCCTAACTCCTGTTTCGGCGCGCCTCTCTGCATTGTAGAATAACCCACATATGAACCAGTGCTTCTATCATATTCTAACGATTCCTTAATTTCCATTTCGTCCATTAGCAGCAAACACTCGCTTTCTGACTTAGGTATGTTTCAGTTCTATTCGCCTATCAGCTAATAGTGTAAGCAGTTCCTCGAGCAAGCTGGAGTTGAAAGACAACTTTTGAAGATGTCTACAAATGGTATTATACGAGGGTAAACAGAAATGCGTGCTTTTTCATGAATATTTGTAACCCTTCCATTCAACAGCAAACCTAATCCGAATTGCGTTTTGTATTAGCTGTGGTTACCAATTACAAACATTGTTTCCTCTACATACAATTTCTCTTAATTATTTATCCAAAACTTAATTACTGTTTATCACGATTTGAAGCTGTTATTTTTTTCTTTAATCTTTACAGCTCTTTTCAGTCATCCATAATTTTTGTTTCACATTATTTAATATAGTGTTGATTGCCTCGACTGACTCGCTATCATCATCTCGAAAAGATGTAGTATTTTCGACTTCAGAAGAATTTGATACGTTAACCAAAGTTAGGATTGCATTAGGTTTCAATTTCCTTTTACCATCCTGACGGTTAGTTTCATACTGATTTAATTCAAAATGTTTCTCAGTCTGGCGAATGTTATCATATTTGGAATAGATATATTGTAATGGCCGCCCACTACTAATTAATTGCTTCTATTAATAAAAATATCTAGAGCCACCATACATATTATTTTTAATTCTGGGTTCGTCACAAATCAGATAACTAATTTTGGTTCTCAGGGATAATTAAATGAGCGGTCTAGTGATATGCTTGACCTGAATGATCGTACGCCCCTATTTATAATGTAATCTACTTGCAACTTGAATTATTGTTGGCTAACTCATAGCAGAACAGAGCTCTTATTCAAGGTCTGGGTTCACAATTTTAGATTTAAAATTTTGATCGCACGCCTATGGTGCGTAGGTCAAAAGCAACCTAAATGCTACAACGGAGCTAATCTGTCATATAATTTTACGTCTTTATGAAAAACTAGCAAATGCAGATCGTTTTCGTGTTTGTGATATGAATTACTACTCAATGAGCAAATTCAATAGGTAAGTTTTTTATTTTCCCGCTTTCTTATAGCGTCGGTTGATCGTGTTTTGTTTCTAGCCAAAACCCTCCACTTCGTTGATTCGAAATAATGACGTCAAGGAATCCTAACCTCAATTCTGGACTTCTAAATTCTCAATTTGAAGCTACTGAAGCTATTAAATCGACGTGAATCTGCCAAGCAGCGATGCTATTCCACTCCCGGGTAGGTTTTACGGTGGTACATGTACCATTTTGCTTCACAACTAACCTCGCAATTTTTCCAGGTGCTGTCCGATGATGTCCGGAGAGGTGATAATGTGCCAGATCTTCTCTCAGCGAGCAGGAACCGTGGTGCAGGCCTTGGAGGAGCTGGACTGGTGTGCCGCCAATGTGGCCACGAAGTCAGGAACCTCGGAAACCGCCTCTTGCTGTTAAACGTAGGTCAAAATAGGATGGCGAACGTCCCTCGGAAGCCGTTGTGGATCGGAAATATTTTGTAGTGGCCGATTTTAAAACCCACACTTGTGCTTGAACACTGCTATGTCGTGAACACTCTGGTAAAGTTTCGGAGCTGTATTTTAATATTTACTATATAAAAATTAGATTTTTCTGGGAGAATAAAACTGGGCTGTCAGTAAAATTATTTTATTTTTAGTTGTTATTAACAATTGCACATCAATACAAATAGGAAATCAACTCTGTTCAATTGACCTTTTTAACAAATAAATTCTTAAAATCTAACTAATTTTACAATTCTACCTTATTTACTAAATTGTCCTTTGATTTTTGTAATCATTGTCTTACATTATCACTCGCGTTGCACCGTTTTAAATGTCTTTTCATTCACTTATTGCACTGACTCATGTTTCTTTTCGCGCACATCCTCTTTTGATCACTTCTGAATTCAATTAAAAGTCCATTTCATTGTTATACTTGCTAATCAATAAACTGTTTGTAAATTCAGCAAATTTCCAATATTGTTGTTCCATTTTCCTTTTTTATTTATGATTTGCCTTTAGCTTTGACCTCACTTCGTGCTCGTTGCACCCTGCTTTGCCTTCCTCCACATTACCTTATTATGATATGCTCACAGAGAATTGTTATTAATGAATTATGACTTGCAAAATACCCTCAACCAGCATTTACTAATTATTTTCATAATCGATTCATTCTTACAAATTTACATTGATTAAATAGAACATGAATCCAACCTCTATGATTTGAGCTCTGCCTTGTTCTTTATGTTAGGAGAATTAATTTCTTTATTACTTGCATAGCTTTGCACATATTATTCCTAAATTCAAGTCTGATTAATTTTTATTTTATTGCAATTAGATGCCATTTCTCAATCTAAGCTTGTCTGAATTATTCATTATTTTGTTGTGCTGTTAGAAGTGAGACTCAGGGCTTAAGACCATCTCATATTTCCTAGAATTTTTGATGATTAAAATGACCACGCATGAGCTTTCTGTGGTATCATACGTTGATTTGCATGTGTCGTTATTTTAATCGTCACAAATTTCCATTGTACTTATAAAAATCTCCTTTAATCATCTCCAATCTCAATCTTTATTATTTACTTATCCCTATCTTATTTTAATCTATACCCTAATTAACTAACCTAACTTATAAAGAGTGGCTCAACATTTGGCTAATACTATCCTAATCTAACCTATTCTACACTATCTCTGTATGGGCACATTGCTGAGATATGGAAACGTCCCCTGATTTTGCCATCAACTTCGTTTATTAGTTCGTATGTGTTTTCATTACTTAACACCTTGTGTACCCGGTATGGTCCTTCATAAGCGTTCAGGAATTTCGCACATATTTTCTCTCGCCTATCTGCTACTCTAAGTTTCTTGATTATCACCAAGTCTCCGATTTTAAACTTCATGCGTTTCTTTATCCTTTTATTTTGTTTCTGTTCGTAGCGATTCTGTATTCTTCTGACTCGTTGCCTATTTTTCTCCATTAGCTCCATTACTTCTGTAGCCTCTTCTTCCTGCCTCCATGGTCTGGCTGGTACCACGCCTTTGCATATTGTTACAGGGCTTATCTCGGTCGTTATGTTAGGTACATTGTTAATAAAATCTTCTACCTTCGACAAATATTGCACCCACCTATTATGATGTTCGTAAGTCCGAATCCTCAAGTACTTGATTGTTTCCTTTATGTACCGCTCTGCTACATTAAATTGCGGGTGTCGTATGCTGCAGAAGTATACTTTGATTCCTTTCTGTTCCAAGTTATTGATCATCCTTGCATTCCTAAAATAACTAGCGTTGTCGGCCAAGATCTTTTTTGGAGTCCCTACTTCTTCTTGAAACTTTTCAATGGATTTTATCACCTGTTCTGTGTTGCTGTGTCTTGCTGGGTACAGTTTAATGTATTTCGAGAATACGTCCACCATGATCAGGATGTGCCGATACCCATATTGTCCCGGTACCAAGTTTCCCAGATAATCGATCGCGACTAGCTCTAATGGTTCGTTGACTCGTATGCTTTTAATCACGTTTTGATTAGTAAGATTCTTCTCCTTTGCTAATTGACAGATCTTACAACAACTTGTGAAGTGCTTAATAAATTTAATATCGTTTTTGGTGTAAAAACATTCGCGAAACATCAACCATGTTTTTCTTCCCCCGCAGTGTCCGAACGTTTGATGGATTTCTTTCACCACATTAACTACATCTTCTCTGCATAGTACTATTAATTCTTTTCCACCTAGAAATTTTACCAATAGACCTTCGACAATTTTAAAACCTTTGTATTCTTGATTTGGACTATCTTGCACTAAATTTCTTATTTGTTGGAGTTCTAAATTTTCCTGCTTGGCTAATAATTCTTCCTTTGAATATCTTCCCTGTTGATAAATTGTTTCTATCCCTACCATTAATTGTTTCTGTCGTTTACTTTTTGCTGCATCCTTTCTGCTTAAGAAATCTGCTACGATATTCATGTTGCCTGGTCTATGTCTTATTTCAAAATTATACTGTTGCAAGTACAATGCCCATCTGCATAATCGGTCGTTATGGAATGTTTTATTCTTGAGGAACGATATGGCTGAATTATCTGTCTCGATGTAAAACGTGTTTCCAGTTAAGTAAAATTTTAATTTTTTGATCGCAAATATGATAGCTAACATCTCCTTTTCAGCGATTGTATACCTGGTCTCGTAACCTTTTAAAATTCGTGATATGAAACATATCGGTACCTCCACTCCTTCTTGGATTTGTATCAATTCAGCAGCGACTGCCATGTCCGACGCATCTGTCCTTAAGATAAAGCTCTCCTTGAAGTTCGGATACTTGAGTAGTAGTCCTTCGTGAAATTTTATTTTCAAATTGTTGAACGCTTTTTCTCTTTCCTCGTTCCAAATCCACTTGGTGTCCTTTCTCAACAACTCTACCAACGGTAATGTCAGCTCTGAATAGTTTGCAATAAATTTCTTGTAGTAGTTCAATAGGCCAAGTAACCCCCTCAATGTTTTCAAGTTCTTGGGTCGAGGCAAATTCTTTATTTCTTCTATCCTCGTTTCACTGATAGTTCCTCCATTGTTACTAATCTCATATCTTAAGTAGGCTACTTTCGTCTGCATAAATTGACATTTTCCTAAGTTCAGCTTTAGGCCGTTTTCATTCAATGTGCTAATAACTAAATTTAAGTGTACCAAATGTTGTTCCACGTCTCGTGAAAAAACTAATATGTCGTCGACGTAGTGAACGCAAAACTCGTCAAATTTGTTCAAAATCTGTTGCATGGCTCTTACTAAAGCTGCACATGACTTTGTCAGCCCGAATGGAACCACTTTAAAATGGAAAATTTTCCCCTCTACGCAGAATCCAGTGTATTTCCTTGAATCTTCGTGTAACGGAATCAGCCAGAATGAATTTCTCAAATCTAACTTGGTTAACACTTTCTTATCCCATATCTGACTTAACAAGGCATCTATCGTCTGCGGACTTTCGTACTGGGGTTTTGTGATCTGATTTATCCTGCGTGCATCTAAACATAATCTTAAACTACCGTCGCTCTTCTTAACCACCACCATAGGATTTACAAAGTTCGTTTTTGATCGCTCTATTACATCTTCTTCTAACATCTTCTGCAACTCATGCTTGACTTTTTCAAGCTGAGCAAATGGTATTGGGTATGATCTTGATTTAAATCCAGCCGTTTCGTCAACAACAAGCTTGTGGCAATATTTTGTTGCTTGTCCTGTCTTTTGATTTAAAATCTCCTTATTCTTTTCAATAATTTTCATAATTCTGCCTTTATAATGTATGTATTCCATCCCTATCTGTTCATCATCCAGCATTCCTTCTATTATCGCACAATTATTTACTATTATTTCGTCTTCGGCACACTGGCTTCGAAAACAAATCATATTATTATCGTCTCCCGCTCTATCAGCTGGGCAACAATTTTCATGCACTTGGCCCCCATACTTGGATCCAGACCAATGCTTTCTAATATTATCTATTTGAATACACTTCTCCATCCCATCAATTCTAATTCCAACTTGCTGAATAATATCGACTCCTATCACAAATTGTACATTTAGGGCAGACACTATGTAAAATCGCACATCGTATTCTTTCTTATTTATACAGATCTTGATTGCCAATACTCTTGTTGTAGTTGATATCTTCTTCCTTGTTGCTGACAGAAACTCGATTTTGTTGACTTTTATAATATTACTTTGTAACACGGTAAGCATGAGATTAATATTTCTTTTTCCTTTTCTTCTAATAAAAAATCCCCCGCTTTCTCATGGGTGATGGCGAAGTTTGCGACGTCCTTAAATCTACTATTTACAAGGTTATTTATACATAATTCTAAAATTGAGGTTTTTTTTATCCAACGAGGGCTCCTCATGCACCTCTGCAATTACGATTTTATTCATGTCTTCTTCTTCCTGTCTCCTTGCCGTAAATATGGTATTAACGAATTGTCTGTCCTTTGGTTTATTTACTTCTTCTTCCTGACATCTTCTTTTGTTTCTTTCTTCTATTAGGTCGTTGTAACTTCTTTGGTTATTTTGTTCCCCCCTGTTAAAATTGGTCCTATTTTGATTCAAGTTCGGATTGTTGTTGTAATTTCTCCTCTGGTACCGGTTATAATTGTAACGATCCTGTTGTCTATTATTATCCTGGTTATAATTGTTGTAATTTCTGTTAGGCCGAAAATTGTTATTAAAATTGTCCTCCCACTTTCTCTTGCTCGACGTTTGGTACGTGTTGCCACTATAATTTTGATAAGGACTATTAGGTCATACTTCTTTTTCATTATGAACAGCCAGGTCATAATTTCTCACAATTTCCAGGAAGTCCCTCAACGTCCTCACGTTCTGAACCGCCACTGCTCGAGTGATCTCGGCCTCTAAATGTCTGGAGAGATGCTGAATGATTTCCTCCTCGGTCAATCTTGGTGTCAAATATTGGGCTTTATTGTATCGGTGCATGATGTAAATTTCTTTGGACCCGCCTCTGTCTATGTACTGGCCCGATGTCAGCTCAGTTCGTACCTGTGCCTGGTGAGTATTACTCCAATATTGTTGTTTGAACATTTCCTTAAATTCGTTGTATGTCGTGTATTTGCATTTTATGATGCTATGCCATATTTCTGCGTTGTGTCGCATCGCCATATTAATTATCTGGAGCTTTCTGCACTCAGTAGGAATAGTCCGCATGACATCATCTAATTTTGCCAAGAATATCATTGGCAAGTCGCCACTTCTGCCTTCGAATTTGGGAATCATGTCATTATTTATGTTAGTACCCGTTGTGCTTACCGGAAGCTCTTGTATTTGCTCGAACCGTTCATGCACTCCTTGTATTTCTCTTGTTATCCGATTGTCCATCAGGGCAATGTGGTGTGTATTACGGCTCTGCACCTCTTGCAGTTTCACCCATTGTTTGTCCGCTTTTGTTGCGAGGGTAACTAACTCGACTTCAATCACTTCTTTATGTTGTGCTAGTTGTTCTATCGTTTTATTTTCTACACCCTTAATTTTGTGATCAATTTCTTCACCTTTCTGTCCGATCTTTTCTTCTATCAACTGTCCCACTTCTTGATGTAATTCTTGTCGAATTTCTTCTTTGGTTGTTGCCTTGAATGTTTCCAAATTTTCCTGTAACCCATAGATTTTATCTTGCAACTCTTGTTTGTTATCCTGTTGCTTCTGAATTAGTTCGTTTTTTAATCCTTCTACCATCAATTCGGTGTGGTTGTATCCCCTCACTTCTCTCTCTTCTGCATTCTTCGTCAATTCCTCTTTTAATTCCTGTACACTCTTTGTCACATCTTGTTGTAATTCTTGTATGTTCTTTGCTGTCCTCTCCGACTCTTGTTTTAATTCCTGTATGCTATTTGTTGTCCTTTCCGATTCTTGTTTTAATTCCTGTATGTTCTTTGCTGTCCTTTCCGATTCTTGTTTTAATTCCTGTATGTTATTTGCAATTAATTCCTGTAGCTTTTTGTCCCGTTCTTCGGCTTCTAGTCGACTTGCTTCTTTATTCTTCTTGTCCCTCTCTTCTGCTTCTGCTTTATTTTTCTTGTCTCGCTCTTCTGCCTTCTTATCATTTTCTAGCTGCATTTGTCTTAATGACTCCATCATTGTGTTTAACTCAAACGTTTGCTTCGGGGCTTGGTGCATTTGTTGCTCCGCCTGATCCCCTTGACGTCCTTGTTCTGCCGCAGCCTGTTCAGGTACTTGCGTGACTTCTTCTGCTTGATATTCCTCTTCCTGTCCTTCTTCCATCCTCTTCTGTCTTCTGGTACACTTGTCCATCCTTTCTGAGTTTATCTTTCAGTGATTTAGCAAAAACAAAGCGTTCGCACTTACCAGCGAAGCTACCCACACAGATAATAAATTTGAGGTACAAACTTTATGCTTTAAAATGGCAATGTAGTTTATAAATAATTTTACCTAGCTACTATCTGTTAATTGATTTATCAATTTAAATTTTTGCCGCAGCGTTGGGCGTCAATTTTTGTAATGACCGCCCACTACTAATTAATTGCTTCTATTAATAAAAATATCTAGAGCCACCATACATATTATTTTTAATTCTGGGTTCGTCTCAAATCAGAAAACTAATTTTGGTTCTCAGGGATAATTAAATGAGCGGTCTAGTGATATGCTTGACTTGAATGATCGTACGCCCCTATTTATAATGTAATCTACTTGCAACTTGAATTATTGTTGGCTAACTCATAGCAGAACAGAGCTCTTATTCAAGGTCTGGGTTCACAATTTTAGATTTAAAATTTTGATCGCACGCCTATGGTGCGTAGGTCAAAAGCAACCTAAATGCTACAACGGAGCTAATCTGTCATATAATTTTACGTCTTTATAAAAAACTAGCAAATGCAGATCGTTTTCGTGTTTGTGATATGAATTACTACTCAATGAGCAAATTAAATAGGTAAGTTTTTTATTTCCCCGCTTTCTTATAGCGTCGGTTGATCGTGTTTTGTTTCTAGCCAAAACCCTCCACTTCGTTGATTCGAAATAATGACGTCAAGGAATCCTAACCTCAATTCTGGACTTCTAAATTCTCAATTTGAAGCTACTGAAGCTATTAAATCGCCGTGAATCTGCCAAGCAGCGATGCTATTCCACTCCCGGGTAGGTTTTACGGTGGTACATGTACAATTTTGCTTCACAACTAACCTTGCAATTTTTCCAGGTGCTGTCCGATGATGTCCGGAGAGGTGATAATGTGCCAGATCTTCTCTCAGCGAGCGGAACCGTGGTGCAGGCCTTGGAGGAGCTGGACTGGTGTGCCGCCGATGTGGCCACGAAGTCAGGAACCTCGGAAACCGCTTCTTGCTGTTAAACGTAGGCCAAAATAGAATGGCAAACGTCCCTCGGAAGCCGTTGTGGATCGGAAATATTTTGTAGTGGCCGATTTTAAAACCCACACTTGTGCTTGAACACTGCTATGTCGTGAACACTCTGGTAAAGTTTCGGAGCTGTATTTTAATATTTACTATATAAAAATTAGATTTTTCTGGGAGAATAAAACTGGGCTGTCAGTAAAATTATTTTATTTTTAGTTGTTATTAACAATTGCACATCAATACAAATAGGAAATCAACTCTGTTCAATTGACCTTTTTAACAAATAAATTCTTAAAATCCAACTAATTTTACAATTCTACCTTATTTACTGAATTGTCCTTTGATTTTTGTAATCATTGTCTTACATTATCACTCGCGTTGCACTGTTTTAAATGTCTTTTCATTCACTTATTGCACTGACTCATGTTTCTTTTCGCGCACATCTTCTTTTGATCACTTCTGAATTCAATTAAAAGTCCATTTCATTGTTATACTTGCTAATCAATAAACTGTTTGTAAATTCAGCAAATTTCCAATATTGTTGTTCCATTTTCCTTTTTTATTTATGATTTGCCTTTAGCTTTGACCTCACTTCGTGCTTGTTGCACCCTGCTTTGCCTTCCTCCACATTACCTTATTATGATATGCTCACAGAGCATTTACTAATTATTTTCATAATCGATTCATTCTTACAAATTTACATTGATTAAATAAAACATGAATCCAACCTCTATGATTTGAGCTCTGCCTTGTTCTTTATGTTAGGAGAATTAATTTCTTTATTACTTGCATAGCTTTGCACAAATTATTCCTAAATTCAGGTCTGATTAATTTTTATTTTATTGCAATTAGATGCCATTTCTCAATCTAAGCTTGTCTGAATTATTCATTATTTTGTTGTGCTGTTAGAAGTGAGACTCAGGGCTTAAGACCATCTCAATATGTATAATAATGAAAAATGCTTACATTACACATTCTTAAATATTTTGTTGGCTCGCATTGATTTCGACCGCAATTTTTTACCCTAATTTATCACCTTTTTTGGCAGCTGGAAAACCAAATAATCGAAAACCATGTCTTGAGTAGTTAGTACAGTTCAAATATGCACACCCTCGTATTTTGAAATCATTCGACAGTTAATATACACAATCGGTAACGTTTGTCAATCTAATTGTCAGTGAGCACGAAAATGGCGGTTATTGGGATGACCTATATTTCTAAGATTACCACGAATATATTTACGGACCTTGCATTTTGCTTAATAACAAGATTTGTTTCCAAATGCCTTTGATTACAAATGGCGGATGACGCTATAGCCAATCAGTGGCATTTGTAAACAAATATTATTATTCAAAATGTAAGGTCACTGGATCACCACACTAAAGTGTAAGGTACCGCAATTAGTAATTTTTTTTATATCTATCCTTGTCGCACAATTTTACCCAACTGGGGATAAAAACACAATCTAATCATAATTTGACTTTACAGTAGTGCCATTAAACCAAAAAAAAAATTTCCAAAAACTAGTGCCTTCCATACTGCACTTGGGGAATGTGTATTTCTTATCTTTATCTCACAATTTTCTTACATTCTCATGCGAGGAATAGAATGGCGGTACCTTACACTTGGTGTATTAATCTAGTGACTTTATCAAAATAGTACCTATAGCACCATCTATTATTAACAATGTTGAAGTTAAAACAGAAATATGCAAAAATATTACAGGAAGTGGACCTCCTGATCACAGTATATTTACACATTCAGTAGGGACCACTGAACTGTATTATTAAATGGAAGAGCAACTCATACGACTTAAGCTTGAAAATATGTACACATTTGAAGAAAATAATAAGGTCGACACTCGCTCAGTGGGGGTGTCGTGCGTTTGCACAGTTCAGATTGTTTATCCGTCACCCAGCAGTGTGAGAAAATGACATAACCTAAATTTCTATTTAAGGCAGCCGGGACGCACGGACACAGAAAGTGCTCTGTAGCGCATGTAGAGATAGCGCATTCGCTTGAAATATCCTACAAAACGCTGGAATCGCATACGCAACCGCCTACCCTTCGAATTCGATCACCGATAATGTTTTTTTAGTTTAAAATGTAGGTAATTTATTAGAAACGTGAAAATATTTTTACCCCTAGCTTAACTTGATTTTCACAATTATTTAGTGTTACAATGTCCACTTACGAGGGAAGTTCTGGGTAAAGCCCTTTACAGATCTTTATTGGTTTTAAAATTGAACATTCTGTTCTATCTGAATTTGAATTTTGAAATAAAAGCTGCGGGTCACGACGTGAGTGGCGGGTCACGCCGTGAAAGTGAGTGAACGTACGCGTGAGCGTGCGTGAACGTGAGTGTTTAAAGCAAGCGTGAAACGTGCGTGTCGTGAGTGAATACTCACTCACGCGTCCATCTCTATTTTAAATATTTTCATGAAATTTTGATGAGGTAGTAGGGATATGGGGGGACATATTTAAACATATTTTTTGCATTTTACCCCTCTCTCTGTTTTGAGGGGTGGGGGGATAACTTTGGAATTCTAAATAAGATGATGTATCTTTATTTCTAAAATTCGAATCTACGTGAGAAACTACATGTGTACTAAACATTTTTGGATTTGCTCTTTCTATTACGGAATTATGATTAACTAAATTTTGATTGAATTTAAAAAATAAATTAATTTTACGAATAAATCAAGTTCACTTATTTCAGAATTATGATTCGTTTTCATGTAAATGAGTTATCTTTACTTAAGTCAGTTGAGAATGTTGACGTTTTAACGATTATTTATTATTCTTTTTTATTTTATAACCTAATAAATCATAATTCCTTAATCGAAAAAGAAAATCAAAAAATTGTATGCACACATATGTAGTTTTTCATGCAGTTACCCCCCACCCCTCAAAAAATAGAGAGGGGTAAAATGTAAATAATATTGTTAAATATGTCTCCCCATATCCCTGTTATCTATCCAAAATTTCATGAAAATATTTGAAACCGTTCTCGAGATATTGCCTTGTAACACTTTAAAAAACATACTATACGATGTAATAGTCGTTTCGACAGTCCTTCATTTAGTGCGGCGGCCTACATTGTAAAATTTGTAAATTATCAAAAATGCACTCTAGTTATGAGGATCAGTTTGGCATCCGGAATTAAACCTGAAAAATTATGGAAAGCTTATTAATAATAGATGGAGCTATAGGTACCATTTTGAATAATAATAAGATTTGATAAATGCCTTTTTTTACAAATGGCGGATGATCTCATTGACCGAGGTCTGTAGAGTAGTGGTTATCACATCTGCTTAGCATTCGGGAGGTCGCGGGTTCGATTTCCCTGGCCGTCTGCTCTGATTCAGGTTTTTAGGTGGTTTTCCAGAGTCAACAGAGTACCTCCTCTAAGGCGAATGACGGGGCAGTATTTCTCCACCTTTCCTGGCCTCTCTTCCATTCTCCACCCCTCCTTTCTCTTACCCATCCTATAATTTCCGTTCTTGGCTGAAGAGGGGCGCAAGGTCCCTATAGCAGCTCGCCCCCAGTTGGGGGAATTGAAATAACCTTGAACCTTTACCTTTTTTATCTCATTGCCAATCAGTAGAAAGCATTTGACCCCAAGTGACCCCAACCATGTGGCTTTGTTTACATTTATACTTATCCAAGTTTCGAATCAAACGAGTTGAAACCTGCTTTGCTCAACTACTGATGTACAAATTATATACAAAAGCGAAAAGGGGTCCCAGTATGGAGCCTTGCGGCGCACTTGCTGTCACTGTTCTTAGATTAGAGATTTTATCAAGTGTGACTTGCTGATTGATATTTACCGCTGTGAAAGCTATCCAATAAATTGACGGCGCCTTTATTAAAACCAAATTAGTATAGTTTAGCTAAAAGAAGAACATGATCAATCATGTCAAAGGCTTTGGAATAATCTAAAAGTGTTAAGATTGTTAACATACCGTAGCGTTGAGAATATCCTCATTAATACATGTAAGAGCAGTGGCGCAGTTGTATCCTGGTGTGAAACCAGACTGAGCAGTAGGTAAATATTTTTTTTCCCAGCCGGTTAGAATAGTAGGCATTGCTCACCTCATCTGAGGTAAGAAAGTTCGCTTTTTTCACCTAGGTAAGAAAGTAAATCATGCAATTTTTATGAAGAAACTGTACCGCATGTTAGCTGACTGCTGACGCGTGTTGATTCTGACAGCTGACATATTGATAGTTGACGGATAATTGACTATATGACTTGTGTTACAGTCTGTTTATACGAGGAGTTAGGAATGCATTCTGTGAGTGTTCACATCCTTTTGATGCAGGTAAGTACGAAACCTTAAGTGAGTGGCCCTTCATTTGAAGGAATTAAATTAACATCTCGCGCATGCGTACTCACGACAGGAGAGGCTAAAAATCATCGTGCGCGCCCGCGCTTTTTTTTAATCCAACCAAAACTGCTTTGACAGTTTGACCTCAGTGGACATAAACTCAAAAAGTATAAATAGTAAAGCGATTTTTTAACGACAAAATTTTTAAGTTTTCAGAGTTACTTATGAATAAAACTGTTTAGAAACATATTGAGAACATCATAAAATCGGAAAACATGCTGCATATTTTGCAGGATATTGTCACCTTTAAAAACTTTAACAGTCTGTTGAATTATTTTTATAGTGTCAAATTTTGCTCCACTGAGGCCGGCTGGGAAAAATAGTATTCAAACTTCGTTAAGAAAGTGCTCTTGCATACCTTGCGCAATTACAAACCTCGCCTTCGGCTCGGTTTATAAACTTTGCTCTCGGTATGCAAAACTGCACTTTCTTACCTTGGTTTGAAATACACTATTGTGTATGTAGGTACAAGCAGATTTTTCTTGCACAATATGATACCCATTTAATTGCATGTATTTATGTAGAAACTCTTATCGTCTTTATTATTACTATTGCCGCATTGCGAATCTACAGTGTGGTCCATTAAGTGTGCAACAAATGGGAAATTTTTTTATTAGTTGTACAATCGAAATTTAAATACCGCCAAAAGTTAGTGCATGTTCGATAACCATATCAGATGCCCTTAGAAGTCAAACAATATACAGGGCAGGACAAAAAATATGAAATTTGTTCAAGAACAAAGTTACCCTATTTCAAAAAATATAGCAAAATTTTATTGAGAAAAGTTGTTTAGAATCAAAAGTTATGCTCAAATACAAAGTCACGGCCTCCTATTCAAATTTTGATCCTTTTTTTGTAAAATTTTGTATTACCCCCTATGATACATATTTTTATTATTTTGATTTTATATATTTCCAGTATACCTGCCATTATTAAATCCTAATTATCGTTCTTTTAGCAAAATATATATAAATTTACTGTTAAAATACCAACCTTATATTTAAAATGTCAATAATAATTAATACTCATTCAATATGATTGAATATTGCCCTTCTGTCCACACGAAATTCGAAATTTTTAAAATGCAAGTGTGCTTTAGAAAACAAAATAGCAAAAATTATAATGGTGGTGTTTAAGTGTCAATCATTTTAAAATTGCAGCTATTTATAGTTCATTTTGGTGGCCTTATTTGTAAAAAAAATGCCTTTTCCACCTGTAGGAGTGTTTGATATGTTTCGTGTTTATTTTCAAAACAATGAAAACGCAACTGTTTCTGTTAGAATCTATGCGATGGAGTATCCTGATAGGCGTCATCCAACTGTCAAAGTTTTTCGTGTGGACAGAAAGGCAATATTCAATCATATTGAATTATTAATTATTAGTGACATATTAAATATAATGTTCGTATTTTAACAGTAAATTTATGTATATTTTGCTATTTGCAGAATAGCTATTTTCACCCAGTTTTTCTTTGCTTCCGAATATCCTTAAGCTCTTCCGTCTGGTGTACTGCGCAAGGTTATCGGCGACATCAGTTCCTCATTTTCTTTTTTGAGTTTTACAACTTTTTTCCAAGTCCTCACATTTCTGCGTTAACTCATAAAGTTTACCTTCAAATTTAATTATCACCATTTGTGACAATTTTGCAGCTATCGATTCTAAACACTTCTCCCCTTATAATGCACTTCTTACAGTATCACGTACGTCTTGTCTTTTAACTATCACTATTTCGTTTTCACTTTTATCACTCACAAAGAGATCAATTTTATAAAATATTTCTATTACGTGCTGTGTAAAACTTATAATTTATACAGGTGCAGAGAAGTGATACGTGCACAGTTCTACTCGCTACGAAGGCACATTTACGAATTAAGCTTTTTTACGGCCGTACACACATTTTTTACATTCCACATTGTTTTTGTCCTAAGTACCCACAAATCCAATGAGTGGGACAGCGAGCGATATAATTACGGCATAACGTGTTAAAGAGAGACAAAATAGCGTGTTTCGAGTCTCTTGTAAGATTCTTGCCTAATATACGTATGTAGAAGCTAATAATCAATGGTACATCATTAAAGTCACCTTATGGTAAGCCACTTAGAAGTGCCATTACTCTCAAATCTGAACACATCTCCTTTTGGAATTCTTGTCTCCCAGTTTTAAATAGTATGTATTACGCTTCCATGGATTCCAGTAAAAAAGTTATTACACCTTCTCTAAAAAACTGGATTTTTTCAATACGTAGCTTGATTTACCTGTGGACGGATCTCCAAAAGAAAGGTTTCAAATTTCTGTCCCCTAGAACTTTAAACCAAGATCCAATTGAAAATTATTTTTCGTCAGTCCGTAGTCACAGAATCAGAAATACCAACCCTACTTGTTCTTCATTTATTACTTCTAGTAAAGCTCTTTTAATTAATAACTTTGTATCTCCCCATTCAGCTGGTGCAAATTGTGAAGTGGACGATTCTGTGGGTGTCTTAGATACATTAAAAGGCTTTATCGAACAAGATGAAAAGATCAATGTCGAACCACCGCTTGTTTTAGATCCCATATATCCTTTTCACGAGATCAGAAGTGAATCCTCTATCATTGGTGATTACGCTTCTGCTTATGTGGCTGGTTACGTGGCTCGAAAAATATTAAAGTGTGTTTCTAATTGTGAAGATTGCACAAATAGAATAAGTGCAACTGTAGAATTACCTTCAAATATTTTAATCAGGAAGAAACAGTATATTCGTAAAAGACTAGTTCATCCCTCACAAAATTTTATAGCTGCATTTAAAAATACAACTGAAGTAATTGTTAATTGTTTACCAAAATTAATAACTTCCTATGGCATAAAACAAAAATTGAAAGTTACAATTTTAGAAAAATGTAAATTAGCAATAACTCTACTATTCTGTCCTAACCACCATGTAAATATTGATAGTTTTATTAAATTTAGTGTAGATATAGTAGTATTTAGGTATATAAGTAATATTAACAGAATACTTAATGGTAAGGATGCACAAGGAGCTGCGGAAAGTGGAGATCCTTTGAAAGTTCTGGCATTTCAGAAATTTAATAAAAAACGCAAACACAAGCGTCACCTGCAAGAATCCAACTAATTTCTTGGAAAAAATCTTAGAAATTCTAGTATTCCAAAAACCATGTTTAAAAATTAAATTCAAACTAATTTAATTCTTACATAAAATTGCTATTAAGTATACTTTTTAAAATTTTATTTTATTTGAAGTGGGTGACTTACTTGATTCATTTCGGTTTGAGTTTCAGTCGGAATATCAAAATGTCATCGCTCGTGTGTATATATATATATTTAAATATAATGTAATATCTATCCTTAACTTTAAGTAACTGATACAACATAATAATTTATTAACTTACTCTCGTGTCTCATAAATACTTTATCTATAATACCGTATAAAGTTTATTTTTAGTTAGCAGTTTTAAGTTTGTAAAACGATTGTTTAATAGCATGATTCCATTAGTCACGTAGTCAGTAGCAACGTAGTTCAAATTTTTTATCCAATACCTCGCACTAAACCCTCCATAACTATAGCGATTTTAACAATTGCAATATCAATATTATACACAAGTGACTTTTTGATTACCATCAGGTACTGTGATTTCAAACAAAAATGTTGGTTTCGATGCTTTTAGTGAGTTTATTGAGAGGTATGAATAAAATGTACTGCACGCGTAGTGTTACGAGGTATTGCTCACATGAGAAAATTAGCCCACACGATCTACGACTTTGTGGGCCAATTTTGTTCTCCAGTGGGTAATATCCGCATAACACTACTTGTATAGTAAATAATTATAACCACATAAAATTACGACTGTTTGCTAGGGTGAAGTTTTTTTTTTATCAAGGTAAACCTATTATTTAATGTAGTAATCGTAATTTACATTTAATAGCTATTTAAGTAACAAGGAATGTAAGGACCTATTAACATTTGAGGTAAGCAAGTACAAGCCAAGACGAAGCTTGCGGTTTGATGCCTGGCGAAAATGTTAATAGGCGTTACCTTCCGTGTTATCTTATTATATTTTTCCTGCTGCTTATCGAAATTTTCCTAGATTTTTTTAAAAATCGTTTGGTTTGTCATCTGTCACCAGGATTAATTTTTGTGTGTCGTGTTACCTATGAGTGTTACATGTCACATAAACACTTGCAATTATAAACAAAACGTCTTAAGTCTGCATCTTGCGTTGTTAATTTTATTATCCTAGGAACTTAATAATAATAATAAGTTCCATTGTCAAGGGAAAGCAGCAAACAAATAAAATCAGCGACTTACATGTTTTGTTACTCACTGACTTTGATGATCAGCAGCGGGAAGAGTATTTTTTTATATTTACCATGTGTTTTCTAAATTCTATCATAAATAAAATATTGTACAATACATATGCGTAAAGCATTTTTAGTCACTCGCAAAGCTGAAAAGACTCGCCACGCACTCGTTTTAACTCTGTCTTACACATGACTAAAAACTAGCTTTACGCACTTGTATTATAAATAACTATTAATTCACTCTCAATTAATTTGTCACTAACTTCTCAACCGTCATTACAAAATTTATGTTTTTTTGGTATTTAATGAGTTATTATTCGATAAAAACAATTTTTGGCACTCATGAGCTCAACTTTTCTCTCATGGATTATTTATAATATAACTCACTTGTACCATAAATAACTATTAGAACCTTTCATTCTCTTGTAACATTTCACACCATTAATAATATTGAAATTTTGCAAAGCAATTAATTATTTAAGATACCTACATTTAGAACTGTAATTATAATTAATCCCGATAGCGATGAGGGTCATACATATTTTTTGCATAGTGATCACGAAAGTCGTCTTTTTAAACAAAAAATTGTGAAGATAGTATCACTTTTTTCAACAAAAACTCGTAAAGAAAAATACACTTTTTTTAACTATTTTATTGAAATTGTGAGTTGTTAATTTGACAGTTGGAAATTCCGAAGTCCTTTTCAACTAAATTTCGAGTTACAAGAGATCACTATGGAAAATACTAATAAGTGTACAAACGGTTTGAAAGTCTTTTTTTTTCATTCATTTACTTGCAAACTACAAATTCATGTAAAAAAGTATGACTTTCAAAACTGGTTGTACAAATAACTATTACGAAACAGATATGTTGTATAGTAACTAACAAAATAACGTTTTAGATTTGTAAAAACATTATCGATAAACTTCGCTATTTATTACTAGGTATATAAATTGTTTCAAAATTCTTTGTAATATTTTACTGCTTTGTGTAATTGTTTTCTATTGCAACAATGATGTACAAATGATTGGTTTGAATTGATCAATAATAAATAACTATACGTTTCTATACTCATCATTGAACTCTGTATTACTTATTAAATGTTTTCAAGGTTTTTATTTTTAATTTTTAGTGTTATTGCATTTTGTTGTAACAAACACACGTTTTGTTAAACTAACATGCAAATAACACTAACAATTTAAAATAAAAATCATCCAATATTTAAAATAATAAGCATTTCAAATTACCCGCAATTAGTTTAGCGATTATTTTACAGACACCTGTACAATTTAAATTATCGATAATGCTTGATTGATGCGCGGCAACTACAGATGGCGCTACTGATCCACTCCTAAAAATTAATGAGAGAGTCGGCTATCTATTTCTTGTCTTTATCTATGTGTAGAAGTGCTACAGTCACAGCCTTTTTTCCCCGATACCTAGTTTCACGCTTTCGTTTCTAGGTGGTGCTGTTCTATACCTGTCGCCAGAAAATATTAGTCGTGCATGCAATATAACTGCTGCTAACCATTCAGGCATCCAAGCAATTAATTACAACCTTCAATAATAAATTTTTGAAACCTGGTTCTGCAGCACGTGCAGAGGTTATACCAGGTGCTAATTAAAATCAAACATAGATCTTTTGTACCAACTGTCCATTACGCGATTGATTGTAATAGTAAGAAGGAATGTGCAAACACAAATGTTTATGTACCACATCTTTGTCTTGCTCTTTTAAAATCAGTTATAACCTTATAACTATTTTTTATTGATACAAGAGAGAATTTACAATCTGCTCGGCGAAGCAATAAGTAAATTGGTTGACAGAATTACATAAGAGAGGAGAAGTAGTCCAGTGACTACACTCCGTAGGTAATTACTATTTAGTAATTGATTTGATAAGTGAAAG
The DNA here is from genome assembly GCA_940337035.1 of Agriotes lineatus. Taxonomy (NCBI): domain Eukaryota; kingdom Metazoa; phylum Arthropoda; class Insecta; order Coleoptera; family Elateridae; genus Agriotes; species Agriotes lineatus. The sequence continues at coordinate 65,210 of CALNHX010000363.1, forward strand.
AGTAACTATTATATAATAACTATGGGTCTACATCTTTAGTCGTCTGTTAGCTGCAGGGGGAGTGATTAGGCTGTTGACTTCTTCATTTGGATGTCCTGGGAGGTTGTTTAGGTAGTTTTTTGTTAACCTGTGGATTTCATCTTCAACTGTAGTAGTAGAAGAGCTGGTGACATTTTTTAGTGATCATTTACTTAAGGCCTATTTTTTGAGAGAATGTTGCTGGAGGCATGTATAAGTGTCATCTGTAAGGATTCTCCTTGATAGCGGTATCGGAGGGAGACAGAACACCCCCAATTTTCGCTGTAAATATATGTCAAATTTGAGGTTAGCGGGTTCGCTTTTGCTTCAGTCTGTGTCAAAAATGACGAAAAACTTAACCTATTTGACATGACTTACACTAAAAAAGTTCATAAGCGGCGGCTGTGGAAATTGAAACGTATGAATAATATGTTGGCGGCACTGTACGTCTATGTCAAATTCGACGTGAGCAGGTTAGGTTTTCAGTCATTTTTGACACACTGACGCAAAAGCTAACCTGCTAACCTCGAATTTGACATATACTTACAGCGAAAATTGGGGATGTTCTGCCTCCCTCCGATACCGCTATCAAGGAGAATCCTTATAGATGACACTTATACATGCCTCCCCCAACATTCTCTCAAAAAATAGGCTTTAACTAAATGATCACTAAAAAATGTCACCAGCTTTTAGACTGTAGGTATACCAGCGTCGTCATGGAGAGTTTTGTTGCTGACGTACCATGGTATGTCGAGCATCATTCTTAAAATTTTAGATTGTAGCCTTTGGATTATTTTGGTGTTTGACGGTTTGGCACATCCCCGGAGCTGAACCCCATATGTCCATATAGGTTTGATAATGCATTTATAAAGCAGCACCTTGTTGCTTGATGTTAGTTTCGATTTGCGACCTATTAACCAGTTCATTTGTTGTAATTTAAGATTTATTTGTGTGTTCTTCTTCGTTATATGTGGTTTCCTTATAACTAGGAAACGGAATTTGCTAGTAACAAAAAAGTAAAATATGAATTTCTGTTAAACAAATAACTGTTTCAAAATTAATCATTATAAGAAACTCATTGTTTGATAAATCGTTGACATTATTTGCAACAACATCTATTTTTAAATTATCAAATAAAAAATTACACCGATCTGGCCTTAAAATTTTTTAATGACGAGATTTCTTTCGGATGTAATTCAACTTCCAAATTTTCGGAGACAGCCTTTCCATTGTGCATATCAGCAACAAGCTGCAAGTCGTTCCAACCCTGATTTATTAAATTTTCTCAATTCCGTCTAGGTCTGTCTGTGTGTCTGTTGGCGGTATAACTCAAACTCTATTTGTTTGAGGAAGACGATATTTTGCATGCTGCATGCGGATTATATGTCTAACTGGTATAAAACCGAGAAAATTTCTGAGTAATATGTACAGGGTAAGCACCTTAAAAAATAAAATGTTTATTTTTGCTTTAACTGATAAATTGATAAAAATAATTATTTGCACATAGCTCAGGCTTGATCATTAGCGACAATGAGACCTCACAGATACAGGGTATGGTGACAGAATAGTATAGTGGGATCCGAGTAGCGGACCCGGAACTGGACTCGAAACATTTTAATCTCATTCGCCTGGGAGCGAAGAGTTCGAATCCCAGGAGACTACATTTTTGTTATTTGAAAATTAATGTAATTCGCGCTAGGGAAGTTCCGTGTAAACCCCTTTATAGTTTTTTTTTATTAATAACAGGTCTGAAATGTCTTACTAGTAGCCCCATAACCAATATAACAGTGCCCCTGTCAAACACTCGCAAGCCGTCGAAAGGGGTAGCAGCCAACCCCAAACTATTCAAAAATGAATTATGAAAAAACTGTACATGGTGACACGATTACCATTATACATAAATTAAGTTGCCTCATAACCAATATAACAGTGCCCCTGCCAAACACTCGCAAGCCGTCGAAGGAGGTAGCAGCCAACCCCAAAATATTCAAAAATTAATTATGAAAAAACTGTACATGGTGCCACGATTAAACTTATACATAAATTAAGTTGCTCAATAACCAATCTTACAGTGCCCCTGCCAAACACTCGCAAGCCGTAGACAGGAGTAGCAACCATCCCAAAAATATTCAAAAATTAATTATAAAAAAACTGTACAGGGTGCCGCGATTAAACTTATACATAAATTAAGTTGCCCCACAATCAATCTAACGTTTCCCTGTCAAACACTCGCAAGCCGTTGAAGGGGGTAGCAGCCCACCCCAAAGTATTCAAAAATTAATTATGAAAAAACTGTACATGGTGCCGCGATTGAACTTATACATAAATTAAGTTGCCCCATAACCAATTTAACAGTGCCCCTGGCAAACACTCGCAAGTCGTCGAAGGGGGTAGCAGCCTTTACCAAAATATTCAAAAGTTAATTATGAAAAAACTGTACATGGTGCCACGATTAAACTTATACATAAATTAAGTTGCCCATAACCAATCTAACAGTGTCTCTGCCAAACACTGGCAAGCCGTCGAAGGGGGTAGCAACCAATCCCAAAATATTCAAAAATTAATTATGAAAAAACTCTACATGGTGCCGCGATTAAACTTATACATAAATTAAGTTGCCCCATAACCAATATAACAGTGCCCCTGTCAAACACTCGCAAGTCGTCGAAGGGGGTAGCAGCCTTTACCAAAATATTCTAAAGTCAATTATGAAAAAACTGTACATGGTGCCACGATTAAACTTATACATAAATTAAGTTGCCCCATAACTAATCTAACAGTGTTCCTGCCAAACACTCGCAAGCCGTCGAAGGGGGTAGCAACCAATCCCAAAATATTCAAAAATTAATTATGAAAAAACTCTACATGGTGCCGCGATTAAACTTATACATAAATTAAGTTGCCCCATAACCAATATAACAGTGCCCCTGTCAAACACTCGCAAGTCGTCGAAGGGGGTAGCAACCTTTACCAAAATATTCAAAAGTCAATTATGAAAAAACTGTACATGGTGCCACGATTAAACTTATACAAAATTAAGTTGCCCCATAACCAATCTAACAGTGTTCCTGGCAAACACTCTCAAGCCGTCGAAGGGGGTAGCAACCAATCCCAAAATATTCAAAAATTAATTATGAAAAAACTCTACATGGTGCCGCGATTAAACTTATACATAAATTAAGTTGACCCATAACCAATATAACAGTGCCCCTGTCAAATACTCGCAAGCCGTCGAAGGGGGTAGCAGCCAACCCCAAAATATTCAAAAATTAATTTTGAAAAAACTGTAAATGGTGCCACTATTAAACTTATACATAAATTAAGTTGCCTCATAACCAATCTAACAGTGCTCTTGTTAAACACTCGCAAGCCGTCGAAGGGGGTAACAGCCAACCCCAAAATATTCAAAAATGAATTATAAAAAAACTGTACATGGTGCGCGATTAAATTTATACATAAATTAAGTTGTCCCATAACCAATATAACAGTGCTTCTGATAAACACTCGCAAGCCGTCGAAGGGGGTAGCAGCCAACCCCAAAATATTCAAAAATAAATTTTGAAAAAACTCTACAGGGTGCCGCGATTAAACTTATACATAAATTAAGTTGCCCGATAACCAATTTAACAGTGCTTCTGCCAAACACTCGCAAGTCGTCGAAGGGGGTAGCAGCTTTTACCAAAATATTCAAAAGTTAATTATGAAAAAACTGTACATGGTGCCACGATTAAACTTATACATAAATTAAGTTGCCCCATAACCAATCTAACAGTGTCCCTGCCAAACACTGGCAAGCCGTCGAAGGGGGTAGCAGCCAACCCCAAAATATTCAAAAATTAATTATGAAAAAACTGTACATGGTGCCACTATTAAACTTATACATAAATTAAGTTGCCTCATAACCAATCTAACAGTGCCCCTGTCAAACACTCGCAAGTCGTCGAAGGGGGTAGCAGCCAACCCCAAAATATTCAAAAATTAATTATGAAAAAACTCTACATGGTGCCGCGATTAAACTTATACATAAATTAAGTTGCCTCATAACCAATCTAACAGTGCCCTTGTTAAACACTCGCAAGCCGTCGAAGGGGGTAACAGCCAACCCCAAAATATTCAAAAATTAATTATAAAAACTGTACATGGTGCGCGATTAAACTTATACATAAATTAAGTTGCCCCATAACCAATATAACAGTGCCCCTGTTAAACACTCGCAAGTCGTCAAATGGGGTAGCAGCTAACCCCAAAATATTCAAAAATTAATTATGAAAAAACTGTACATGGTGCCACTATTAAACTTATACATAAATTAAGTTGCCTCATAACCAATCTAACAGTGCCCTTGTTAAACACTCGCAAGCCGTCGAAGGGGGTAACAGCCAACCCCAAAATATTCAAAAATTAATTATAAAAACTGTACATGGTGCGCGATTAAACTTATACATAAATTAAGTTGTCCCATAATCAATATAACAGTGCTTCTGATAAACACTCGCAAGTCGTCGAAGAGGGTACCAGCCTTTACCAAGGTATTCAAAAATTAATTATGAAAAAACTGTACATAGTGCAGGGATTAAACTTAGACATAAATTAAGTTGCCCCATAACCAATCTAACAGTGTCCCTGCCAAACACTTGCAAGTTGTCGAAGGGGGTAGCAGCCAACCCAAAAATATTCAAAAATTAATTATGAAAAAACTGTATATGGTGCCGCGATTAAACTTATACATAAATTAAGTTGCCCCATAACCAATCTAACAGTGCCCCTGCCAAACACTCGCAAGCCGTCGAAGGGGGTAGCAGCCAACCCCAAAGTATTCAAAAATTAATTATGAAAAATCTGTACATGGTGCAACGATTAAGCTCAAACTTAAATTAACTTGCTCCATAACCAGTCTAACTATTAATGTTTTGGAAGGTAGTACTTTTTTGCATAGCACCGCATTTCGGTATAGCAACGGCGATTCGTTTTACGTTTGGCAATGCTAAATAATTACAATTACAATTATTGTATTGTTGGTGGTATGTTAGATTCGAGTTTAGCAGGTTAGTTTTTGCGTCAGTGTTGACGCAGACTGACGTAAAACCTGACCTGCTAACCTCTAATTTGACATAGAGTTACAGTATCACCGATAATACACTTCAATACTGCCAAACGCATAATATCACCTGGAGCTGTTTATTGTGCTTTAGTATCGAGAGATTAAAAAAAACTGATCCTCAGCGGGCTGTGGAAATTTAAACTTATGAATAATATGTTGGTGGCATTGTAACCAACCTGAACAGAGACAAAAACGATACCCTAGATTTAATTAATATGCTGATTGAACACAGCGAATACATTAAAGAAATCTCCATTCCGTTTAATATTAAATTATACAGCGATCAACAATTGCATTTTCTTAGCCAACAAAACACGAACAAACTATTGCCAGTAATATATTTCGATGCAACTGGTGGTCTCGTCAGAAATCCTGCAAATAATAAAAAAGGTATGTTTATACAGCCGTTGTAAAAGTACTACCAGCAGAACGGCTGTTTCCTATTCTTGAAATGATATCGTCACAACTAGTGATGCAACCAAAAAAAAACCGTTCGTTTTTTTTAAACCTGTTTCTTTTGTAAAAAAAAACCAAGCGGTCTGGTTTTTTATTTAAATGCGTTTTTTTTCAAAATTAAAGTGTAGTGAATAACAACAAGTAATTTGTTTGGAAAAACAAAAAACAGATATTTTTAAATAAAAATAATACATTTCGTAGGTAAAGTGAATTATAGAACAAAGTTGTTTAGTTTAGCCGCTAGAAGGCTTTAAAGATGATTAGCTTTTTTTAATTTTTTCAAATAAGTCGAAAAATCTTTGATGGATTTTATTCATTTTTTGGCCATGCGTTTTTACCAGCTTTTTGTGGAATAAACGTTAATTTCGAAAATTACACGGTGTTTAAAAACTTTGTCACATCCATATTTTTTAATCCCCTGTATAATCACTACCAATGTTTTTTTGTGGATAGCTACTTTGATTTATAAGCTATTTCCTCTCTTAAAAAATTTTAGATGGGTAAACGGTTTAGCCACAAAAAATATTTTCTAAATCCCTACAAGCCTGAATCAGTAATTTTAACTTAACACTAGGCTTGTAGGGATTTAGAAAATAGTTTTTGTGTCTAAACCGTTTACCCAACTAAAATTTTTAAGAGAGTGAATAGCTTCTAAATTAAAGTAACTGTCCAGAAAAAAAATGGTAGTCATTATACAGAGGGTTAAAACATTTAAAAAAGCTAGTCGCTTTAAATAATTGGGGACCTGCGTTGGAAGGAATAATGGGTAGAGTGCTTGCTATATCTCAGCGACCTTGCGCAGTGATTGAAATTCTGTAAATACGTCATAAGCAAGGCTACAGACCAACCTGAAAATATCATTGCGATTTTGCTGCGTTTGATATCGTTTGCTATTTTCGTACTTATAAGTTAGTTTTAGCGTTCTTTATCTACTTATATTTTCGTTTATTATAAAAAACAACCTTACACCAATTGATTTGGTAGAAAGAGTTTTTGACAATATATATAAAAAACAGTTTTATCAAAGAAACACGAAATATTGACACAATCTATTTTAAATTTCGCTCCTGCAAGCTAGCCTGATGTTTTTAGGTTGTACTGAAAACACCATTTGGGCGTCTCGCTCTACAGTCTTCTCCTTTGCTCCACTGCGCATTTGTGGTCGCTGAGATATGGCAAGACCTCTAATAATGCGGCTGTCTAACGCGTGATGCTCAACACATCACCACGTGTCATGAATTTGACACGCGACAGCCGGGTGTGAGAGCGAGGATACGGAAGCTCTGACCTTCCTCCTTACAGGCCAAGCTCCTTCATGGGGTGTTAGTGCTTCACCATTATTATTATTAATAATTTTTAAAGCCCTCTAGCGGCTAAACTAAGGAACTTTGTATATAGGTAAGTTGAGTTAAATCATCATATTTTGGCCAAGGATTCACCCCTAGAATTTTTTTCGTCGACTTCCGTAACACCCTGTAGAAATTATAATAATGCAGATATTACTCGCTAACAGACATGGCTGACTCCTCAACTGACTCGGAGTCAGTATCCATGCAGTTTACGTCGTCCATGTCACTGTCTGATGACTCTGATGAATCGCTAACGTAACTTGATTCGTCGATGAGGTGGACAGTTTCAGAGCTGGGTCCAGCTTAAAGCAACTTTCAATAGGGGTGGGTACCGCCAATTACAAAAATGAATAAAAAACAAAAAAAAACGAAAAAACCGGTTTTTTCTGTTTTTTTTTCTAGGTTTTTTATTCGATTTAAAAAAACGCGTTTTTTTACATCACTAGTCACAACATATTGCCAAATCAGTTTTTAAAATTCTAAACGATTTTAGGGTATTTTTCGAAGAAAGAAACAACTGGCCAGCGTTTGGAGCCTCAGTAACTGATTTTAGTTTTGCAAACATTCATGCCATTTCTAAAGCTTGTAATAGATTAACGTTAATTGAATATTTAGACCGTTTTATAAATATTATATCAGGTAAAATAGAGAAACTTCAAAATTTCGTTACTAATCACTTATGCTGTGCGCATTTTATGAAAATGGTAAGCAAAGACGTTGACCTTGTTTCGAAAAATGACACCCAAAAATTTTTTTTATTGAATTAACAGCGGCATGCATTACTTTTACAGATTTTGAGGTAGTTGTAAATTGGTTCTTGAATTTTTCGTTACTTTTGTCTGAACCTTCATATAACGTTGAGGTTAAAAATGCGTACTCAAATTTAATTATCATTTGCTGCACAGGTACTCCAACTGCAGATGATTGTAAAACAGACTGCGTGTCTCTAAAAGATATGTCAGAAACTTCTTCTGATAAGAATGAACGGCTATATAGTAGCAGTCCTTTTTATAAATATTTTAAAGATTTACTTCCTTTCGAACCGTCTGCCAACAATCACATTACGCATACAACAAATATTCATTTTAATCAAAGCTTTCTCGACACGATTTTAAAGAAATATTTATCATTTTTTCCACTATGGAATGGTGTACTTTTGAAATTATCTGGATATGATTTTAACAGATGTAGTAACGCATTCGTTGAAAATTATTTTAGTTTCTTGAAAAAAATAATCTATTCAAAGGTGAAAAACAAAATGAATTGCTCTAGATTTGTCCGCAGAACAAGAGAGCACGTACTATTTCTTCACAAGGAATCAACAATAAAAATTATGAAAACTAAACTCACAGGGAAATCCAAATTATCGCTTAATTTCTCGGAAAATACTTCTCAAGAAAAATGAAACAAAAAGAAGAAACCTCTACCTACTCATTTCTTAGGCAATTATTTAAGAAAACAGAAACTCACTGTAGATAAAGATCCTGAAACCAACAAAGGTGAAATGAGCCAATTAATTTTATTAGATGACTTTACCCAATGTGTTTATTGTGGGTTAGGTACATTCGACAAACAAACGGCATGGGTTCAATGCGATCAATGTAAAGAGTGGGTGCATCAACAATGCGAATTGCCAGATAATTCTAGTTCTTTCAGTGGTACCTTTATCTGCAAACTTTGAACCGAAAAAGCTCAATTGCTACGCATGATGTCGTTCAGTCAGTGTCTGATATTTTTATTAAAAAATGTGAATCATATCTGGAATCACTCACACTTACTACAAACCAAATTTCCGAACTTCAAGTTGACACTCGCGGTCAGAGGAGCACTGAAAGTTGGATAAAAGAACGTCAAAAGCGATTAACTCCTTCCTACTTCGGAAGAGTAGTTAAAGCTAGGAATCCTTCTTCGTATTCATCGCTCATAAAAGACATCCTCTGTGGAAAATCTATTAATAACGAAGCCACTCAGTACGGTATTAAATGCGAAAAGAAAGCAATAGAGCAATATGCAGAACAAATGAATATTTGTGTTAACGAAGTTGGTTTATTAATTCACAGAGACTACCCTTTCATAGGTGCATCTCCTAACGGCTTTGTAGCCGAAGATGGTATTACAGAAGTCAAGTGTCGATTCTCATCTCGAAATGTACATCCTAATGATTTAAATATTGGCTACTTAGATATATATAAGAAACTCAAAATAACACATTCGTATTATTATCAAATACAAGGCGTCCTAGAAGTTGTAAATCGCCAATGGTGCGATTTTGTTATTTATACATCTAAAGGAATTACGGTAGAAAGAATACAGCGTAACAGAACCTTTGGTCTCATATTTTTCCTAAACTAAAAGAATTTTATTTATTTTATTTATTGCCCGAAATTGTTGCTCCTTGTCAACAATTATCGGCACAAGACCGTCGATGGACACCGATAAAACCACTCGTTTTCCTAGAAAATGGATTGGTAGATGATATTTGGTTTTATAAAACATTAGAAAATGGACGAGGATATATAGTAGCTTGCTACAGTAATCCAGAATAGTAGGGTGTTTTGGAGTGTTCTGAGACAAGGTCAGGTCAAGGTTGCCACCCCCCACCACCAACAATATTAAGTTCAAGGCTAAGTGGTGGTGGGGGGTGGCAACCTTGACCTGACCTTGTCTCAGAACACTCCAAAAGAAAAAATGTTTAAAGTGAATGACCTCAACCATTTTTTCAAGGTACACACTCCTTCAATGAGTTCTACCCCTAATTTCAAGAGCTTTTGCACACTTACCTTGACCTACCCTTGTCTCAAAAAAAAATCTTCAAAGAATTTTTTAGTGTCGGCATGGACCTCCACCACTGCTATTCACAGGTGTCGTTTCGAGAACGTGTACACTAGCACTGTTTCAAGATCACTAACCCTTACCTTGACTTACCCTTGTCTCAAAAAAAAAACCTCTAAAAATTGTTTAGAGTCGGCATGGACCTCCACTACTACTATCTACAGGTGACGTTTCGAGAACGTGTACACAAACACTTTAGGAAAAAAATATATGGAGGAAACTAATATTTATTTTTCTATGTACAAAAGTAACTAAGTTCTATTTACAAGATTAACTAAAGTACACTAATATATAACTTACGCTATTCTTCACTAATTAAGGTGTGTATTTGTCCACTGTCACTAAAACTACCACCGTCAACATCGTAGGCTTCGGTGGACACGTCCGAAAAGACTGAGGGTGCAGGTGAGCTGGCGTCGAAGTCTGAGGGATCCCAACTCAATCATACTTCAGCATCGTCGAGGTCAGCTAAAGCTGCAGCCTCTCCAGCCAACACCCTGTTCACGATGTCCTCCAATTGTGGGACGACGACGAAAGCCTCCCAGTTCTGCGCTGACAGATGTCCAGCGGTGTAGTTGAAGAACAACGTAGAGGACGAGGGGGTCAAAGATCGCAGAAGCAATACTAGTTGTTCTTCCGGAGCCGGTGTCCAAGCGACAGATAATTTTGCACGTGCCTCTTCGGGAGCGTACACAATTGTCAATGATATAAAATTTATAAAGAACAGCATCTTAACTACTCGATGTTTGTGAGACAAGTGTCGCACAGCGTTGAAAAACAGAGTTACCGGAAACACATAACGTTACGGTGAAGGTCGTCCAGTTCTATGTATACTCGAGTTCAAATGCGGTTATTCAAAGTTCATTTATATGCACCATAAATGCAGGGTTCGAGTAACATGATATCCTGAGCACGTCAGAAAACCACACTGACCACTACCGCATTCCACAGACTCGAGTTCAAGCGCGTTCATTCGAGTTCATATGCACCACGAATGCAGGGTTCCAATTAGGATGAATGCCGGCTACTAATTGCCTTAGAGTGAAGGTCTTCTAGTTCAGGAAAATACAACCACGATAGTATTTCTGCAGGAGCGCTGGTATAAAGCATTGAACTATTGTAAAAAAAATATCCGGGATTGTCGTCAAAAAAATGAGCCAGTAATTGATTTAGAAAGTGAGAAGGGAAAGGGAACAAAAATGTTAAGTCGGTAGTCCTGTCGTCACCAGCACAGTAAATTCCATTATCAGGAACATAATGAAACAACACTTCCGATTGTTCGCCTAACATTATTGCTTGAGGACGGCTAAAACCACACTGACCACAACCGCATTCCACATTTTACAGCTTTGAGTTCGCTGCAGTTCATTGCTATATAGGTCGGCACCCGCATTCAACATTTTAGGTCATTAAAGTTCATTCCTCTATGAGTAGATCCGCGATTGCCCGAGCAAGGCTAAAACCACACTGACCACAACCGCATTCCACAGTTTAATGCTTCGAGTTCATTCCTATATAGGTCGGAACCCGCATCCAACATTCTAGTTTATTAAAGTTCATTCCTCTATGAGTAGATCCGCATTCCAGGATTTCCCGAGAACACCGACCACAACCGCATTCCACAGTTTAAAGCTTTCAGTTCGCTACAGGTTATTCCTATATATAGGTGGAAATGCACATTCAATAATTAAACATTAGCAATGAGTGCCTCTTACAGTCGGTGTGTTAGATGCGGTGGTCTATTGTTTGTGCTGAGTGATGATCTTAGTGCTCCTTTGTATCCCATGATAGCAAAGAAGGATGCTAAGAACATGCGATTGTGTACTTGCGCCTTCACGGTGAGTAGTTCAAAAACTCCAATTCAAGTAGTGCACGATATTGTAATTGCCCGCCCTGACGCTAAACGTAAGAGTAGCATGGCTGCTAACAATGCAAGCGCATCTGCACACCGCAAAAGTGATTCCATTAGTGGCACCCCTGCTAAGCTTCCTAAGCGTCAGGACCATCCACTGTTAAGGGCGCTGCTTACTTCTAGCAATGTGCAACCGTCTAACAGGAACACTCACAACTTGCGCGATATGTTTTTAAATAAACATTACCACGACGATGCTGTCGAGGCATGTGGGGCACACAGCTCTTGTGCAAGCAACGAGTCGCCTGCCTTTCAAGTGCCGGTGGCTGCTACCGGAAATGGCCCATCGGCGTCCTCTTCCAAATTGGTGGAGTATGTTTTTCCATTGCCGAATGGAGATTCTACTGCGCCATCGCAAATTTCGTTCGAAGTGAGCGAACTAATTGAAAATGGTCCTGCTAATGTAGATTGCATGTTGGCAGAATTTGAATTGGAAGCTCCCGTGGGGGACGGTACGCTACCAGACCTCGCCGACATCACGAGACACTTATGGGGTGTAGATGGTTTAGATGTAGTTGTTGGAGAACCAACAACTACATCTACACCATTTACACCTAACGATGTACCCATTGCTGTAGATGTTGTAATGTCTGCTCATACTGACTCCGCACCCATCAATGCTGAGCCAGAGTGGGTAGACTTCACTGATGAGAATTTGCGTGAGATAGATGAGGCAATAGCAAGATGCAATCAGCCTATACCTGTGGAGGCTCCTCCGCAAGCTGTAGATACCCCCGCGGTAGCTGCAGAATGTGTTGTGGAGACTCGTGCCGAAAGGCATAACAGGTTGTTGCGTGCCGCCGTGGACATCCGCCTCCAGGAATTAGAACAGCACGAGGCGGCTCTGTCAAGGCTAGATAGGCTGGCGCGATATCAGATAGAGCAGTTGCGGGTGAGGAGCCGCCAAGTCGGCAATCACTGCCTAATCAGCACCGTGACTGCTCGAAAGTTGAAAATAAGTCAAATTGAAACACTTGTTCGCATTATTTCCAACATATTAAGGATGTTAGATGACTAGGTCAGGCTATTGTTATTGTTTCTTGCCTCTTCTATCCACACCCCCTCCCTCACTTATAACCTGTCTACTTCCCCTCCTGGCCGACGTAATCCAAACGCCCCCATCGTGTCGGCTGGCGCGTATATACCGAGAAGCATTGCCCGCGTGCTAATAGCATTATCGGTACATATTACCAATTTGGATTGCCCTACTGCTACAGTAATAATGCACGTTTGCGAGCAATGTTCTAGCAAATTTACGCGTCGGGATGCCTTGTTGCGGCATCGGCGCCAGAGTTGTCCAAGCAACGTTCCCTATTCGCCTAGTGGTGAGTTTGTTGTTCTCCGTCTCTGATATATATATATATATATATATATATATATATATATAGTCAACCATGTCGGTCAGTTGCAGATACTCCTATGGATGCTCCTGCGAGGAGGGTATCCAATCTTCGCGCTCCAGAGGTGAGAGAGAGTGCTACGAAGAAAGCTCGACTTAATCCCCCCTCAGGTATATATCAATTAGTAATTGTAGTTTTTGTTTACGACTAGAATAATGATTTAAAAACTTTGTAGGTAATTTCTGCAGTCAATAAAGTTTCTGTAGAAATGAAAATTTATAATTTTCTAAACAATATATATTCAGCTTTATTTAAGCCTTCTTCAGTGTTACATTTAGAGTTTATATTTTGAATTTAATAGTTTAAATCTGAAAATAAACATTTTGGTTAGGTTAATACGTTAAAACTTAAAGTGAAGGTCAAATTTTCTTACCAGTTAAAAGACATTTATATTCATTATTTGCTAATATTTTGTTATTTGAGATTTAATTCTACATCTTATATTTACATTTATACATCTGAAATTAAAGTTTTTACAATTAGGATTGTGAGCGTATTTACTTTATAGGTTAACTTACTGTTCAGAATTTTTTTTTTAATAATATCATTTAGTAAAAAGTGTTGGTGGTGGAATTAAGCACACCACATTATTATTGTCACAAATTCATACTTTATAACAGTTTATTATGATTGTTTAAACAATTTCAAAACTTTTATGCACGTGTAAGCAAAGCGGAAATGAATTGACAGATTGAAACACCGTGGCAAAACAAGAAAGCTTAGTGGATTCTTATAATTTCTAATTTCTTTTCATTCTAAGAGTAGTGCGTCTCAGATCCAAGATAATTGCTCAAATTATATTTAAGAAAATTGATGAAAATATAAAGTTTGTTTGAAAATATTTATTGGTAATTATAAAACCGGAGTGATTGACATGTTCGTAGCGAATGCTGCAGGACCATGTACGTCAACTGGACCGTCTACGTCAAGGAACGTGTCTGTGAGCTCTCGCCATGGTAAAGATCTAAGTACGTATGAGTGTGTGTGAGTGGGCGGTGTAGTTACGATTGTTGTTACAGACTCCCGCTATTGCTCCGTATGCGACGAGAATGTGCGTGGCTTCGTTGGGCACATGCGAAGTAATCGTCATGCGTTGCGAACCGGGAGGCCAGGCCTGGATGATGGAGTGGCACCCCTGCAGTCAGCCTTTAGGTCCCGGATTGCCACGTATAGAGTTACAACCCTAAATTATCATATAATGGTCGAGGAGTTTCTGTTAGAAATTAAAGAAAAAGTGTTGACGTTATTGCGAAGGCAGCTTAAAAATTTAAAGAGCTTAAAGGTGAATTTGGAATTATTTGGATACTTCGTTTTAGAAAGTAAAGGATTGGAAGAAATCAAGTCATTTAACACGCGCAATGAAATTGTAACTTTGGGTACCGACCTCGATGTATTGTATGATAATTTTTGCGGCATCTTGGATGAGAAGGTGTCTGAATTTCAGGAACGGGAATCTGGTAAGTTGATGTGACCTCGACGATCGCTGTATATTAAGAACACTTGAATTGTTGCAGGCTGGGCTCTTAAGCAGTTGCTGTCGTTGGTCGTCGCCGTCAACAAATACAACCCCCTCAGAGCTTCCTCGTACCTACCACTGCCATCATTTATTGAGCGAAAGAAAGCTATTGTCAACGTTCAAAACAAGGATGAGTACTGTTTCGGGTGGGCGATTTTAGCTGGTATTGTTGAACCTAGCGGACCTCCCCATAGTACGAGTTCTTATCCCGATTGTAGAACTGTTTTGGCGTTAGATGGGTTGGAATTTCCATTGAAATTGCGCGATATTCCGAAATTCGAACAACTTAATCCTCAACTTTCGGTTAACGTGTATGGGTTAGAGTAGCGTTTTGAAAATCGAAAAATGATTTGGGAAGTTGTGGGACCTTTGCATTACTCTGTCAAGAAGCGGTTGAGACACGTTAACTTGCTTCTGTTAACTAATGACGAGGGTGACAGTCATTACTGTTGCATTAAAAAAATTTCTCGCCTCGTTTCACAGCAAATAACTGCTAGAAAGGGGGCAAAACATTTTTGTGACGGATGCTTGCATTACTTCCGTACTGAACAGCACTTGCGACAACATATGAAGTTCGATTGTAATCAGGTGTATGCCAAAATTCCAACCGTTGAGTTGATCGTGGACAAACTTGGTGAAACAATCCCACAAAATATTTTGAAATTTGAAAATTACCATAAACAATTAAAATTACCGTTCGTTGTCTACGCAGATTTTGAGACGATTTTAAAACCTGTACAGGAACCTGATACGCAACCAGACCTCGAGAGTTCGTTTACAGTTAAGACGTGCGAGCATGTGCCTTACTCGTTTGCATATTTTATATAGTGTTCGTACGACGACAGTCTTTCTAAATTTCAAACGTACCGCGGTGAAGATGCTTCAACTGTTTTTATGGGGCGGTTGGATGCAGACGTTCGTTATTTGTATGACAATTTTCTAAAAAACGTGGTTCCTTTGGCGACGATGACTACTGCGGAACTTCAAAATTACGAGGCTGCTACGTCTTGCCATATATGTGATCGACCCTTTGTGACCGATCAGATTAGGGTGCGAGACCATTGTCACCTGACTGGAGCGTATCGGGGTGCTGCACATTCTATCTGTAATCTAAATTTCAAAGTTCCCAATTTTGTGCCTGTCTTTTTCCACAACCTAAATTATGATTCTCATTTGTTCGTCAAACAATTCGCCGTCGATGGCGAACAGATCGATGTGATACCTCAAACGAAAGAAGAATATATATCCTTTGGCAAGCATCTGTTAGTAGATGAAATCGATTTTGGTTACAAAAGGCAGAAAGTTTATTTACAAATTAGATTTCTAGACAGTTACCGTTTTATGAATCGATCTTTGAGTACCTTAGCTGATTATTTGGCTGACGATCAGTTTTATGAAATTAAAAGGTTGTTTGGGGACGATGCAAAATTTCAATTAATGAGACAGAAAGGCGTGTTTCCATATTCCTTTGTGGACTCCTTCGAAAAATTGAACCTTGCGAAGTTACCTTCGAAGGTTCAGTTTTTCGACTCTCTACATGAAGAACACATCTTTCAAACTGATTACGATCGTGCTGTGTCTGTGTGGAACACCTTCGACTGTCAAACTTTGGGTGACTACTCGGACATTTATTTAAAAGCTGACGTGTTGATTTTGGCAGACGTGTTTGAAAATTTTAGGAAGTTATGTTTGGAAGCATATAAGTTGGACCCTGCCCAATATTATACGGATCCAGGTCTTAGTTGGGACGCTATGTTACGATCGACGGGTGTCAAATTAGAATTATTAACTGACATGGACATGATACATTTTCTCAAAAAGTCAATTAGGGGTGGTATAAGCACATGTATTGGTAGGAAGGCTATTGCCAACAATTGTTTAGTTCCAAATTATGATTCCTCCGAGCCTACATCATTCATTATGTATTTAGACGCTACAAACCTATACGGTTTTGCGATGCGCCAGTATTTGCCGCACCGAAATTTTGAATGGCTCGCGGCAGAGGAAGTTGAAAATTTTGGTGTGTTTGAAATTGACGATGAGGCGGATACGGGTTTTATTTTGGAGGTTGATCTGCAGTATCCTGAACACTTGCACGAGGACCACAATGATCTACCCTTTTGTCCGGAACTTATTATTCCCCCGGGTGGAAAATATAAATGTCCAAAATTGATTCCAAATTTGTACCATAAGACCAAGTATGTGCTTCATTATCGAAATTTAAAACAATGTTTAGATGCTGGTTTAGTTCTTACAAAAATTCACAGAATTCTTAAATTTATTCAATCGCCCTGGTTGCGCTCATATATTGATATGAATACCGCGTTGCGTAACCGAGCACGAAATGAATTTGAGAAAGATTTTTTTAAGGCTAAAAATAATAGCGTTTTCGGAAAGACGATGGAAAATGTCGACAAGCGATCGGACATCAGGTTGGCGAGCACGTGGGACAATGTCGGCAAGAAACTAGGTGCTGCAGCTCTAATTGCCAAAGCAAATTTTAAGGATTCGGTAATTTTTTCTGAAAATTTGATTGCTGTGGAACCTAATAAAACAGTTGTTTTGTATAATAAACCGATCTATGCAGGTTTCACTATTCTGGACTTATCTAAAATCGTAATGTATGACTTTTTTTATATTTTTTTGAAACAAAAATATGGCAATAATGTCTCCCTACTCTATACAGATACTGACTCGCTAGTAATTCACGTACGGACTGACAATTTCTATGAAGACATAAAAACTAATTTAGATCTTTTTGACACTTCAAATTATAAAGACGGTCGACACGGTATACCTCAAACCGTATCGGTCGTCGGTAAAATGAAAGACGAGTACGCAGGTGTTCCGGTAGAACAATTTTTTGGAGCCGGTGCTAAGTCCTACTGCGTGTTTGTGGGAGGGAAAGAAGTAAAGAAAGCAAAAGGTGTGCAAAAGGCTGCTGCCAATAAATATCTCACTATGGCAACCTATCGCGACGTTGTTGACAATGTGCGTGGTCAGGTTTTTTGCCAAATGTATGTTTTTCGCTCTCACAAGCACACAGTGTACACTGAACTGAAGAATAAAATTGCGCTATCATATCGGGATAATAAGCGCTATCTTATTCCTCAGTCGAATAACACTCTAGCATGGGGTCATGTAGATATAGGCATGTCAGGTGCTAGACCGTTGGACAGATTACTGGAATTATTGCAAGACGATCAGTAATACTACGCGCGGATCAATAACAGTACATTTTTTTTTGTCGTTTACATGGTAATGACAGTTTATTTCTTGCAAAGAGTCTCACGAGATTGGTACGTTTACAAGGGTTTTCTTTTCGTAGATATTTAGACATAATTTGATTTCCTTTGTATGTATAATTAGTTAATATGTAATTGTATCGTAAAATGTTAAGTATACATAATTTAATTTTTGTACAATTTGTTATTATGTAATTGTATCATACTATGTTTGTAAGTAGTCATCATATAACATTCTCATCTAGTTCCAATTTAAATGAAATGTGTAATGTTGTTTAGAAGTAGTAATGGATATCTACAGAAAAAACTCACATTGAGATCTGTAATGTTGTTCAGAATTAGTAATGCATATCTGAAGAAAAACTCACATAGTTGTACCAGTCTATTAATAAAAAAAAAGATATTTACTACAAAAAAATGTTTTATTTTTTTGTACGTTTACATAGGTTTTCTTTTTGTAGATATTTAGACATAATTTGATTTCCTTTGTATGTATAATTAGTTACTATGTAATTGTATCGTAAAATGTTAAGTATACATAATTTCATTTTTGTACAATTTGTTATTTTGTTATTGTATCATACTATGTTTGTAAGTAGTTATCATATAACATTCTCATCTAGTTCCAATTTAAATGAAATGTGTAATGTTGTTTAGAAGTAGTAATGCATATCTACAGAAGAACTCACATTGAAATCTGTAATGTTGTTCAGAATTAGTAATGCATATCTGAAGAAAAACTCACATAGTTGTACCAGTCTATTAATTTAAAAAAAAGATATTTACTACAAAAAAAATGTTTGATTTTTTGAGAGTACTACATCATTTCTTTAAGTTACACGAGATTGGTTTTAGGTATCCAAGAATTGTGTCGCTTGTCGAATCCCAACCACTTTACATACAATAAGTTTTCTTTCTTCTTCAGGACCCTTTCAACTAGATATACGTCTGAATGTTTTGTTTTTTGCAGTTCATGCTCGTAGAATCCTCTTTTAATTTCGTGACTTTCTTGGTCCGTGAGTCGATAGGTTGTAGGGTTTGTAAGTCGAACTGTAGATATTGTAAATATTTTGTTGCTCCAGCTTGGCGTGTACCCCTTGCTAAATGCCGAACGATACTTGCTAATGCGTACCAAGTCCCCTGTACGAAACTTTTGAGGTTTCGGGTCTACGATCTTTGTGTAACTGTACGCCGTGTTTAACAAAAGTTTTGCATTCTTTAAGTTCACTTGGGCAGGTTTCATTCCTATTGTGCGATGCTTGGTTGTGTTATACTTTGCTACGATCTTGGGTAGGATATCCAACCATTTGTAGGACCCTTGCAGGCTGAACTGCTTCCACATCATGTTCTTCAGTGTGCGGTTGCATCTCTCCACTATGCTGCTCTTCATACTAGAATGCGTGCTGTAGTGATTGATATTGTGCTGCCGCATTAATAGTTGAAAAGCGGTGTTGTAAAACTCTTTCCCCAAATCCGTTTGCAAGTTTTGCGGTGACACCTTTACACTCCTCAACACCTTACCCATGGCAGCTGTTACGTCCTTTCCTGTTTTACGTTTTACGGGATAGGCCCACACATACTTTGAAAAAGCATTAATCACTACCAGAATGTAACGAAAGCCCTTATTGACTTTTGCATAAGGAATCATTTCTACCAAATCCGCTTGATATAAATCGTTCAAGCCTTTTAGGATAACGCGCCTTCTCTTGAAATTTTTTCGTGCTGGTTTGTGGAGTTCGCTAACTATGGCTTCTTTAAGGTTCATTGTCAACTGTTGCTTTCTACACTCCTACGGGACATTTAAGCAGCAGTTGCACGTATAACTTATTGTTTATGGATTCGAATTGCAGTTTATCTCCTCGCCGCAATGTCTTACCGACAAACGTGTCCTGTGGGATGCCGTTGAGGTGTGATACTACCAAAGGTCCGCTGACTCGAACACTTATGATCTCGCCGGTTGTTAACGGAAAAATGTACTCGTTCTGTCCGAAAATTTTGGAATATCCGATTTCATCGTACCCACGCCCCACTAGCAACAGTGGTACTTCTATATGGAGTTGATTTACATTTTTCACTTTCATAAAGACATGTCTGGGATGCGCTGCGTGGCGCGTGCTATGGTAGTGCCGTCCAAATTTGTCGATGGGCGTTACTCTATCGTCGACTGATGCTTTCTGACCTTACCGCTATTGGCACTCCACTTTTGTACCCCCTTAGTAGATTATTTTCGCGTCTCGCAGGGCTTCGGTGATGCGAACGATCTCAATGGAATGACCCGTGTGTCCAGCTGCCTGAGAAGCTATTAATATACGCAACCGATTCACTAATGAGTTGGGATCCTTCCAAGGAACATATTCCACTTTTTTGTCCGCCACTGTTAGTAATCCCTTGCCACGCCGTGGTACCTTTGTCGCTGGTCTGCCGGAAGCTCTTATGGTTGAGGAGGCAGTTAGAGGTCGTACTATTTTCATGTATTTAGACCCTGCGTTACCACTAACTCTTTGTGTGGGGTCGTAGTTTACACGATTTGCGGCGGAACGATCCACTAAATCTAGATATTGCTCTAAATCTGCGTTTTTGTATATATTTGGTTTCTTTTTAAACATCAATTCGTACAATCCTGGAGTGCCTTTGTAGACTATTCTGTTGCCGTTGTCTGTAATAACGATATTTTCACCCTCGAATTTGATTTCTTTATTTCCTATAGCAAACTTATCTCCCTCTATGTCGAATCGAACTCCGTAGTGCAAATCGTACTTGTCCTCAGTATCTCGTATCATTCCTTCCACGTATGTGCGAGCTAACCCTTGAAATTGTTCTAAATATTGACCAAGAACTTCCGGTGCCAGCATTTGTTGGATGGTTTCTCTGGCCGCTTGTACAGCACCTTCTTCTGCTGCCGCCTCAGCAACCTCCGTTTGCAACTGCTCATCGTATTCCTCTACTGGTTCACTCTCGGATAACACATGCGTCTGCAAAAATCGAGGTGTGGAGGTGCGTGATGGCCCCGGTGTAGAGGTGTATGATGGCCCCGGTATGGAAGTGTGTGACGATCCCGGAAGGTTTGTCGCAGAAACTTGGCCTGGAGTGGTTATCGCTCGCGGACGGGGCAAAGTAGAGGGAGTGGATACTCTACGTTTAATTGTTATTGGCAAATAATCCGCTTTTGGTTCGCCCACTGGCACACCTTCTTGCTTTATAGTTGTCAGCAATTCGGTGAGCGGTTTGGAAAGAGGTTTAAATTGCTCAGCTAAAATCGACTGGGATTGGGCGATGTCTGCTTTTAAAGCTGCGTATTTACGTCTAACGGATTGTCGGGTTTTGATAAGTTCCCTGGCTAAACGCTTATCCATGTTGCAACTCCTTCAGTTGTTGGTAAACTACTACCTTCCCTTCTTTGGCTGCTGTCTATATATTAAAGTAATTGTCGAAACCTTTTCTATATCGTCCCGCGTTGGTTTCGCTTTCTTTATCGATCACTAAAAATCCGTGATCCTCATTCCAACAATAAGAGCACAATGCTTTAAATTTGTCGAATGACATGTCCGTGTTGACATGATCGTCGTAAATGTGCTTCAGATTGGTGTTGTCTTGTTGGAATATGATGACGAGATTTGCATTATCTCTTATGAGCTGCTTAGGAATAGATGAATACGTCTGACATAGATAAAAACAATCTATGTTTCGGTGACGTCCGAAACAAAAATAATCTCGAATTATGCTTTGCGTCTCGCAAGCTACGTCGTCAAAAACTATCACGGAATGTTCTTTTGCTTCCTGGGGTTTGATCACCTCACAATCGTTACTATATTCGAAGAATCCAATGTCTCTCAATGGTTGAAAGGCTTCTCTCAGATAATTATATTTGGGTTGATCGAGTGTTTTCGAATATATATAAAGGTTTCCGAATCGCAACCCATTTCGATGCACTAGTAAACTGATCATGAGGTTGGTTTTTCCAGATCCGGATCGACCTATGACCACACATCGTTTACATCCTTTACCCAGTAAAGCGCTGTGCTTTCTGTAAGTCTCGGATATGGAATTTATTGTGTGATTTACTACCGGTAAGGAACACCCTTGCTTCACAATTTTGACGTTTTCCATCGTTTTCGCTTGGAAGGAAACTGCGCTCTACCCGCCGTGCGTTCTCGTTATATTTGTTAATTCCGTTTGAAGAACATCAGTCGTGTGTAAGTCTTTAAGATGAAAGCTACTAAGCGTAAACAAACCAGTCATCACCGAAGCGCCAAGCGGAAAGGTCGCGGTTTCCTGAATACCCTTATTGACAAATTACCCTTTGAACTACACATACCAGGGTACAAGTTTTGCGGACCTGGTACCCGACTTAAAAAACGTCTTTCTCGAGGCGATCGAGGAAGGAATCCTCTGGACGAGGCCTGCAAGCAACACGACATCGCATACTCACAATCTAGCGATCTTTCGACACGTCACGCGGCAGATAAAGTTCTAGCAGAGAAAGCTTGGGAACGTGTTAAAGCAAAAGACTCTACTCTTGGGGAAAGAGCTGCAGCCCTTGCTGTTACTGGAATTATGAAAGAAAAGACGAAAGTCGGAATGGGTGTGAAACGGAAGCGTACACGGCGAACGCATTCCAAACGGGTCGGTATCACAGTCCGCTCGCATTCAGGAGGAGCTTTAAAAACAAGGAGGAGGAGGCGGAAGCGGTCAAGAGTACTACCTCTTCCGAAGAGAGGAGGCATATTGCCGCTTGTACCCATACTTGCTGCATTAGGAGCATTGGGATCCCTCGGAGGTGGTGCTGCAGCAGTCGCTAAAGCAGTGGGAGACTCAAAGGCTGCTAAAAAGAATCTCCAGGAAAAGGAGCGACATAACAAAGCTATGGAATCCATTGCTCGCGGAAAAGGGTTATATCTACGACCGTATCAGTCAAAAAACTACCGTTGAAGCTGCCGCGCCGCGCGTTAACCAACATCGATATTACAGACTACGTTAAACGCCTAGAAATTCCACACTTTAGGGGAATATTTATGCGGGATGCCCTGCCTATCAAGATTCGTAAACGAGAATGTGGTGTCACTAACTTGGACGATGATGTAGGACCTGGCACGCATTGGACGGCTTACGTAAAAGTGGATACCTTTGTTCTGTATTTCGATAGCATCGGTCGCTTACAACCTCCAACCGAATTAGTGAAATACTTTCGTAGCGATGGTGGCAATAACACGATCACGTATAATTCTAATGGATATCAACGATTCATGTCATACACATGCGGTCACCTGTGTCTCAAATTTCTATATAACTTTGCGAAACCGCTTTTGTCGACAGTTTAAGTGTTGCGCTTCATCATGTCTAGTATATTCACTCTGACAGGTGATTCATCAATCCTTACTGCGAATTTTGACCCCCCTATTTTCTTAGACGACGGTAGCGAATATGTTTTGGGGTTGTTAAGTTTCGAAACCTACAATACTATTGCTAACATTAGACCTCCCAACAATGAATTTCATCTCGTCGGACTACCTCATATTACTATACCTGAGGGTGCATACGAAATTACGGACATTGCCGACTTTCTGCATAACCAACTTGAGTCTAGCGGAAGTAATGGGCGGGTGCTGCTACGCGGAAACAACAGCACCTTAAAAACCGAAATAAAATCGAACGTTCCAATCGACTTTACATGTGACAATACTATCCGAGACATGTTGGGATTTGACAGCAAAATTTATGATGCGAATATGTGGCATGCAGGTGAACATGTTACGAAAATTTTGAACATTAACTCCATCCTTATCCACTGCAATATCTCTGTCGGTTCCTATAAAAATGGTAAGCCTGGCCACATCGTTCATCAATTCTTCCCCATAGTGCCGCCTGGGTACAAAATAGTGGAAACACCTAACCCTGTCATTTACCTACCGATCAGCACGAGACAGATCACTAACCTAACTGTTAAAATACTGGACCAGACTGATACCCCCGTCAGTTTTAGTAAGGAAACCGTCACGGTAACATTGCATTTAAAGAAGTTATAATGGGTTTTCGATTCAACCTTTCACCCTACCATGTCCAACCCAGTTCGTATAAGAGACGTTGTCCACAGCCTTGTAAAATCAGTTCAGCTTCGTCCGCCAAGCAGTTAACAAAGGCAAACAGAGACTTCTTGCGATCGTTGGGTTTTAAAGTGCTGTCATGAGTATTCTAAATATTGGGGAACGTGTCCTCGTCGACAACTATATCGTTAGCAATCAGTTGCACACCCATCAACCGTATACAAACCGTTTCGACTATAACGATGAAATTCGAATTCCAATTCCTGAAGATATGTCAACTCTACCAGGTTTGAGCTATCTATACATAGAGGGAAAATTACGGAAAGCAACCGGTGAAGTTACGACGGCTAAATTTTTTAACAGTGGGTTGGCTCACTTATTTAGCGAAATCCGATACGAAATCAATGGTGTCGTTGTCGATTCTGTTACCAAACCTGGTATTACATCTACTCTTAAGGGATATGTGTCCTATACCTCTGATGATGTGAAAAAGCTTCAAAATGCTGGCTGGTTGTACGCCCCCAATACTCACATTACCGATGCACAGGGCAACTTCAGTGCCTGCATACCTTTGAGAATGCTGTTAGGTTTTGCAGAAGATTATGGACAAGTTATACTTAACATCCGACAAGAACTTGTCCTGATTCGCAGCAATACCGATGGCGACGCTGTATTCAGTGCTACCGTAGCGGAGACGGCTAAAGTTACGATTGACAAGCTGTATTGGAAAGTTCCACATGTCACTCCAGGTCTTGCTCAAGAATTATCTCTAACCAAATACATTGACAAAAATATCGACACGCAAGTAGCGTTTCGCAGCTGGCAACTTCATATCATACCAGGCGTTAATGCCGTGACTCAACATTCTCATGCCATTGCAACAACCACCAAATTGCAAACTCCCAGATACGTCATCGTAGGTTTTCAGACGGAACGTTCGGGGCTCATCTCTAAGGACAATAGCCATTTCGACAAAATTAATCTTACGAATTTCCGAGTTTATCTCAACACCGAACGTTTCCCCTACGATAATTTACATAACAATTATGGCCTCAATCATTACGCCACGTTATACGATATGTACTCCAAGTTTCAATCATCCTATTATAACAAGACCGACGAGCCTTGGTTCACACCCAATGAGTTTGCTGACAAATCACCCATTGTTGTGATCGATTGTTCCCATCAAAAAGACTACCTCCATGCAAACGCTGTCGTTTTTCGAGTTGAATTTGAAACTTCCGCTAACGTGCCAGCCAACACAACCGCGTATTGTCTCGTTCTTCACGATCGGGTTTTTACTTATAACGCGTTGTCAAAAGCAGTTAAACAACTGTAATTTCTCAAAACCACTTTAGTTGCACCTCGCCTTTTAACGTAACTGGATCGTGCTCCCACCACTTAATACGATGAAGCTCATTATCGACATTCAAGGCTTCAAGACGTCGGATAAGCACTTCAGCCCAAAAGAGTTAGCCGCCTACGACTGTACCTCAGTATCACACTACGTCTTAAAATCACCGTTTCCGTTCACCGCCTTACCATCTCATTTACAACAACAAGCCCACTGGGTAATGACTAATCACCATTGCATCGATTGGAATGAGGGATTTACTCCAGCACACATGTTTCCTGCAATTTTGCGACGTCTTCTGCACGATGTCACCGAAGTATATGTGAAAGGTCGAGAAAAAGCAGTTTTTCTACGCCGCTATACCAATATCCCCATCATCGAAGTTGAAGAACAACCGGCCCTTACCCCATCACAACCCGCTTGTTTATATCATTCTGCTCCAGTTTGTTATTGTGCTTTGTCTAACGTTTACCATATCTATAATCACTATGTAATGGAATAAAACAACTTTTTAATTTTTATTGTGTTTTTATTTGCATACAATATATACAGTGTTACTACATGGGTTAAACACCTACGTACTAGTGGAAAAGCGTTCTACATAAATTGTGTGCCTATGTTCTGCGCACAAGACGTCTCGCAGTACTTTAGCCACAGTAAATATCTTGCGTTGGAACCGCAACCTATCCATAGCCTCTCGTTGCCACAGTCCTCTCCGAGCTTCTCGATACGCATACGCCCACGTATGCAAATTGTACACCTGATTCTTCGAGTCGTCAAACTGCACGCTCTTCTTCATTTTCCTTCCTCTCTATAAAGTCTTTCACCTCACACATGTGTTCGTCCAGACCGAGACTAGCCATTAAATCTACAAGGAGGCCTTCATTTATGGCTCCATTTAAAAATAGTCGACCAACAGCAACACCGTTTTTGTACATTTTTTTTTTCTTCAGTTCCTCGTCACTGAACCAACCAAAACCGTATATGGCTTCGTGAGACGCGTCAAACGCCAAATCTTCCAACAAACTCACTAATCGCTTAACCGCACTAGGTACGTCTCTTGCAGTTGGTCGAGCGGCTTCTCTATACCACATCCACATGACTAAGCTTCTAGTGGTTAAATGCGATGTTGCGTGCATTATATTTAGTTAAATGTTACAGGTGATCAATATTTGAAATATATCTCCAGAAGAGCGAGCCATATCCACTCCTAACTTGAAGTGTGAACATGCCGGTTGGTGTAGCGTTAATTTTCGTTGTAGATTTACACGGTAGATCGAATACTGAGACACGTTCTTCCAGCATTTCAGCAAAGGGATGCTTTGGGTGGTAGTCCACATCCAGCGTCAGCGATGTATTTCCTTCTCTAGCAAAATATTTTAAAATGTTTTTTTCCAAATTGGCAATCAGTCGTTTCCGTTTTTCTTGTTGATTTTGGCTATCGCCAGCCATAGCAGTCACTACATACGCGTCAAATTCCAAGTCTAAATTTCTGAGTCCCGAGGAATTTCTCACTATTTTATCTAAATTGTTTTTTGCATCTTCAAACCAGAAAGCACAGCACAACTTTACAACGTGCTTTAATGTGATTTCATGTGAAGAATCGTCACTTGGAGTCTGATCCATTATTTTATACGTAAACGAATAGTGTGCGAACTTGACGTAAGTTATAAAACAATTAACGAGACCATGATAATGCGCAACCTTTTATACTTTCGATTATCCCGAAGGTCATCGCTTTTTTTCATTAAATAGTTTAAGGACTCGGTGGTCTAATGGTATGACACCTGGGGAGCCAATCGGTGCATTAAACGGAATTCTAGACACTGCGCCTCAGGAGATCTGGGATCGAATCCTAGTCGAGTCAATTTTTTAATAAATAATGATTTATTTAGTAGACAATAAGAATAGCCCATCCACATGACTAAGCTAATACCTGCAGACCAAGTTCTTCTATTTGAACGTCGCACCGAACAATGTTACTACCATACTTTAAAATTTCATACATGGAAACAGTGTTCTCGGTTGTTACCGCCAGGTCTTGCAGCACACTCCGTATATTGCTAATGCAGTCCCCAGGCAGGTTTGCAATACCCGTCACTATTTTGTGATAAAATTGCTCAAAGTTCTGCGCTTTTAGAACTCCGAATCGCAATTCCACCAGCCTCTGCAAGTCCCACAGCTCTTCCAACGATTCTTTCGATAAGTAGACTTCACTCTGTCCCACTTCTTCAATTTTTAGTATCTTCTTTTCCTGAAGTTCCAAGAATGTATACTGTTTCCGTGCAGCTACCAGCGGAGACCACTGCTCTTCGGAGGAGGAATAGAAATAATTCGTCAGGATCCCCTGATTTTCAATTAGGGTAGCCCAATCCAACTCCTCGAACTCCACCCAATCGTTTTTGTTTCCTCTTATTTGAATCACTGGGGAAAATCCGGAGTTCGCCCTTAACCCCACACACACGTACTTTGAACTGGAGTTGCTTAACTTGTACGTTGTACTATTCAGAAGCACCGGACATAACTGCACTTTATGTACTCTCGTAGTACTGCTCGCCACCGCAGCTACTTGTCGACCCTTAACTACTTCTATGGCTTTTAACAAGGCTTCCATATCAGCGTTCGAATGCTACTACCCTTGCAGACTCTTTTACGCGTTTTTATTCTCACATCTCCAAGGTTACATGTGGATCCTTGACCTTGAGCAACCGAACTTGCAAAATAGCGCTGACCTTGGTCGTTGACTTAGCCTTCCAAGTGGCCTCGCCCTTCAAGTTTAGCCTTGACCTTGAAGTTCAGCCTTGAAAAATAGCCTTGACCTTGAACTCAAGGACAAGTGGTGGGGGGAGGTTCTACAACTGTCCATTCTAACCTACTTATTTTATTTGCTGAAATGTTACTATAGTATGATAAAAATAATTTTCATCTAGTATGGCTATGGAATAGTTTAAAATTTATGAATGCAACTATAAGTCACTTAAAAATCAGATGTCAAGTTTTAGATTTAAGTATTAACATAGTTGTATTCATAAATTAGGAAGTATTCCATAGCCTAGCCATACTAGATGAAAACAATTTTTGATCATACTTTGTGTACTTAAAGTAATTTGTCTTTTGTTTCTGTGTATCTTTAATTTATTTGGTTGTGTTTGTATATCTTTAGATTGTTTATATAGTTTTAATCTACAAAATGGATGACACCGCCGGCCCCTCAAACTCCGCCGGCCTATCAAACGCCGCCGGCCCATCAAACGCCGCCGGCCAAAGGTTGAAGTGCGAGCGACGAACGCACCTTGTAAAACAACAGTCTAGGAACCCCGATGGGAGGCCATGGACCCACGTGGACCGTAGCGCCAAGGAGTAAGTAAGTAAGTATATATTTTATTTGCTGAAATGTTACTATAGTATGATAAAATTTATTTTCATCTAGTATGGCTATGGAATAGTTTAAAATTTATGAATGCAACTATAAGTCACTTAAAAATCAGATGTCAAGTTTGAGATTTAAGTATTAACATAGTTGTATTCACAAATTAGGGAGTATTCCATAGCCTAGCCATACTAGATGAAAACAATTTTTGATCATACTTTGTGTACTTAAAGTAATTTGTCTTTTGTTTCTGTGTATCTTTACTTTATTTGGTTGTGTTTGTATATCTTTAGATTGTTTATATAGTTTTAATCTACAAAATGGATGACACCGCCGGCCCCTCAAACTCCGCCGGCCCATCAAACGCCGCGGGCCCATCAAACGCCGCCGGACAAAGGTTGAGGTGCGAGCGACGAACGCACCTTGTAAAACAAGAGTCTAGGAACCCCGATGGGAGGCCATGGACCCACGTGGACCGTAGCGCTAAGGAGTAAGTAAGTAAGTATATATTTTATTTGCTGAAATGTTACTATAGTATGATAAAAATTATTTTCATCTAGTATGGCTATCGAATAGTTTAAAATTTATGAATGCAACTATAAGTCACTTAAAAATCAGATGTCAAGTTTGAGATTTAAGTATTAACATAGTTGTATTCATAAATTAGGAAGTATTCCATAGCCTAGCCATACTAGATGAAAACAATTTTTGATCATACTTTGTGTACTTAAAGTAATTTGTCTTTTGTTTCTGTGTATCTTTACTTTATTTGGTTGTGTTTGTATATCTTTAGATTGTTTATATAGTTTTAATCTACAAAATGGATGACACCGCCGGCCCCTCAAACTCCGCCGGCCCATCAAACGCCGCCGGCCAAAGGTTGAGGTGCGAGCGACGAACGCACCTTGTAAAACAACAGTCTAGGAACCCCGATGGGAGGCCATGGACCCACGTGAACCGTAGCGCCAAGGAGTAAGTAAGTAAGTATATATTTTATTTGCTGAAATGTTACTATAGTATGATAAAAATTATTTTCATCTAGTATGGCTATGGAATAGTTTAAAATTTACGAATGCAACTATAAGTCACTTAAAAATCAGATGTCAAGTTTGAGATTTAAGTATTAACATAGTTGTATTCATAAATTAGGAAGTATTCCATAGCCTAGCCATACTAGATGAAAACAATTTTTGATCATACTTTGTGTACTTACAGTAATTTGTCTTTTGTTTCTGTGTATCTTTACTTTATTTGGTTGTGTTTGTATATCTTTAGATTGTTTATATAGTTTTAATCTACAAAATGGATGACACCGCCGGCTCCTCAAACTCCGCCGGCCCATCAAACGCCGCCGGCCCATCAAACGCCGCCGGCCAAAGGTTGAGGTGCGAGCGACGAACGCACCTTGTAAAACAACAGTCTAGGAACCCCGATGGGAGGCCATGGACCCACGTGGACCGCAGCGCTAAGGAGTAAGTAAGTATATATTTTATTTGCTGAAATGTTACTATAGTATGATAAAAATTATTTTCATCTAGTATGGCTATGGAATAGTTTAAAATTTATGAATGCAACTATAAGTCACTTAAAAATCAGATGTCAAGTTTGAGATTTAAGTATTAACATAGTTGTATTCATAAATTAGGAAGTATTCCATAGCCTAGCCATACTAGATGAAAACAATTTTTGATCATACTTTGTGTACTTAAAGTAATTTGTCTTTTGTTTCTGTGTATCTTTACTTTATTTGGTTGTGTTTGTATATCTTTAGATTGTTTATATAGTTTTAATCTACAAAATGGATGACACCGCCGGCCCCTCAAACTCCGCCGGCCCATCAAACGCCGCCGGCCCATCAAACGCCGCAGGCCCATCAAACGCCGCCGGCCAAAGGTTGAGGTGCGAGCGACGAACGCACCTTGTAAAACAACAGTCTAGGAACCCCGATGGGAGGCCATGGACCCACGTGGCCGTAGCGCCAAGGAGTAAGTAAGTAAGTAAGTATATATTTTATTTGCTGAAATGTTACTATAGTATGATAAAAATAATTTTCATCTAGTATGGCTATGGAATAATTTTAAATTTATGAATGCAACTATAAGTCACTTAAAAATCAGATGTCAAGTTTGAGATTTAAGTATTAACATAGTTGTATTCATAAATTAGGAAGTATTCCATAGCCTAGCCATACTAGATGAAAACAATTTTTGATCATACTTTGTGTACTTAAAGTAATTTGTCTTTTGTTTCTGTGTATCTTTACTTTAATTGGTTGTGTTTGTATATCTTTAGATTGTTTATATAGTTTTAATCTACAAAATGGATGACACCGCCGGCCCCTCAAACTCCGCCGGCCCATCAAACACCGCCGGCCCATCAAACGCCGCCGGCCAAAGGTTGAGGTGCGAGCGACGAACGCACCTTGTAAAACAACAGTCTAGGAACCCCGATGGGAGCCCATGGACCCACGTGGACTGTAGCGCCAAGGAGTAAGTAAGTAAGTATATATTTTATTTGCTGAAATGTTACTATAGTATGATAAAAATTATTTTCATCTAGTATGGCTATGGAATAGTTTAAAATTTATTAATGCAACTATAAGTCACTTAAAAATCAGATGTCAAGTTTGAGATTTAAGTATTAACATAGTTGTATTCATAAATTAGGAAGTATTCCATAGCCTAGCCATACTAGATGAAAACAATTTTTGATCATACTTTGTGTACTTAAAGTAATTTGTCTTTTGTTTCTGTGTATCTTTACTTTATTTGGTTGTGTTTGTATATCTTTAGATTGTTTATATAGTTTTAATCTACAAAATTGATGACACCGCCGGCCCCTCAAACTCCGCCGGCCCATCAAAAGCCGCCGGCCCATCAAACGCCGCCGGCCCATCAAACGCCGCCGGCCCATCAAACGCCGACGGCCAAAGGTTGAGGTGCGAGCGACGAACGCACCTTGTAAAACAACAGTCTAGAAACCCCGATGGGAGGCCATGGACCCACGTGGACCGTAGCGCCAAGGAGTAAGTAAGTAAGTATATATTTTATTTGCTGAAATGTTACTACAGTATGATAAAAATAATTTTCATCTAGTATGGCTATGGAATAGTTTAAAATTTATGAATGCAATTATAAGTCACTTAAAAATCAGATGTCAAGTTTGAGATTTAAGTATTAACATAGTTGTATTCATAAATTAGGAAGTATTCCATAGCCTAGCCATACTAGATGAAAACAATTTTTGATCATACTTTGTGTACTTAAAGTAATTTGTCTTTTGTTTCTGTGTATCTTTACTTTATTTGGTTGTGTTTGTATATCTTTAGATTGTTTATATAGTTTTAATCTACAAAATGGATGACACCGCCGGCCCCTCAAACTCCGCCGGCCCATCAAACGCCGCCGGCCAAAGGTTGAGGTGCGAGCGACGAACGCACCTTGTAAAACAACAGTCTAGGAACCCCGATGGGAGACCATGGACCCACGTGGACCGTAGCGCCAAGGAGTAAGTAAGTATATATTTTATTTGCTGAAATGTTACTATAGTAGATCAAAAATTATTTTCATCTAGTATGGCTATGGAATAGTTTAAAATTTATGAATGCAACTATAAGTCACTTAAAAATCAGATGTCAAGTTTGAGATTTAAGTATTAACATAGTTGTATTCATAAATTAGGAAGTATTCCATAGCCTAGCCTTACTAGATGAAAACAATTTTTGATCATACTTTGTGTACTTAAAGTAATTTGTCTTTTGTTTCTGTGTATCTTTACTTTATTTGGTTGTGTTTGTATATCTTTAGATTGTTTATATAGTTTTAATCTACAAAATGGATGACACCGCCGGCCCATCAAACGCCGCCGGCCCATCAAACGCCGACGGCCAGAGGTTGAGGTGCGAGCGACGAACGCACCTTGTAAAACAACAGTCTAGGAACCCCGATGGGAGACCATGGACCCACGTGGACCGTAGCGCCAAGGAGTAAGTAAGTATATATTTTATTTGCTGAAATGTTACTATAGTAGATCAAAAATTATTTTCATCTAGTATGGCTATGGAATAGTTTAAAATTTATGAATGCAACTATAAGTCACTTAAAAATCAGATGTCAAGTTTGAGATTTAAGTATTAACATAGTTGTATTCATAAATTAGGAAGTATTCCATAGCCTAGCCATACTAGATGAAAACAATTTTTGATCATACTTTGTGTACTTAAAGTAATTTGTCTTTTGTTTCTGTGTATCTTTACTTTATTTGGTTGTGTTTGTATATCTTTAGATTGTTTATATAGTTTTAATCTACAAAATGGATGACACCGCCGGCCCCTCAAACTCCGCCGGCCCATCAAACGCCGCCGGCCCATCAAACGCCGCCGGCCAAAGGTTGAGGTGCGAGCGACGAACGCACCTTGTAAAACAACAGTCTAGGAACCCCGATGTGAGGCCATGGACCCACGTGGACCGTAGCGCCAAGGAGTAAGTAAGTAAGTAAGTATATATTTTATTTGCTGAAATGTTACTATAGTATGATAAAAATAATTTTCATCTAGTATGGCTATGGAATAGTTTAAAATTTATGAATGCAACTATAAGTCACTTAAAAATCAGATGTCAAGTTTGAGATTTAAGTATTAACACAGTTGTATTCACAAATTAGGAAGTATTCCATAGCCTAGCCATACTAGATGAAAACAATTTTTGATCATACTTTGTGTACTTAAAGTAATTTGTCTTTTGTTTCTGTGTATCTTTACTTTATTTGGTTGTGTTTGTATATCTTTAGATTGTTTATATAGTTTTAATCTACAAAATGGATGACACCGCCGGCCCCTCAAACTCCGCCGGCCCATCAAACGCCGCCGGCCAAAGGTTGAGGTGCGAGCGACGAACGCACCTTGTAAAACAACAGTCTAGGAACCCCGATGGGAGGCCATGGACCCACGTGGACCGTAGCGCCAAGGAGTAAGTAAGTAAGTATATATTTTATTTGCTAAAATGTTACTATAGTATGATAAAAATTATTTTCATCTAGTATGGCTATGGAATAGTTTAAAATTTATGAATGCAACTATAAGTCACTTAAAAATCAGATGTCAAGTTTGAGATTTAAGTATTAACATAGTTGTATTCACAAATTAGGAAGTATTCCATAGCCTAGCCATACTACATGAAAACAATTTTTGATCATACTTTGTGTACTTACAGTAATTTGTCTTTTGTTTCTGTGTATCTTTACTTTATTTGGTTGTGTTTGTATATCTTTAGATTGTTTATATAGTTTTAATCTACAAAATGGATGACACCGCCGGCCCCTCAAACTCCGCCGGCCCATCAAACGCCGCCGGCCCATCAAACGTCGCCGGCCAAAGGTTGAGGTGCGAGCGACGAACGCACCTTGTAAAACAACAGTCTAGGAACCCCGATGGGAGGTCATGGACCCACGTGGACCGTAGCGCCAAGGAGTAAGTAAGTAAGTATATATTTTATTTGCTGAAATGTTACTATAGTATGATAAAAATTATTTTCATCTAGTATGGCTATGGAATAGTTTAAAATTTATGAATGCAACTATAAGTCACTTAAAAATCAGATGTCAAGTTTGAGATTTAAGTATTAACATAGTTGTATTCATAAATTAGGAAGTATTCCATAGCCTAGCCATACTAGATGAAAACAATTTTTGATCATACTTTGTGTACTTAAAGTAATTTGTCTTTTGTTTCTGTGTATCTTTACTTTATTTGGTTGTGTTTGTATATCTTTAGATTGTTTATATAGTTTTAATCTACAAAATGGATGACACCGCCGGCCCCTCAAACTCCGCCGGCCCATCAAACGCCGCCGGCCCATCAAACGCCGCCGGCCAAAGGTTGAGGTGCGAGCGACGAACGCACCTTGTAAAACAACAGTCTAGGAACCCCGATGGGAGGCCATGGACCCACGAGGACCGTAGCGCCAAGGCGTAAGTAAGTAAGTAAGTATATATTTTATTTGCTGAAATGTTACTATAGTATGATAAAAATTATTTTCATCTAGTATGGCTATGGAATAGTTTTAAATTTATGAATGCAACTATAAGTCACTTAAAAATCAGATGTCAAGTTTGAGATTTAAGTATTAACATAGTTGTATTCATAAATTAGGAAGTATTCCATAGCCTAGCCATACTAGATGAAAACAATTTTTGATCATACTTTGTGTACTTAAAGTAATTTGTCTTTTGTTTCTGTGTATCTTTACTTTAATTGGTTGTGTTTGTATATCTTTAGATTGTTTATATAGTTTTAATCTACAAAATGGATGACACCGCCGGCCCCTCAAACTCCGCCGGCCCATCAAACGCCGCCGGCCCATCAAACGCCGCCGGCCAAAGGTTGAGGTGCGAGCGACGAACGCACCTTGTAAAACAACAGTCTAGGAACCCCGATGGGAGCCCATGGACCCACGTGGACTGTAGCGCCAAGGAGTAAGTAAGTAAGTATATATTTTATTTGCTGAAATGTTACTATAGTATGATAAAAATTATTTTCATCTAGTATGGCTATGGAATAGTTTAAAATTTATTAATGCAACTATAAGTCACTTAAAAATCAGATGTCAAGTTTGAGATTTAAGTATTAACATAGTTGTATTCATAAATTAGGAAGTATTCCATAGCCTAGCCATACTAGATGAAAACAATTTTTGATCATACTTTGTGTACTTAAAGTAATTTGTCTTTTGTTTCTGTGTATCTTTACTTTATTTGGTTGTGTTTGTATATCTTTAGATTGTTTATATAGTTTTAATCTACAAAATTGATGACACCGCCGGCCCCTCAAACTCCGCCGGCCCATCAAAAGCCGCCGGCCCATCAAACGCCGCCGGCCCATCAAACGCCG
The DNA here is from genome assembly GCA_940337035.1 of Agriotes lineatus. NCBI lineage: Eukaryota > Metazoa > Arthropoda > Insecta > Coleoptera > Elateridae > Agriotes > Agriotes lineatus. The sequence continues at coordinate 100,690 of CALNHX010000363.1, forward strand.
CCGGCCCATCAAACGCCGCCGGCCAAAGGTTGAGGTGCGAGCGACGAACGCACCTTGTAAAACAACAGTCTAGGAACCCCGATGGGAGGCCATGGACCCACGTGGACCGTAGCGCCAAGGAGTAAGTAAGTAAGTATATATTTTATTTGCTGAAATGTTACTACAGTATGATAAAAATAATTTTCATCTAGTATGGCTATGGAATAGTTTAAAATTTATGAATGCAATTATAAGTCACTTAAAAATCAGATGTCAAGTTTGAGATTTAAGTATTAACATAGTTGTATTCATAAATTAGGAAGCATTCCATAGCCTAGCCATACTAGATGAAAACAATTTTTGATCATACTTTGTGTACTTAAAGTAATTTGTCTTTTGTTTCTGTGTATCTTTACTTTATTTGGTTGTGTTTGTATATCTTTAGATTGTTTATATAGTTTTAATCTACAAAATGGATGACACCGCCGGCCCCTCAAACTCCGCCGGCCCATCAAACGCCGCCGGCCCATCAAACGCCGCCGGCCAAAGGTTGAGGTGCGAGCGACGAACGCACCTTGTAAAACAACAGTCTAGGAACCCCGATGGGAGGCCATGGACCCACGTGGACCGTAGCGCCAAGGAGTAAGTAAGTAAGTAAGTATATATTTTATTTGCTGAAATGTTACTATAGTATGATAAAAATAATTTTCATCTAGTATGGCTATGGAATAGTTTAAAATTTATGAATTCAACTACAAGTCACTTAAAAATCAGATGTCAAGTTTGAGATTTAAGTATTAACATAGTTGTATTCATAAATTAGGAAGTATTCCATAGCCTAGCCATACTAGATGCAAACAATTTTTGATCATACTTTGTGTACTTAAAGTAATTTGTCTTTTGTTTCTGTGTATCTTTACTTTATTTGGTTGTGTTTGTATATCTTTAGATTGTTTATATAGTTTTAATCTACAAAATGGATGACACCGCCGGCCCCTCAAACTCCGCCGGCCCATCAAACGCCGCCGGCCAAAGGTTGAGGTGCGAGCGACGAACGCACCTTGTAAAACAACAGTCTAGGAACCCCGATGGGAGACCATGGACCCACGTGGACCGTAGCGCCAAGGAGTAAGTAAGTATATATTTTATTTGCTGAAATGTTACTATAGTAGATCAAAAATTATTTTCATCTAGTATGGCTATGGAATAGTTTAAAATTTATGAATGCAACTATAAGTCACTTAAAAATCAGATGTCAAGTTTGAGATTTAAGTATTAACATAGTTGTATTCATAAATTAGGAAGTATTCCATAGCCTAGCCATACTAGATGAAAACAATTTTTGATCATACTTTGTGTACTTAAAGTAATTTGTCTTTTGTTTCTGTGTATCTTTACTTTATTTGGTTGTGTTTGTATATCTTTAGATTGTTTATATAGTTTTAATCTACAAAATGGATGACACCGCCGGCCCCTCAAACTCCGCCGGCCCATCAAACGCCGCCGGCCCATCAAACGCCGCCGGCCAAAGGTTGAGGTGCGAGCGACGAACGCACCTTGTAAAACAACAGTCTAGGAACCCCGATGGAAGGCCATGGACCCACGTGGACCGTAGCGCCAAGGAGTAAGTAAGTAAGTAAGTATATATTTTATTTGCTGAAATGTTACTATAGTATGATAAAAATTATTTTCATCTAGTATGGCTATGGAATAGTTTAAAATTTATGAATGCAACTATAAGTCACTTAAAAATCAGATGTCAAGTTTGAGATTTAAGTATTAACATAGTTGTATTCATAAATTAGGAAGTATTCCATAGCCTAGCCATACTAGATGAAAACAATTTTTGATCATACTTTGTGTACTTAAAGTAATTTGTCTTTTGTTTCTGTGTATCTTTACTTTATTTGGTTGTGTTTGTATATCTTTAGATTGTTTATATAGTTTTAATCTACAAAATGGATGACACCGCCGGCCCCTCAAACTCCGCCGGCCCATCAAACGCCGCCGGCCCATCAAACGCCGCCGGCCAAAGGTTGAGGTGCGAGCGACGAACGCACCTTGTAAAACAACAGTCTAGGAACCCCGATGTGAGGCCATGGACCCACGTGGACCGTAGCGCCAAGGAGTAAGTAAGTAAGTATATATTTTATTTGCTGAAATGTTACTACAGTATGATAAAAATAATTTTCATCTAGTATGGCTATGGAATAGTTTAAAATTTATGAATGCAATTATAAGTCACTTAAAAATCAGATGTCAAGTTTGAGATTTAAGTATTAACATAGTTGTATTCATAAATTAGGAAGCATTCCATAGCCTAGCCATACTAGATGAAAACAATTTTTGATCATACTTTGTGTACTTAAAGTAATTTGTCTTTTGTTTCTGTGTATCTTTACTTTATTTGGTTGTGTTTGTATATCTTTAGATTGTTTATATAGTTTTAATCTACAAAATGGATGACACCGCCGGCCCCTCAAACTCCGCCGGCCCATCAAACGCCGCCGGCCCATCAAACGCCGCCGGCCAAAGGTTGAGGTGCGAGCGACGAACGCACCTTGTAAAACAACAGTCTAGGAACCCCGATGGGAGGCCATGGACCCACGTGGACCGTAGCGCCAAGGAGTAAGTAAGTAAGTAAGTATATATTTTATTTGCTGAAATGTTACTATAGTATGATAAAAATAATTTTCATCTAGTATGGCTATGGAATAGTTTAAAATTTATGAATTCAACTACAAGTCACTTAAAAATCAGATGTCAAGTTTGAGATTTAAGTATTAACATAGTTGTATTCATAAATTAGGAAGTATTCCATAGCCTAGCCATACTAGATGCAAACAATTTTTGATCATACTTTGTGTACTTAAAGTAATTTGTCTTTTGTTTCTGTGTATCTTTACTTTATTTGGTTGTGTTTGTATATCTTTAGATTGTTTATATAGTTTTAATCTACAAAATGGATGACACCGCCGGCCCCTCAAACTCCGCCGGCCCATCAAACGCCGCCGGCCAAAGGTTGAGGTGCGAGCGACGAACGCACCTTGTAAAACAACAGTCTAGGAACCCCGATGGGAGACCATGGACCCACGTGGACCGTAGCGCCAAGGAGTAAGTAAGTATATATTTTATTTGCTGAAATGTTACTATAGTAGATCAAAAATTATTTTCATCTAGTATGGCTATGGAATAGTTTAAAATTTATGAATGCAACTATAAGTCACTTAAAAATCAGATGTCAAGTTTGAGATTTAAGTATTAACATAGTTGTATTCATAAATTAGGAAGTATTCCATAGCCTAGCCATACTAGATGAAAACAATTTTTGATCATACTTTGTGTACTTAAAGTAATTTGTCTTTTGTTTCTGTGTATCTTTACTTTATTTGGTTGTGTTTGTATATCTTTAGATTGTTTATATAGTTTTAATCTACAAAATGGATGACACCGCCGGCCCCTCAAACTCCGCCGGCCCATCAAACGCCGCCGGCCCATCAAACGCCGCCGGCCAAAGGTTGAGGTGCGAGCGACGAACGCACCTTGTAAAACAACAGTCTAGGAACCCCGATGGAAGGCCATGGACCCACGTGGACCGTAGCGCCAAGGAGTAAGTAAGTAAGTAAGTATATATTTTATTTGCTGAAATGTTACTATAGTATGATAAAAATTATTTTCATCTAGTATGGCTATGGAATAGTTTAAAATTTATGAATGCAACTATAAGTCACTTAAAAATCAGATGTCAAGTTTGAGATTTAAGTATTAACATAGTTGTATTCATAAATTAGGAAGTATTCCATAGCCTAGCCATACTAGATGAAAACAATTTTTGATCATACTTTGTGTACTTAAAGTAATTTGTCTTTTGTTTCTGTGTATCTTTACTTTATTTGGTTGTGTTTGTATATCTTTAGATTGTTTATATAGTTTTAATCTACAAAATGGATGACACCGCCGGCCCCTCAAACTCCGCCGGCCCATCAAACGCCGCCGGCCCATCAAACGCCGCCGGCCAAAGGTTGAGGTGCGAGCGACGAACGCACCTTGTAAAACAACAGTCTAGGAACCCCGATGTGAGGCCATGGACCCACGTGGACCGTAGCGCCAAGGAGTAAGTAAGTAAGTAAGTATATATTTTATTTGCTGAAATGTTACTATAGTATGATAAAAATAATTTTCATCTAGTATGGCTATGGAATAGTTTAAAATTTATGAATGCAACTATAAGTCACTTAAAAATCAGATGTCAAGTTTGAGATTTAAGTATTAACATAGTTGTATTCATAAATTAGGAAGTATTCCATAGCCTAGCCATACTAGATGAAAACAATTTTTGATCATACTTTGTGTACTTAAAGTAATTTGTCTTTTATTTCTGTGTATCTTTACTTTATTTGGTTGTGTTTGTATATCTTTAGATTGTTTATATAGTTTTAATCTACAAAATGGATGACACCGCCGGCCGCTCAAACTCCGCCGGCCCATCAAACGTCGCCGGCCAAAGGTTGAGGTGCGAGCGACGAACGCACCTTGTAAAACAACAGTCTAGGAACCCCGATGGGAGGCCATGGACCCACGTGGACCGTAGCGCCAAGGAGTAAGTAAGTAAGTATGTATTTTATTTGCTGAAATGTTACTATAGTATGATAAAAATTATTTTCATCTAGTATGGCTATGGAATAGTTTAAAATTTATGAATGCAACTATAAGTCACTTAAAAATCAGATGTCAAGTTTGAGATTTAAGTATTAACATAGTTGTATTCATAAATTAGGAAGTATTCCATAGCCTAGCCATACTAGATGAAAACAATTTTTGATCATACTTTGTGTACTTAAAGTAATTTGTCTTTTGTTTCTGTGTATCTTTACTTTATTTGGTTGTGTTTGTATATCTTTAGATTGTTTATATAGTTTTAATCTACAAAATGGATGACACCGCCGGCCCCTCAAACTCCGCCGGCCCATCAAACGCCGCCGGCCAAAGGTTGAGGTGCGAGCGACGAACGCACCTTGTAAAACAACAGTCTAGGCACCCCGATGGGAGGCCATGGACCCACGTGGACCGTAGCGCCAAGGAGTAAGTAAGTAAGTATATATTTTATTTGCTGAAATGTTACTATAGTATGATAAAAATTATTTTCATCTAGTATGGCTATGGAATAGTTTAAAATTTATGAATGCAGCCTTTTTAATTTGAAATGTTGTGCACCTCAACTACAGTTTTGTAAATTGCTAACGAATTTTTAGAAAATAAGACATTCAGCTGTACAATTATTTTTATATTATTAAGTATTATACGAAATAAGAACAATATATTTGTTTATTACAAAGTGTTTGTGTTTTTTTATTTCTACTCTGCTTTTGTTTTTCACGAATCTGCAATAATTACAAAATCTAAAGCTAAAATATTAGTATTTGAAGTTATTTTACAGTTACAAAGTGTAAAATTTCAAAAAATCAATCTACGATTTCATAATAGCGTGATATAATTTAAAAAATTGTAATTTCTTTTAATTTTTGGCTATACATTTTATAAAAAAGTGTAAAACATTTACAAAATTATGGTTAGAAATAACTCGAAAACTGTTTTACATCATTTTCGTTATTATAAATCGTTTTGTAAAATGAAATGTGATAATTTTTTTAAGTGAGATGATGCGTAATTGCAATATTTTTATTAAATTTTCATCGTGTGTTAAATTAAAATGCCATTTTTGCATAATTTATGTGACATCATGTCAGTTTTTGTAAAAATTTATGTGAGATGCTGTATCATTGCGTGTTTTTATTCAAATTTTTGTTACTTTGGGGGTCAACACATACGTATTTTCGTAGGTTTTGCGCGCTTTTATTCAAATTTATTTTAATTTGTCGTCAACACATACGTCTTTTCATAATTTTTGCGTGTTTTTATTCAAATTTATTTCCATTTGTCGTCAACACAGACGTATTTTCGTAAAATTTTACTATTTTTCAATGAAAGTTGTATAAAAATATTGTTTTTTGTCGTATTTGCAGAATTTAATGTGACAAGATGCCGATTTTTATAAATTTTCATGGGAAACGATGTCGATTTTCTAAAATTTTAAACGAAATGCTTTGGAAATTGCGTGTTTTTATTCAAATATTAGTATTTGAAGCTATTTTACACATACAAAGTGTCGAAAATTCATATAAATTGAGCTACGATTTCATAATTGTGTGATGTACTTTAAAAAATTACGGTTTATTTGTTAAACGTTTGCAAAATTATGCATAGTTTATGTAACATGATGGCGATTTTGTAAAAATTTATGTGAGATGCTGTGTAATTGAGTGATTTTTGTTCAATTTTCGTCGTATGTTGAGTAAAAAACGTCGTTTTTTGTATAATTTCAAGTGACATGATGTCAATTTTGTAAAATTTTAAGTGAAACAGAACATTTTTTCAACCAAATTGTGTGTTCTTATTCAAAATTATGTTACTTTGTGGCCAATTGCGTTTTTATTTTCGTTCGTTCGCATTTATACTGGAGTTTTTAAAACTAAAACAGGACATTTTTCAACGAAATTCTCTGTTTTATTCAAATTTATGTTACTTTGTGGCCAATTGCGTTTTTATTTTCGTTCGTTTGCATTTATACTGGAGTTTTTAAACTAAAATGCAGTTTTGATCGATATAATGACACAATTTCGGACGTTTACTTATAAAATAGGGTTCCGTGGTGAGAAGAAACAGTTTATTCCGAAAGAAGTCGCTGAATTTTTGACGTGAAATATCAGATCGAGGCCTTGTTTAGAAATTGTACGCAGAAGAAACAGTTGATTCCGAAAGAAGTCGCTGAATTTTTGACGTGAAATATCAGATCGAGGCCTTGTTTAGAAATTGTACGCATATTAAAAACACACAAAAATCAAACAGCTACAAAGGAGACATTAAAAAATGTAACTACTAATTACAGAGCTATAATATTATTTTAAAATTTCGATTAAAATTTACAGCCCGCTCAAATTGTCGTCGCGTTTTATAAACACAAGTCAGTTTTAAAATACAAAGCCGTTTTAACATTAATTCCAATATCTTGGACGCTTTGGTACAACGTTTATTTAAAATAAAATGGATTTTCTATACCGTCTGCAAATAAAACAATGGTTGATTGTAAAACACATTTATTAAATAGAGACCGCTTGATCCTGAGCGTTATAAAACATTTGAGTGATTCAGTTCATTTATTTAATTTCTATACTGCTCAAAATGAATTAGGGATCATTTTTATGTTTTCTATTACTTTATACAGGATGCACAGATTTTAATGAAATTTTTAGTGATTATCTGTGAACTAACACAGTATTTATTAAATACGGAAAATTAATTCAAAAAGAAGTAACAAGGTTCTTAAGTTAACATTAACAGAAAACGTACAAAATTAAAGACCGCAACAAATATAGAAAACGGCCCAGAATTCTTTCTGGCATTAAAGCTAGTAAGAGGTATGACCTCCCCTCGCAAGTAAGACACTTCGACACCTATTACCCATACTGTGAATGAGATTTTAAAATCGTTCTTGTGGTATTTGCTCCCATTCCTGCACAAGACGATTTCTGAGATCATTTCAGTTTTGAGGAGATTCTCCTGCTCGAATCCGTCCTTCTAGTTCGTCCCAAGCATGCTCTATGGGGTTCAGGTCAGGACTGTAAGCCGGCCAGTCCATAGTGTGAATATTATGGGCATTCGGGTACTCTTGAACAATTCTTGCAGAATGAGGGCGGGCGTTATCCTGTTGATAAATGAACCCTTGACCATGATTTTGAGCATACGGTCGAACGTGAGGTTGCAGAATGTCATCGATATAGCGTTGAGCTGTTAGAGAGCCCCCTTCTACAATGACAATCTCAGTGCGGCCGTTCAAAGATATTCCATTCCATACCATAATACAGCCTCCTCCAAAATGCAGGCTTTCTTGCACCATATTGTCTGCGAATCTCTCACCTTGCCTTCTGTAGACTCTTACACGACCATTACAGTTACTCAAACGATACCGTGACTCGTCTGAGAATAAAACATTTGCCCATTCTTCCGCGCCCCAATTTTCATGCTCTCTTGCGAAATTATTCCGGTATCTACGATGTTCACGATTAAGGCGAGGAACTTGGGCAGTCTTCCTGGATCTTATTCCATTTTCCCTCAAGCGATTTCTGATCGTTCTACCCCGAATCTGCCTAAACAGTAAGCCTGAGTGGTCTCTAGCAGTCAGACGTGGATTTAGAATTGCATTGCGAACCAAAATCCTGACCTCCCTGTCATTGATTTTGAGTGCACGGGGTCCATAAGGCCTTTTTTTAACATCTCCAGTCTGAAGAAAGCGCGTGCAAGTTCTGGAAACCACAGATTGACTCACATTTAGCTCTTCAGCAACTTGGCGTTGAGTAAATTCACTTCTTATTCTTACAATCACAGTAGACGATTCGACTGCAGTCAAGTGTCTTCTAAAGGCTCTCCCCTGACTATCCATGTCAAAAAATTAAGGAATCTCAAACCAACTCTAAATTCTTAATCAAAATATCGCGCAAGTGTTATAACTGCAAAATTGATATTGCGCAGGAAACACAATTTCACGTCGCAGTAACAGATCTTGCAAAGATTATGTGATTGAAATAAACAGTAGAAAGTCAAAAGTCAGCAGTAACTGCAACTGCAGTGACCAAAAATATAAAAACTAAAGGATAGCGGTGATTTATAAACTGATCCCTAATTCATTTTGAGCAGTATATTATAAAAAGTCTAAACTCCAGCAGACGCAATCCCCCGGTAACAATGCATTTTGTCGATTAAAATTTACAGCCCGCTATGCAATGACGTCAAAACTTTAAAAGAGAAAGCTAGAATAGCCAGAATACGTGTATTTATATAAGGGACTAAAATAATTATTTCTGGCTAAACCAATTGCTAAATGAATTTTTAAAAAATTGGGTCAATCTATAAACCCTATGGGCTACACAACCCCGTTTTTATAATTTACATTTCTCGAAAAATAGTTTGTTATAAAATGCCCAATTGTAATTACATAAAACAAGTTATTGGAAAAGCATATTTCTGTAATAAACTGATGCAGAAGCGGGTTAAAAACAAGAGTTCTGCGTAGCTCTGTGGATCAGGTGCCTGGGTACTGGCCAAACAACTAAGGTTCAATTCCCACTCGGGGCCGTCGCAAAAAGCTTTTTTAAATTAAATAAATGCAAACTAGAGAGAACAACTGCGAAGAGCGAGACGGAAGACTTCGGCGTGACGTAATCAAATTCAAATATTTCCGCGAAAATTTAAAATAAAACGACAGCCGTGAGAAGTGCGCGCGCAGAAAACCAAGATGGCCGACGATCTATCAGTTTGAAATTCAAATATTTCCGGGAAAATTCAAAATTAAAAACGACAACCGTGAGAAGTGCGCGCGCAGAAAACCAAGAAGGCCGACACCCCGGAAAGTTTAAAATAAAAAAATTAAACTTAGAAAAAATCTGTAAATTTAAATTCAAATATTCGCGCCAGAAAACCAAGATGGCCGACACCCCGGGAAGTTTAAAATCAAAAAAATTGAACTTAGAACAAAAATCTGAAAAAATTTAAATTCAAATATTCGCGCCAGAAAACCAAGATGGCCGACATCCCGGGAAGTTTAAAATTCAAAACTGGGACTTAGAAAAAATCTTAAAGTTTCCTATAGTAGGTAGGGACAATGGAAATCGTGTTAATCCATTCATGTGCGCAGTCGCGTAATTCCGGAAGCAAATTAAAAATGGCCGCGCGTAATTTAATCAGTAGCACATATCAAAATTAAATATCAAACTTCATATGTGTAAAATCAAATTTCATATGTGATTAATTAGATCAATCCCCGAAAATTAATTAGATCAATTTAATTAGGTCACTCAATCCGCGGTTTAATTGGAGCACCTGTCAATCATCCGATCAATTTAATTGGTCAATCAATTAAAAGTGGTGGGGGATTTCTCGCCCCTTTCTACTATTACTTCATAGAAAAAAAAATAACAAATGCGTTCGGTGTGGCTTATCTTAAAATATAGCACTTATTTTTACACACAGCAAAAATACTTATTTTAATTCTGACATATGTTGCATTATCAATGAGCGGTTGTTTAGGATTATTTATTTTATAAAAATTACATTACACATGATAAAACAAAATGGTTTTGTTTAATTTTTAGCGAATTGTCGATTTTTTACCTAACAGCTGCACAGTTTTCTTTTTTGCATGAGTATCAATTCTAATGTTATCATAATGTACTTGCAATGTATCGCTGATTCGAATTTCATGCATCTTGATTATAGGATGTGGCGGCTGAAATGTATTTCATTTTGTTATAAAATGTTGCAAAACAGTTGCAACAATGCTTATTTTACAATTGTCTTTACCCATAAAGTTTTAAATAATTTCAGGTTTGAAAGCCTTCTCTGCATATGTTCCTATTTGAAATACGTAACTATAATCTCTGAAATATAGTACAATTTCCCCCTTGATACAAACATTGTAAATGCTGAATGTTTTGTTATGTCAACAGCGTCAGTGTGATCTTGCACTGATGAAATATAGAATCAAGCCTTTTGATGAACTTCAAAAATGGGAAAAGAATTTTCTTCATTTACAAATATGTGTACTCGGCTAAGAGGCACGCCTTTTTAATTGTAAACTTTGAAACGCATTTAGTCATTTACTGGTTATATAACTAATTCATAAATGTAATTATTATTTTTCAATTAAAAGCTTTGATTTTATATACTCTTCCTATTACTTCATAACTACCCTTTTTTGCATATTTCCCTAAAATGTGCATATTTTTTTTGTAAAATATTTACAAAGCTCCTGTTTTTACGTTGTATATTTGACTACTATAGTATACTATAATAACAATAACCGTGAAATAGTAACGGCGGCAAAAAACCTTTCGGTTTAGTTGCATTCCATGTCGAGTTGGCAACGCGAGTAGACGCGTTTAACGGGCGTTCCCGCTGTGAATGTGTATAATATTGAAATTTGGATAATCGAAGAATATATAATAATAAAATGGCAGAGTCAACTAAGTGATATAAGAAACTGTACCAAAAGTGTTATCGAGGAACACTTTGCTAATAGTAAAGTGTTTGATGTGTTAGTGGCAAAGCTTGCCGATATCGTGGTCAACAAATTAGAATCCAGATTTGAGAAGATTGAAAAACTAATAGACAAATGCGGTACGTTGGAAAATGTGGTGGTCAGTTTACAAAAAGATAATGAAGAACTGTCTGCGAAAGTTGATAGGTTAGAACAGTACACGCGGCGTAATAGTGTAAGGGTATTCGGTATACCGGAGGCTAAAGATGAAAATGTCGAAGAAAAAGTACTCGAGGTATTTAATAGCCATCTGGGTGTAGAGATAATCCCGGACCAAATTGATCGCTGCCACAGAATAGGTGCTTACAGCTCTAATCACTCGAACACAAAGCCTACTCGTCCCCGTGCCATAATAGTGAAATTTAGTAGCTATCGCTATCGCAATAACGTTTTTCTGAACAAGAAGAAATTGAAAGGCACCAACATGGTTATCAAGGAAGATTTAACCAAGCAGCGCCTGGATTTATTCAAATATGCAGTTGAAAAATTCGGTTTTAAAAATGTGTGGACCAAGGATGGTGCGATAAACTTAATCAAGGATGGGAAAAAGTGCGTGATCCACTCATCGTATGATATGGATAAATTATGCGGGTAGATGCATGATCATTGCAGCTGACTGATATATCCAAAAAGTTTGGTTTTCGAAGCGTGTGGACAACATATGGAACTGTAAAGGTGAAGTTCAGTGACAAGATCTACAGAATACGGGAATCGGACGACCTCGAAGCCACAAAATGAATTTATGCGTTAAGAGATATAATTAATTATGCCTTTCTTATCATTCTTCCGTAGTTTAGTTATAGATAATATGTGCTCGCTTTCATTTTTAAATTCGGTACTAATAACTAGTTTGATCGGGATTTCTATTATTTGGTTATGGTATATCATTATTCAGAGCTAACAGTAGCGCCTACTGATGTTGGCGTTTATTGCTGGCATATATTTTTCTTTCCTTTGTTGTTGATAAAGAAATTGTTCTTATTTATTACTGCTAATGTTTATTTTTATTTAATTTTAATTTAAGTAACATTATGTTATTATTGCTACACGATGAAAATAATAATGAACGTCATTTTGTGTACGGCGCACTAAAACTCACGTTTTTATATTAGTGTTACTCCTACAGCGCAGCAATTTACTAACTATTAATGTTAATTTTCAAATTTTGGTCAATCGGCGGACGTTCGTTGCTATTTTACTCCTGTAGTTTGCCATTATATATATTTTTTTTTCTTTTACTATATATATAATTATCTAATTTTTCAGATATCCTGTGGTTATGCCTGCCAAAAATGCGTTTAAAGTGGCGCATGTGAACATTCGTTCTCTACCCTCAAAATTTTCTTCATTTAAAGAATTGGTACATCTTAATGACTGGGATGTTATAGCCATCTCCGAAACATGGCTGGTGTCTGATGCAAATGATGCAATTAATATTGAACATTATAATTTTTTTCGTAAAGACCGGCCTACAAGAGGAGGAGGTGTTGGCTTGTACGTGAAAAGTAAATACAGATGTACAGTGTTGCAGCAGGTTGGTTCTAATGTGGAGCAACTGTAGGTAAATGTTTTTGTTGATAAAATATCTTTTGCTGTCGGAGTTCTTTATCGTCCTCCAAATTTTGATAAAAATGTATTTATTAATGAATTTGAACAATCTTTAACTAACGTTATGTTAAAAAGCGAAAATATTATCTGTGTCGGAGATTTTAACATTGATATATTTCAGGTTGAGGATGTGTGGGCGAGTCGATTATTGTCTTTGTGCGAATCCTTGGGTTTAACGCAAATTATAGATTTGCCTACCCACGTTACAAAAACTAGGGCAACTCTTATTGATTTAATTTTTGTAAGTTGTATTGATGATGTTTTGCAAAAAGATGTAATGAATGTATCGCACATTACCGATCATGAACTTGTTTCGTGTGAGATAGGAGTTAATAATCACATCACTCAAAGTGAACATTATACTTATAGGGACTTGAAAAACATAAATATTGATTTTTTTATGCTAGATTTGCAATCTCTGCCTATCTTTTATGTCACAGAATTAGACGATATTGATGACAAAATTAGTTTCCTCAAGGAAAGTATTTTAAATTTGTTTAATTTGCATTCACCGTTAAAAAATACTGCAAAAAACAAACGCAGGAAATACGCGCCATGGATAACTGACAACCTAAAGCTACTTATGACACTACGTGATAAGGCGTTAGTGAAATTTAAGCATTCTAAAACCATAGAACACTGGAATTACTACAAAAGTTTACGTAATTTAACTAACAAAACAATTAACTTAGAAAAGAAAGCGTATTTGGAGTACAAAATAAATATGAATAAAAAAAATAAAAGCATAATTTGGCAGGAACTAAATAAGTTAAAGGTTCTTAATAGCAAAAAGTTAAACAATATTCCTGAGAACTTAGCAGATGTTGATGCCATTAATAAGTATTTTGTGAATTCGATTCCAAAAATCGAAAATAATCTTCGAGCCGAATCTGTTTTATACTACAAGAACAACTTAAAAACTAACTTTGATAACTTGTTCAAATTTCATACTGTAAGCGAAAATGATATTCTCAAAATTATTAACAGCATTAACTCTAAAGCTTATGGATCAGATAATATCTCTATTGAGATGCTAAAATTATGTTGTCCGTATATTGTTCCCATTGTAACACATATAATAAACTTTTGTATCGAAAATTCAGTGTACCCACAAATATGGAAGCAATCCAAGGTGATACCGTTACCTAAGCTGAGTCGCCCAAGAGAATATAAAGATTTGCGCCCCATAAGCATCCTCCCTGCAATGTCAAAAATTATTGAAAAAGTTATGGCTTTTCAGATTCGAGAGCATCTAAATCGGCATAATATTCTCCCTGAATGTCAGTCAGGTTTTAGACCTGATCATAGTTGTACAACAGCATTAATTAATATTGTAGATGACATTATTGTGGAGACTGATTCTGGAAAACTTACATTATTAATTCTTTTAGATTTCAGTAAAGTCTTTGATACCCTCGATCACTCGGTTTTAGAAGCAATTCTACATTTTATCGGATTCGATAACACTGCTGTTAAATTATTGCGTACATATTTATTGGACCGTTCACAAAGGGTGTTTCTCAACGGAAATATATCAGTGTTAAGGACTTTATAAACTTTTGCCGCCTCTCTTGCATTCTGAATTCATACTGTGCGCAGTAGACTGCCGGGCCGGCATCCGATTCTAAAAACTCACTTACGTTCCATCTGTCAACGTGGCAGCATGCGAACCGGTCCGCACTCCGAAAGCTAATTCTTTGTAATGTTCAATGTGTTGTTTATTGCTAATAAAGTAACATATTTCCGGCTTTTCAACGTGTGTATAATTCAGTGAAACCTACAATTCATACAGTCCACAAATTCCAAGGCGAGCTGGCAATCAGGAGTTTTCCAAATAACGGAAAACTGAGAAGGCTCCACAACATTGGTCCTACAGAGCCAGGATTAAACCACATTAGGTCATTGCGAGTCCAATCAACAGCGACAGCATTCGACAACATTGGTCATTGGCAAGTACAAAAGCATATTCAGTTTTCAACCATAACGAGAGGAAGGAAGACAGCAGACGGTGCTATCAACGTGAGAGCGAGATAGCCAAACGCCGAGTTTGGCGCCAAGTTCGTGCACGTGGGCATTGCAGCTGCAGGCGAGACGGTAGTACGAACCACAGCAACGAGGAAAACCGGCAAGGCGGCACATACACCAATATCAATGTAAGCCTAATTTCCTATTTTTTGTGATTTCCTATGCATGAATATTTGGTTTTCTATCATCTGTGTTATACATGTGCATAATTTCAGCTGCGTATTATTGCGTAAACAAATAGTTTATGAGTCATATAAACATTTTTAATTGCGTGAAATGCCAAGCTATTACGTTTGTTAGCGATATCCCCTGCATGTTTCATACTGCAGTCGAAGCAGTCACAAGTGAATCATCTCGCGTTGTACCAGGGTCGTTTTCTGCGTCGTTAGCGACAAGTTTCTCGCGTTGTTATCAAGCGCTGTCTGCGTTGTAAACAAAATTCCGTACCAGAGGCGTGCGAAAGGTTTTATCATTAAAGAATATTTCAGATTCTGCAAGTAGTAAGGCTACCACGCGTAGCATCTTGCCTGAAATATCACAGATAGTTGACCCGTTGGGTCCGCGTACCAGAAGCGTACAAAATTCACGCCAGTGGCGTACGAAAAGTTAGTTCGATCTGTTAAATTGTTTTTAATCTCAACAATTATGGATTCGCTTGTAAGAGTACGAGGCTCTATTAAAGGAAAGCTTACGCGTTTTGCAAATTACGTGCAATCTTTGCAAACAATCTATGATGAAGATCAATTATTATCTAGCATTCAATTGCAAGAAAGATTGGATGCTATAGCCACCGTGCTATCGGAATATTATGCGGTTCATGAACAAATTTTAGAAAACAGTAAGGATTCAGAATCTGAAATGCAGCAACAAGTCGAATTTGAAGACTCTTATTTTCTTGCAATCTCACAAGCTAAATATTTGATTAATGAATACAACAAGCAGTCTGATGTTGCACCAGATCGTTCTGGATCTCCTAATGGTAGCGTGAGATCAACGCATTCAAATTGCAGTTCGCATTGCAATAATCAAGCTGTACGCCTTCCTGCCATTTCGATTCCCAAATATTCAGGAAGTGTTTCAGAATGGTTAGAATTTCGTGAGATATTTAGTAGCTTAATTCATGAGAATCAAACGCTGACTAATATTCAGAAGCTGCATTACCTAAAGGCTAGTTTACAGGGTGATGCAAGCCAAATTATAAAAAGTTTAGAGTTTACTGCGGGTAATTATACTCTAGCTTGGGAGGCATTGTGCAATCGATACAATGATCCAAAAATTCTGGTTCATAACCACCTCAAGGCTATTTTCGAGCTTGAATCTTGCAGTAAGGAATCTGCAACTAAATTACGTACGATTAGCGATATGTTATTCAAACATTTTGCAGCAATCAAATCATTAGCTACCGAAAGCGAGCTTCTTGATTTTGTTATAATTTATGTAGTTTCTAAAAAACTGGACCCCACTACATTTCGTGAATGGGAGGTCCTTAGAAACCGGTCAAGTTCTGACCTGCCTAATCTTGATGAGTTCAAGGAATTCTTACAAAATACAGCACATCTTCTAGAAACTCTAGAGGTAAAAGATAGCAAGCTTGTACCCGAAAGGTCTTCCAAGGTACATTCTAAATCATTTGTGTCGGGTACCCCTTCGTGTCCACTTTGTAAAGGATCTCACTCCTTGTACAAATGCGATAAGTTTGTCAAGCTGTCTGTTCTTGACAGAAAGTCAAAGGCAAAAGAGCTCCGCGTATGCTTTAATTGCCTAACTCAGGGTCACCTTGCGAGCCTCTGTAGCTCCAAATATACGTGTAGAAAGTGCAAATCAAGGCACAACACACTTCTTCATGAGGATAAACCTCAAAATGCTTCTTCTAGTCAACCAGGATCTGCGATGTCGGCAGAAACCCCTGTTGAACTAAACCAATCGATTTCGGCATTCTGTTCGAATGCTTTTCAGGTACTCTTACCTACGGCTACCGCTAAACTCATCGCTGATGATGGTACGCCTCATGTTGTGCGAATCCTGCTGGATTCCGGTTCCCAATCGAACTTCATACGTTCAGATTTGTGTAAAAGGTTGAAGCTTCCAACTCGCGAAGTCAACGTTACTGTTTCTGGCTTAAGTAAAGCCACTTCTCAAATCAAGGCTAGGTGTGATATCAAGCTGCAAGCCCCTCACACTTCATACGGCATTGGCCTATCCTGTCTTGTTCTCGATGAGATTACGGGTGTTACCCCAAGTTTTCGCGTCCAGCGAAACAGTTTCAAGGTTCCTGATAACATCAAGTTATCAGATCTGTCCTACGACCAACCGGGCACCATCGACATTCTGATTGGTTCGCCCATTTTCTGGCAGCTCCTTTGTATTGGACAAATTGGTCTAGGCCCAAATCTTCCCATCCTCCAAAAGACTCGTTTTGGTTGGATTGTTTCTGGCCCTACAGGCCCTCCTTCTGCGTACCCTGTACAGTGCAATCTTAGCACGATCGAGGATGCTTCTGACCCCATTGCTAGGTTTTGGCAACTCGAACATTACCCAGAGGAAAAGGTCCTCACAAATGAAGAGAACGCCTGTGAGGCACATTTCGTGCAAAATACTCAACGAGAAGCAAATGGTCGATTCGTTGTATCTATCCCTTTCAAGAAGCCTGTAGAGGTATTGGGTGATTCATTGCAAATCGCTCAGAAAAGATTCTTATCATTAGAGAAGCGGTTACAGGCGAACCCTGACTTGTCCAATCGCTATTCGAGTTTCATGAATGAATATTCTGAATTAGGTCATATGTCCGTTTCAAACCCTAATTCAAACGAGATATCATATTATCTACCCCACCACGGAGTCTTAAAAGAGGAAAGCCTGACAACTAAACTCCGAGTTGTATTCAATGGTTCTCAAGCAACCACTTCAGGGCAATCTCTGAACAGTATTCAGATGGTTGGCCCAACCGTGCAACAAGACTTATTTTCCATTCTTGTTCGCTTTCGCAAGCATTTATTCGCTATATCAGCTGATATCGAGAAGATGTATCGCCAGGTTCTGGTGAATCCTAACCATAGGCCCCTTCAGAAAATCTTGTGGCGACCCTCCTCAGCTGAGCCTCTTCGGTCGTACGACCTGAATACGGTTACGTATGGCACCGCTTCAGCATCTTTTCTTGCTATTCGATGCTTAACCCAATTGGGCATCGAATGTGAGGCTTCAAATCCCGAAGTCTCTCGAATCATAAAGGAGGACTTCTACGTCGACGACCTTCTGACAGGTGCCGACACACCTGAGAAAGCGCGTACTCTCTGCTCAAACTTGGATCAGATTCTTGAGTCAGGCTGCTTCAAACTTAGAAAGTGGATTTCTAACTCTCCAGAAGTTCTCGATGGAATACCAGATTCCGATTTGCATCCGGGTGTTCTTGATTTCAGTGCACATGAGCACACAAACACCCTTGGTTTGATTTGGTCCTTTAAAAGCGATCATCTGATGTTCAATATTTCAAATTCTACAAGTAGTAAGGCTACGAAGCGTAGCATCTTGTCTGAAATATCGCAGATATTCGACCCGTTGGGTCTTCTAAGTCCATGCACCATGGGTGCCAAGGTTCTTCTGCAACAGCTTTGGATGGAAAAGCTGGATTGGGATGAACCCGTTCCTAAAGCCATACAAGAAAAATGGTTAACCTATCGCAGTGAGCTTCTCATGCTCAATGACTTAGCAATTCCTCGTCACGTCCTCTGTCGGAGCGTCGTCGAGATAGAGCTCCATGGTTTCTGCGACGCCTCTAACAATAGTTACGGTGCGTCGATATACCTACGTTCCAAGAATCAGGAAGGGGAAGTACAGGTTCACCTTCTCTGTTCCAAGGCCAAGGTAGCCCCTTTAAAGCCCTTGACAATCCCGAAGCTCGAGCTCTGCGGAGCTGTTCTTCTAAGCAAACTTTCCGTGCAAGTCATAAAGGCACTTGATTTGCCCATATCTAGAATCGGTCTGTGGACAGATTCTACAATAGTGCTAGGATGGTTGAAAACCAGTCCAAATCTTCTTAAGACCTTTGTGTGCAACAGAGTTGCTGATGTTCAGCAACTCACCTCTGATGCCACTTGGCGGCATGTTCCCACAACGTCTAATCCTGCTGATCTTCTCACTAGGAGAATCACCCCTTTAGGTTTGAAAGAATTGAGCCTTTGGTGGCATGGTCCCACCTGGCTAAGCGAAGGTGAGGCCTCTTGGCCTACTTCCAAACATGTTCGTGCTGAGCTTCCAGAATTCAAAAAAGAAGTTCAGAGTCTTCCTGTAACCTCTGTTGAACCATTTCCGTTCAATCAGTATTCAAGCTTTGCTCGCTTACAACGAGTTCTAGCTTATTGCTTTCGTTTTCATAACAATGCGCGAGCCCCTAAGGCTGATCGTCTTTCTGGTCCCCTCTCTACAGATGAACTGCAAGCATCTATTGTAATGCTTGCCAGGTTCTCCCAACGCGAGTCATTTCCTGACGAACTTAAACTGTTGTCACAGAGCAAGCCTGTGAAACAATCTTCTGCTTTGATATCCCTGAATCCCTTTCTGGATTCCGAGGGACTGCTAAGAGTTGGTGGTAGGCTCCACAACTCTCAATTACCCTTTGACAAGAAGTTTCCTCTAGTGATTTCTGGCAAACATCCATTTGCCAAACTCCTAGTATCGCATGAGCATCTTCGGCTTCTCCATGCCGGACCTCAAATGCTGTTAGCTAATCTCAGAGAACGATATTGGATCACCTCTGGCAGAAATATCGTCAAGCAAGTGGTTCATCAATGCTTACGGTGTTTTAGATTCTCTCCTAGGTTAACTGAACCCATAATGGGAGACCTGCCAGCCTCTCGTACTCAATCATCGCCCCCATTTCATACGACTGGTATTGATTATGGTGGACCTTTCATGATAAAGGATCGCAAGGGACGTGGTTCTAAACTAGTAAAGTCCTACCTTTGTCTATTCGTTTGTTTTGTCACAAAGGCGGTGCACCTTGAATTGGTCGCTGATCTTTCTACTGAAACCTTCTTAATGGCTTTTCGCCGGTTTGTGGCTCGACGAGGCAAACCGCTCCATGTCTACTCAGACAACGGCACTAACTTTGTAGGCGCTAATTCCGAGTTAATCGAATTAGGCAATTTTCTCGCGGAACAAAACCCTTCTATTTCCGAATCAGTCGCGAACGACGGAGTAGCTTGGCATTTTATACCCGCGCACAGTCCCCACTTTGGCGGATTGTGGGAGGCCGGAATCAAGTCCTCCAAACATCACATACGTCGCGTTATAGGTAACGCTAGTCTAAATTATGATGTATTTAGCACTTTGTTAGCACAGGTGGAAGCGACCTTAAACTCCCGACCCCTGTCTCCTTTGTCCTCTGATCCAAACGACCTTCAGCCTTTGACTCCTGCTCATTTCCTGATTGGTCGTCCGTTGGTGTCACTGCCTGCTCCCAACGTTACTGAGATAGCCGAGTCTCGGCTGTCTAAATACCAGAGAATACAACAACTTCACCAGAATGTGTGGAAGAGATGGAGTAAAGAGTACATCTCGGAACTCCAACAGCGCACCAAATGGCGCACGCATCTTTCGGACCTCCAGCCTGGTTCCATGGTCCTCATCAAGGATGACAATCTACCCCCTCTGAAGTGGAGGTTAGGCCGGGTCACCGAGCTGCACCCTGGCCTTGACGGCGTTACGCGTGTGGCGTCAGTGAACACTGTGTCAGGGATCGTGAAGCGATCCTTCGCCAAATTGTGCCCGCTACCTAGTGTTGTGAACTAGTGCGTTAGCGTTCAGCGCAGTTTTCGTAAAGCCTTTTGGCTCCCCATTGTTCGGGTTTTCTTGTACTAGATTAAGATCCATGTACTATTATGCTTTGTATACCGGGTGACAATGAGACTAGGGCCATACTTATATCTTCTTTATTTATAAATCAATTTGGATAAAATTTTATACCAAGATACTAGACATAATTTCTGATTGGCCGATAGATATAGTCAAAATGGCTGACTTCCTGTTTTACCGGAAATGATACCAACTTTGATTTTTTAAATGGAACAATCTGTATATTTTATGTTTTTCTGATTCTGTGAGTCAAATTACATATAATAGTCTTGCCAAATTTCATTTTTTTAAACAAAAAAATTATTTTTTCAATTTTTATTTTTTACCATAGAAGGCCTTGACTTGGAAAAATATATTCTAATTGACTCTAGCAACTCTTAATAATAGCTATTTTATCAATAAGGTCAATAACAAACCTTTAATAAAAGAATATAGTTTGCTAAACTCGTTTTTTAAGAAAAAGTAACTTTTTTTAAATGGCACCTACTAAGGGCCATCTGGCCATTAGATAGAAAATGTAATTACGAATCTAACGATATGCATCATGCACTACTTTATCTTTATCTGAAACTAAAAATTAATAAAAAACTAAATTTTTTGTTTAAAATAATTAAGATTTGGCAAGACTATTATATGTAATTTGACTCGTAGATGCATAAAAATATACAATATACAGAGTGTTCCATTTAAAAGAACAAAGTTAGTATCATTTCCGGTAAAACCGAAAATCAACCATTTTGACTATATCTATCAGCCAATCAGAAATTATGTCTAGTATCTTGGTATAAAATTTTATCCAAATCGATTTATAAATAAAGAAGATATAAGCATGGCCCTAGTCTCATTGTCACCCGGTATATGTGTGTTCATGTTACATGTTTTACTCTAGCTTTTACATGTCAACTCTGTACTGTTTTATTTGAAAGGTTACCCTTTCCAAGGCGGGCGGTATGTTAAGGACTTTATAAACTTTTGCCGCCTCTCTTGCATTCTGAATTCATACTGTGCGCAGTAGACTGCCGGGCCGGCATCCGATTCTAAAAACTCACTTACGTTCCATCTGTCAACGTGGCAGCATGCGAACCGGTCCGCACTCCGAAAGCTAATTCTTTGTAATGTTCAATGTGTTGTTTATTGCTAATAAAGTAACATATTTCCGGCTTTTCAACGTGTGTAGGTATAATTCAGTGAAACCTACAATTCATACAGTCCACAAATTCCAAGGCGAGCTGGCAATCAGGAGTTTTCCAAATAACGGAAAACTGAGAAGGCTCCACAACAATCAGAATCTGTTGAAATTAATACAGGTGTACCGCAGGGCTCTATTTTAGGACCAATTTTGTTTACTATTTACACATGTCATATATTAGACAAGTGCCTTCAACACTGTAACTATCACTTATATGCTGATGATACACAGCTTTATGTGTCTTTTCATTCGAACGATTTGGATACTACATTAAGTAATATACAAAGTGATTTAAATAATCTCATAAAAATATGTAATAAACATTCACTTCATATAAATCCTACTAAATCTAATGTAATGCTGTTCGGTGGAAAGACAGAAAGAGCTTTAGTAGCAGATAAAATAAAATTGTATCTGGACAACAATCTGCTCCTCTTGAAGGATGAGGTAAAGAGTTTTGGTGTTGTGCTTGATGCTAGCTTAAGATTTAAGACTCACATTAATACCTGCATAGGAAGAGCATACTCGAACTTAAAGCTGATATACTCAAGTAGGCAATTTTTAAATAAAACTGTAAAAACAATGTTGTGCGACTTACTCGTGTTATCGCAATTCAACTATGCAGATGCTTTATATACTCATTGTATTGATTCAAAAAATTTTAAAAGAATTCAATTAGTACAAAATAACTGTTTGCGTTTGATACACGGCATTAGGAAATATGAACATATCTCACACAAATTACAAGAAACGGGATGGCTTAACATGTACAGTCGAAGAAAATTGCATACTGCTGTATTATATTATAAAATAATAGCAAAAAGATCACCTAAATATTTAACAAGAAAAATTACATACCGTACAGATGTTCATAATTTAAACTTACGACATAGGGGACTATTAACGATACCCCATCATAGAACCTCTTTATTTGAAAGATGTTTTACATATAATATTTGCAATGCTTACAATAATCTCCCTGAAAATATCAGAAATACATCTGTAACCAACTTTAAGAATTCGTATAAGCAGTTGTTATTTGAACAGGATGGATAGATAGCGTCACTAAATTTACACATTCTTCTTTTTCTTTTTACGCATTTGTTGTTAGGCATAATTACAGGAATATTATTCGAAATTACAACTTTGGGGGTAGTAGAAGATCAGTCACGCACTTGTTGCAGTGACTGAACTACTCCCTTTTCCGCTTCGTGGATTTATATTTAAATTATGTATTTGTTTTTCTTTGCATTGTATGGCGAAGTTGAATAAACATTATTATTACTATTATTATTATTATTATTATAAAGCTGATATAATTACACAATCGCCATGAACTTAGAAGAGCGTATTGATCACTTTTTAAATAAACCAGCGCCAGTGCGTTATACTAAATTCAATAATGTAATTTAAAAACTATTAAGGTAGATATTCTAATACAACAATATTTGTGCACCTCTGCCTAGAAACAAAAATTAAATGAAAACAATAAATAATTGGATAAAAAGATGCGCTTTTCAAGAAATAAGTTAATCTACCTACGGAATTTATTAAAACCTTTACTTCCTATTAGTTAGTAGTAGAGATAGGCGGGTTCTGGAACACTTCAAGGTCACCGATTGGAGTCTGACAGACTTTCACTTCTGGATATTGCGCAACATGTTCTGGGTATTGCGCAACATCAACCTCGGGGGGCAGAGCCCTAGCCGCCATATTGTGGGGCCCGCATGCGCAACACCAACCCCAAGGGCAGAGCCCTAGCCGCCGGGGCCCCATGTTCAAGTATATATTTTCGGGTAAATTTTTATATTAAAAATGTAAGATATTGCGTAACATGTTTTGGGTATTGCGCAACATTAAACCCCAGGGGAGCAAAGCCCCAGTCGCCATATTGTGGGGCCCTCATGTGCAAGTTCGGGAGCGGAGAAATTTTCAAGGTCACACCAACCCCGAGGGGCTCGCATCAGGTTTTTTGCATATTTAAGGATAATTTATTCCGGCGCTGACAAATTTTGATGAGCGTGGGAACCGGAAGTGAAACTGCAAGGTGTCATCTTCAATATCTTGTCATTGTGCAAACCGCGTAAAAAGTCACTAGATGTGAATAACATCCCCTAAACCTGAAAAATCGCACATCAGTGTTTTGGGACTCCATGCGCAAGTTAGAAGGAAAGGTTCAAGGTTATGAGATTTTTGTATAACTGGACATTTAAGGTCCTTGTCTCACTGCGCGGAGGGAAGATCCAACAACAAATTAAAGGCCAATTTATCGTTTGTCATTTGCAAACCGTCTTTAATTTTTTCATTTATATTAATAATTAGCATGAATGCCAGGTGCAACCACCTTCAGCTCTGTTTTAATTATTAAGACGGCTGATGCAATTAGCGTTCATGAACGAGTAATGCCGCGGAAGCTTATACTTGCGCTAATTACACAAGCGAAAGTATTAATTCAAGGCCACTACCATTCCAGTCTATACTAACAACATTCTTGAACTTGTAGCGCAAATGAAACAAGTAGAAGGCTTTTTACCAGTGTGCAGCCATATGTTAGCTTTATTAGCTGTTTTTATTTTTAAATGGAATATGAACAAGGTTGTTACCTGTATGTGGCAAACTAGCTTCATTTTCTCTGCTGCTGCATTATACTCTCAAAGGAAATATGCATAGCGAACAAGTAAACGTTTTCAGTTGTTTCGCCTTCAGCTGTGTTTTAATTATGCCTGCACTAATGTCACGGGCGATATTATAAATTCAAAACAGCGAAAATAGGTAAAAGGTACCTTTATATTTGCATATATGTGTCAATAAATTAGCTTTATTTGTTCCCGATTAGGGTTTTTCATGAGCTAGCTTTTGTATTGTAGCATGTAAAGGTTTTTTGCCAGTGTGCAAATCTAATTTTTACAATAATTGAAATTATGCCCTAAAAATTACAGCTCGATAAAAGTCGCTTTGATGAGCGTGGAAACCGGAAGTGCAAATTTAAGGCTAATTTGCCATAACCTAAATCTTTTATCTCTTATCTCGCTGCGCAAGGCGGAAAGGGGGCGGCGCAGACTCCGGGGAAAAGCCCCAGCCGCCGGAACCCCCCATGGTCTGGTTATTGTACATTTGAATAGAATACCAAGTACTAAACACTCTTAATAAAAATGCAGATTTAAGACCAATTTGTCGTTCGTCATTCAACACTGCACGGGGCCGGAGGAGGTAGAGGGAAGATTTAATGTCGCATCATCTTTTGTATATTAAAATAGAATACCCAGTACTGAACATTTTTTTTAAAATGCAAATTTAAGGCCAATTTGTCGTTTGTCATTCAACCCTTATGCGTGTAAGCCGCATCCACATATTTTTACGGGGGGCGCCTAACAAACCCCAGTGCCATTGTAGCCTACTAATTGCACTAGCATGATATTAACCGCCTTAAATTTGAAAGTACGAATTTAAGGTCAGCACTGTTCTAATTATTAAGATCAGTTACAGCAGCGTTAATACAAGAGAAATTACACCACTGCTGCTTCAGAAATAGATCTGGTTAATTTGCATATCATAATGTATACCCGGCAAAAAATCGAAGGTCGCGCTACGCTAAATTGTAAATATGTTTGTGCACCTATGGAGCGGTGTTAGTTATTATATATTTAATTACAACAATCTAATACTAGGTATTAACATCTACATTTGCATATAAAGTTCCGGAATAATTCATTTCCGTCAATCATGCAATAACAATGTAATAAAAATTACGCGAAGTCCTGGTGCTTTAGATGTTAAACAAAATACATACCAGGGGGTCATTATTCCTTAGAACTGTAAAAACACGTTTTTAAAAGTTGTTTTATTCCAATATATAGTGTTTTTGTAAATGATAAACATTGGTTAAGGCGCAGTAACAAATAGGTTGCGAATGATGCATGCAGGCCGGTTTTGAAGCAGACAGTGCCGGTTGTTCTTCTAACTCGACGATGGGTTTGTTAATGTAATTTCTTAAAAATGCGGCCTTTTCACGTCCTTTTACGAACAAGTCGTTGAAGGATCTTCGGAAACATGAAGACCGGAGTAAACCCTTCGTTCCAATTAATGCAGTGGTGATTGTTCATAAGGCATCTTGCTTCTTTTTGTAAATGCGGTGGTAATTTTGAAAACTGGAACGGAGCCCTGAAGATATAGTGCAAAACGGCGTCTCCATCGTAAGCAGCCAATTCTTTCGGGCTAAAGTTTTTATCGCTTGTCCTGAAGCTTTGCAAATCTATTATAACAAAGTTCTTGCTGTTTTCGTCCATTTTTAAAATATAATTTACTTAATTCAGATGCAAGCGCAATTTTGCCAACGCTCGTAACGATTTATGTATATATAGGAAATCCGCTTTAAAAATAGAGAATGTAAATTTACTTAAAGCAAAAATTAATTATGTTCATTCGTTATCAAGGATACCTTTTACTCTTGCAACCGTTTATTTAGATTTTTATTATTTATAGGCTAACTATTACATCCGCTACGTTTGCTTAATTAATTCCTTTTACTTAGATTTTTTAACATTTTTAGGCCGCTAGTTGTACAGTATATATAGGTTTTTTTTCATATAACACTAGTTTCAAAATAGAAACAATTTCAAATCGAATTCTTTTTTGAATAGGCTAACAGTGTCGAGCACCAATTTTAAGAACAAAGCGAAATGGAGGGCAAAGATTGTTTTAATATTAGGCATTTATTTCGCGTACTTACTTGGTAATGGAGTGCAATTCATTCGACCTATTTAGCGAGCGTTTATTGTTTAATGTGTTTTGTTTTTTTAGCTCGCTATGTATGAGTGAATTTTAGTAAATATTTAAATTAACCCTGTTAACATTAATAAAAATGATTCAAATTGATACAGAGTAAAATACATTTAATTACAATAATAACAGGTACATTGAAAAGTGCATACTGCAGTAAAAAAGTCCGCTAAAATGAATAATTCGAATGGTCTTGATATTTACAATCTAACTAAAATTGTGCAGCTAATTTACTTAAAAGTAAAAAGTATTTAATATATTCGTTGCATAACACACTAGCAAGGATACCGTTTATTTAGTAGAATTTTTTATTTTAACTGGCCTTTCAAGTAGTATTATTCGCAAATCAAACATGAATAAGGTTTATCATCTCGATGTGTCTTCATGTCCTCCACTAATAAAACTTTTCTCTGCTGCTTTATACTCCCAAAGACAACACATGCAAAATCAATTGAATCGAAGGATAATCTACCTGTGCATAATTAGAAAGGTGGTTACTTGTTTATTGCGGAGTAGATTTTTTAATAATTCTAGAGAAAGCAAAGGCCAACCGATGTACTAACGCCCACATTTTTCCGGGCAGCTTATTCCTATATAAAGGACTGTTCTTTGTTCATATTATATTAGTACCAACTAGTACTTTTAGTTAAAAACGACCATAAAATGAATTCATTTTTCGAACAAGTTAACAGCGTCGGGTTTCTCAAGTCAATATTAAAAATAAGCGAAATGCAAATAAACAAAAACTACATTATCGAAAATATTCAATCGGGTAATCATCCACAATTTGGACGAAACGTTTTTATTGAAACCGAGGATGTACGAATTTACCTTCCAAAACGAATTTCCGAAAAAATGACTGATGAAGATATAACTAAAATTAACAAATCCGCGAAAAAATACGCTCTGGTTTTTATTGGTCGAAAAAATGTGTCTAAAGGGTCCGATGCCAACTTGGTCAAATTTGTGGAACTTTAGGATGTATACAGGTAAAACTCGCTATTGTAGTTTATAAGGGGTATGGCACTAACTTAGTAAATTTGCCCAGGTAAAACAACCAATTTATTGCTTTTTGTACTAATCTTTTAAATGAACATTTTAAAAAGTTGCCGTTTTTATTACAGCTCAAACTGGAATGTAAAAGTGAACCGCTATTTTCAATCTACGCAGATGTGGAAAAACACAAGACCGGTGTTCCAAAAATACTGAGATTTATCAAAACAACCAATTGCTTATGCTATTAATTTATGAACCATTAAGATATGTAAAACAACCAATTTTTAAAAATAAAACATTTATAAAAAGTTGTCGTTTTTATTACAGCTCATACTAGAATGTAAAAGTGAAGGTTTCGACATAATATAGAAACGCTATTTGCAATATATGCAGACATGAAGAAACAAAAGGCCGATGTTTCAAAAATACTGAGATTTATCAAAAACACGTTCATATGATAATAGTTTATTGACTCCTTATTATCTTTTGCCTCGCATTGAAATTTTGTATATCTAATAATAATAAATATACGAAAAGAAGCGGCTTTTATATAATAATTAGTTAAGTCTCCTACCTGTAGAAAAACAACAACAACAACAACCAAACCTGATGAAGGACCTCGGGTTAGGCAACCAGCTGGCCGAGGTAAATAAATAGAAAGGTGAAAGAAGAGTTCTAAGTCAGTATTTAATGTTGATACCATTAAACAAATATATTAGTGTGTAGCAACATTCTGTGCGACGTGTATCTATTAAACACGTAAAATGTATCAAATGTTTGTTTTATTGTTAGTAGTAGGATATGCAGTTGTCAGCCAACAGAACTGTAACGAAACAGGTGAAGTTATCAAATACCTACAGAGTTTTGGGTTTTTGGAATCGAGCAACAACGAAAGTGAACATGGTTTAACATCAACAAAATTAATTGGAAATTCTGAGGCTTTCACATCTGCATTAAACACATTTCAAGCCCGCTACGATTTACCAATATCAAATACTATTAATACGGAAACTTTGAATTTAATGAAGCAGCCTAGATGTGGTGTTAAAGATATAATAGGGTTATTTTCAGCCGACTACCGCCGAACTACTTCATGTGGCCAATAGGGCTTTCAGCATATGGTCGCAGTATACAAACCTAGAATTTCAGTTTACGTACAATAGAACCGCTATGATAGCAATCTCTATGAGAGATAAGTATCACACATATACAACAGTTGATAAAGTGTGCGGGTTTGACTTTGAGGATGGCATACTAGGTCACTCTTACTTTCCAGGGCCCGAACAGAAACCAGTTGAAGTGCATACTAATACACCGGTTAATTGGTATACCGGAGTGGATGGTATTGTACCTGAAGGTCAAACAAGTCTTCTTTCAATCTTAACTCATGAAATAGGACATGCTTTAGGCATGCGTCATTCGGCTGTAAAAAAGTCTATCATGTATTCGTATTATCGGACACCAAGCAACTTGTCAAACATTGGCCTCTCTCAAGATGATATACTGGGGATACAAAGTGCATATGGAAAAAAACCGAAGAGTCAAACTATTATTACGGCGCGTTCTACAAGCACAACTGTTCGGGCAATTACGGCGCGTCCCACTACTACTACTACTACTACTAAACGTCAGCAAGACACACTAGAAAAACAGACAGAAAGGAAACCGGATCTATGCGCTTTAACTAAAACAGTAGATAAATTTCTAATAGTTCATCAAAAATTCTATATATTCTATGGAAAGTATGTTTGGATGATAAATTTAGGCGAAAAGACGTATAACGAACCGCTTTTGCTTGCTGACTGGTTAACGTTCTTACCTAAAAATTTTACAGAAATCGATGCAGTATATGAGCGGCCTAATGGGCAAATAGTGTTTTTCATAGACAAATATATTTATGCGATGGAATTTCCTTCGATGCAACTTGTACATGGTTATCCGAAACTAAACACAGTTCTAGGCCAACGTAATATAATTGAGATAAACGGCGTACTTAATACGTACTCTGGTCGGACGTACATCTTTTATGAGCCGAACCTTTACATGGAAGTGGACGAATGTAGTTTTAAATACTCAAAACTCGGTACGACTAACAAAGATTTTCCAGGGGTACCCATTGACTTTAAATCTGTTTTTCGATATACGAACGGGCACATATATTTCTTTAATAAAAAGAATTTTTATGAATACAACGAATTTTCAGGTACACTAGTTCAAGCCGGCAAAAAGAATCTCGATATTTTCAGTTTGAATTGTCCGCACGAACGAATTTTACAGCAATTATATAATCTAGTAACAAATCTAATGGCATTGGAAAACGTAGGATCGCATTTGCGTGCCTCGATTTATACGATAATTAAGAGGTTTAAACAGGTATCCTTACAATACGGTAAAAATCAGTTATGCTATGATCCTTGACCGACCAGAAGATGAGGTGCGCATATGCATAAAAAGACGATTAGAAATAAGGTTAATTGTAGAGTGAAAATATTTAATATAGGCATTTATGAAATATCTGTGTGTTATTTGTGTAAGAGGTAATATTTCGGTGGTTTTATTTCAAAGTTATAAGCGCTCTTAGTGGCTGCTGTGATCTTCGAGAGTGTGACCTTGAATTTTTATAGATTATAAAGACCATTTGAATTTGAAGTACATCGAGTTTCAGACCGCCCATAGTAATTGCACCTAAGTTTAAAAACTTCTAGAATTATTCCCGTGGTGTTTCATAACTTTAGCCAGTTCTTTGTTAAACCCTAGTAAAAGCTATCCCCCCTAAACAAGAAGCGCTATATTTCTTTTACGAAAACTAACGACGGAGATGGTATTAAATTTAAATTTATAGATTCATTTCGATTTATGAATTCTTCTTTAGAAAGATTGGCATCCTATTTGTAACCGGCAAACCCAAATCTTTTAGTTAGTGTATTATTAAAGCTGAACTCCTCGGCAGAAACACTGTATACAATTAATCGTGTGGCTGATGTAAAAGAAACCAGCATCTGTCGACAATTCTGCAGTTTGTCGTCAATTGCTAAATGCCCACAGTAGTTTACAAAATGTGAATATCGAGGTTCTGAGATCATAACGGCAATTGACTAACTATGTATAATTCAAGATCACGGCGCTTATAACTTTGAGAAATAAAACCACCGAAATATTTCTAAATATATTTATTTCATTTCCAAATATAAGTAATAAATAAAACTTCTCCGTCGTCCAGTCTTGCTAGGTGCCGCTCCACCGGCTTAAAGACGTTGGCCTGCCACCACACAGCTGACGATCCGTCAAAGGCTGCAGTCCACGTCCGTAAGGTGATCGTCTCCGCTAGGGCCTCTCCTTGTAGGTTCAGGGCGTACTCCATTGTGACCACTGCCTGGAGAGACCGTTGAGAGGATGCTGGAGGGCAACTAGCCAAAAACTGTTGAAAATGGCGGAAAAATTGTTCTGCATTCTTGAAGTTAGCCATAGTTGCTGTTGAAGGATTATGACAACTGCTGCAGCAAACAGGCAATTTAATATAGGGATGCAGTCAAGGGTATCTACCAGTTTCCAAGCAATCACCGTTCTCTCGATTCACCCTAGCTTTTTAATAACAAATACTACTACAGTTGTATGCGAAAAAGGTTTCCTTGTTAGCGCAATGTATACAGTGTGTCCAAGATAAGGAGGGCCAGTATGGGGATCTCGGTAATGGTAAGAGATACAAATTTGGTTAAATGGGAAGAAAGTTGCGCAATTAAAGGACTAAAAAAATGACTTCTAGAAATCCTTGATATGATTTTTCGTTTTTGAATTATCTCAAAAAAACCGAATTTTTGGATTTTCTTTTTTATTTTTTTCTGACGTTAATATTAAAGTTAGAGCGAAACTGATTAAACTTCTTTATAGCAACTTTTAGTGGACTTAATGATTACGTTATCAATTTTTTTATACGACGTTTCGTCTTCGAGAAACCATCATCAACTTCATTTTTTTAAATACGGTCCTGGTTTTCTGATGCCAAATTTGCAAAGCCCTTGTTACTCTGAATTCAACAATGTGCCACATATTATGGTTTAATTACGTTTTGAGCTTTTTTCTGATCATCATCAGAATTTTTTTTAGATACGGACCTGCATTTCTCATAATTTTGTAAAAATAAGCTCATACAGTAAGTTAGACCTTTTTACATGCCGTTAAAATATTAAAATGCACATCATAATGTCATAATTCTGATACATTAATTTAATAACCAACCAATAACTATTAACAATAAACAACAAATAAATGAACAAAAGATAGACAGAAAGAATAACAAAACGAACACCGAAACCATTTAATAGGTATTAAATTTACAGAAGGTATTCAAAAAGGTTGCCATCATTCTCTATGCATAAATAACATTTAACTGTAGAATCTAAAACATTATTCAGCAATACTGGCGTTATACTTTGAAAGGCTTCAAGAACCAATCTTCTAAGTTCTTCTTCTAATTCAAAACGTTAAATACCTATTACATTGTTTCGATGCTCGTTTTCTCATTATTTCTGCCTATCTTTTGTTCATTTATTTGTTGTTTATTGTTAATAGTTATTGGTTGCTTATTAAATTAATGTATCAGAATTATGACATTATGATGTGCATTTTAATATTTTAACGGCATGTAAAAAGGCCTAACTTACTGTATGAACTTATTTTTACAAAATTATGAGAAATGCAGGTCCGTATCTAAAAAAATTTCTGATGATGATCAGAAAAAAGCTCGAAACGTAATTAAACCATAATATGTGGCACATTGTTGAATTCAGAGTAACAAGGGCTTTGCAAATTTGGCATCAAAAAACCAGGACCGTATTTAAAAAAATGAAGTTGATGATGGTTTCTCGAAGACGAAACGTCGGATAAAAAAATTGATAACGTAATCATTAAGTCCACTAAAAGTTGCTATAAAGAAGTTTAATCAGTTTCGCTCTAACTTTAATATTAACGCCAGAAAAAAATAAAAAAGAAAATCCAAAAATTCGGTTTTTTTGAGATAATTCAAAAACGAAAAATCATATCAAGGATTTCTAGACGTCATTTTTTTAGTCCTTTAATTGCGCAACTTTCTTCCCATTTAACCAAATTTGTATCTCTTACCATTACCGAGATCCCCATACTGGCCCTCCTTATCTTGGACACACTGTATATTAAATAATTTTTACTCTAACTAGATTGCAAATATCAAGGAAAATCTTTTCCTAATTAGTATGCTAATCAATTGCACATATTCTCTTTTTACAAAATAATAACATATATAAGACGGTAGGTGGTTGATGGTGTTTATGAAACGGCAGCGAGCAAGCAAGAAGTAATATGGAAAGCCAACGTGAATTAATGGAAATATCCGAAGAAGAAGAAGAAGGAAATATGGACGTATGGCCTGAAGGTACGCAAAATACTTATACTTTGCCGTGGCATGTAAATTTTGATTATGATGTGTTGTTAGAAGATAAGAAAAGGAAATCGGAAGAAGAAGATGTTACAGCAGTAAAGAAAATGAAAGTAACGGAAGAGGAGGCGTTAGAAGCACCGCGATTTATGACTGCTAATGTGAATTACGCGACGAAAATAATTGATGGGAAAAGGTACATATGGTGTCCGGGGTTTGGCATAAATAAAGATAAACCAGACGGGATTTTAGTATGGATGTTTAAAAGATGTGTGGTACCATTTTCTCGGAGTTATTGTGGTTCTGGGGGTTTGGATTTATATTCTGCAGAGGATATCGGTGTAGAAGGAAGAAGTATGGTGAAAATCAGGACCGGGTTTGGTATGAAATTATTTGTAGAAACGGTAGGGATGATTTGTGATAGATCTTCTGTTGTTAGTAGTACTAATTGTGTAGTAGTAGGAGGAGTAATAGATAGCGATTATTTAGGAGAGATTAAAGTTATGATGTACAATATGAGCGATAGCAAAGAAAGATTTTTTAAAGGAGAGAGGATAGCCCAAATGTTAATTTTAAAAAGGTATCATGAAAACAATGTAATTTTTTTGGACGAACCTTTAACTGCACAGTTTGGTAGAGGGGATAAAGCATTTGGAAGTAGCAATGTTTTGCCCATGTCGGCA
The DNA here is from genome assembly GCA_940337035.1 of Agriotes lineatus. Lineage (NCBI taxonomy): Eukaryota > Metazoa > Arthropoda > Insecta > Coleoptera > Elateridae > Agriotes > Agriotes lineatus. Next base: position 134,358 of record CALNHX010000363.1, read on the forward strand.
GTAAATAAAAATAATACATATTAATTAATCAACACAAATTCGGCGCCGGATACAAGCTGTTGTTTTTATTTTCAGTTTTTAAAAGTGTGGGATTCGAGCCCACGCCATATTACCAGAGCTTGAATCCGGCCAATCTGACTACATACAGCTAAAGCATGCATGCATGCATCATTTTCAATCTTTTGTTACTGCGCCTTATCCAATGTTGCACTATGCTACGCAATATGTATAATTAAAGACAAATAAAAAACTTTTATAAACGTGTTTCTTTATTTTACAGTTCTAGGGTAACCATGGACAGACAGACAGGTAAACCCGCAAACATGTCGAAACAGCAAAGGTACCAGGTGCTGTTTAACGGAATTTCAAAAACTGGAGCTGGGACATCTAGCGGTCGAGTAAATTGGCAAGTCCTGTCGAAGGATTAGCTGATTTTTAGTGTCCACGTTTTTGCCAATTTACTCGGCCGCTAGATGACCCAGCTCCAGTTTTTGAAATTGCTGTTGTTTTTAAAAGTGTCAGATGTGGGATTCGAACCCACGCTCCTTTACAGGAACCAGAGCTTGAATCCGGCGCCTTAGACCGCTCGGCCAATCTGACTACATACAGTTAAAGCATGCATGCATGCATCATTTTCAATCTTTTGCTACTGCGCCTCATCCAATGTTTCACTATGCGACGCAATATGTATAATTAAAGGCAAATAAAAAACTTTTATAAACGTGTTTTTTTATTTTGCAGTTCTAGGAAATAATGTCCTCATGGAATGGTAACTCTTCTATTTTCTAATACGGCGTTTATCATCTAAAGCATTAGGAGCTACCTTAGTGTGTCTTTCGCTATGCTTGGTAGAAGTTGTTTCGGTTTATTGTGGCGGTTATATGGGTATCAGTATCTTTCAAAATGGCGTGAATAGTACCCAAAATCGCATATAAATTAACATTAAATGAGAAATTGTAATAAATAGGATGATTTACTTGTAGTTTTAAAAGTGTCAGATGCGGGATTCGAACCCACGCTCCTTTACAGGAACCAGAGCTTAAATCCGGCGCCTTAGACCGCTCGGCCAATCTGACTACATACAGCTAAAACATCTGCACATCCTACTACTACTAACAATAAAACAAACATTTGGTACATTTTACGTGTTTAATAGAACCACGTCAGGCAGAATGTTGTTACCATTCAGCTGGTCCTCCAGCTGATCCTCCATCAGGTTTGGTTGTTGTTGTTGTTTTTCTTCAGGCAGGAGACTTAACTAATTATTATTATACAAAAGGCCTCTTCTTTGTTATGATTATTAGATACTCAATTTTGCCTACAATTCTACTAAAAACTGGAATATACAAATAACCCTCAAACGCCGAATTACGCAGATTCTCTTCCAAATTCTATTGAAAACAATTAATTGTATAATATACTAATACAACTGCCGCTGCTTCATCCGAACCACCGTTTATTTCAAGGATTCTTTGATATTTACTTTGAATCAATTTAGATCATTTCTTATTAATTTAAATATTTACTAAAATCCCACTAAACAGTGTACACCACCACTGTGCGTTTCCTCATAATGCCCCACTACCTAGGTTGAATGAATTGCGCTTTATTACCAGGCAAAAAAAGGAAAATATTTTCGACGCGAAAGAAATGTCTTGCTGATATTCCAAAGTATGAGTTGCAAATAAAAAAACGGCAACTTTTAAAACTATTTATTAAAAAATTGGTTGTTTTGCCTTAACATTGTGTCATATCCATTAGAAACTACAAACAAATAAATTATTAATTAGCGAGTTTTACCTGTATTCATCCTAAAGTTCCACAAATTTAACTAAGTTGGCATCAAACCCTTTAGACACATTTTTAGCGGATTTGTTAATTTTAGTTATATCTTCATCAGTCATTTTTTCGGAAATTCGTTTTGGAAGGTAAATTCGTACATCCTGGGTTTCAACGAAAACGTTTCGTCCAATTTGTAGGTGATTACCCGATTGAATATTTTCGATAATGTAGTTTTTGTTTATTTGCATTTCGCTTATTTTTAATATTTGTTGGCCTTCGCTTTCTCCAGAGTTATTAAAAAATCTACGCCACAATAAACAAGCAGCCACCTGTCTAATTATGCGCATTCTTAATAGATTATAAAGCAGCAGAGAAAGGTTTTATTAGCGAATAAAAAATTTAACTACAGCTGTATATTAAATAATTTTTGCTTTAACTAGATTGAAAATATCAAGGCCCTTTAGTGGACTTTTACTGTAGTGTGCTATATTGAGGTTTATTTTCAATATACCTATTATTATTGATTTTTACTTTGAATCATTTTTTTATTAATGTTAACAGGGTTAATTTACTAAAAACAACGTACGCCCGCTATATATGTTGAATGAATTTCCCTACTCCGCCGGATTTTTGTTGCGGCTGCAATTACGCCGCCCTTGTTTGGAAGCTGTAGCTACTTACAGCAGCTATCTCTTTGTTATTTATATTTTAACCTCGTTTTTATATTGTTGCGCATTAACATGGTCTCATTAGTGGTTTTATAACTTGCGTCAAGTTCGCGCACTATTCGTTCACGTATAAAATAATGGATCAGACTCCAAGTGACGATTCTTCGCATGAAATCACATTAAAGCACGCTGTAAAGTTGTGCTGTGCTTTCTGGTTTAAAGATGCAAAAAACGATTTAGATAAAATAGTGAGAAATTCCTCGCGACTCAGAAATTTAGACTTGGAATTTGACGCGTATGTAGTGTGTGCTATGGCTGGCGATAGCCAAAATCGACGAGAAAAACGGAAACGACTGATTGCCAATTTGGAAAAAAACATTTTAAAATATTTTGCTAGAGAAGAAAATACATCGCTAACGCTGGATGTGGACTACCACCCAAAGCATCCCTTTGCTCAAATGCTGGAAGAAAGTGTCTCAGTATTCGAACTACCGTGCAAATCTACAACGAAAATAAATTCTACACCAACCGGCATGTTCACACTTCAAGTTAGGAGTGGCCATGGCTCGCTCTTCTGGAGATATATTTCAAATATCGACCACCTGTGACATTTAAATAAATATAATTCTATCTTATCAATTCTATTTTTTCTTGTCAGGTACGCAAATAAAAAACATAATAAAATTAAAATGTGGTTTTATTAATCCATTACAGACCGTCACTTATTATATTTTGATACAAAGATTTGCATTGATACAAAGCACAATGCCATAATTCTAAATAATGGTTAAAGCATGCTGGGGCAGTAGGATCCATTTCAAAATTGTAATCTGCAACTGCAATAACCTTATCTCCAAGAAACTGCTTCAAGTATTTCTCCTTTTGCAAACCCTTACAAAATACTGTGTGGGCGTTCTCAGTTTCATGTAGTAGAATTTCGGGTAGCTGTGACAGGGAAACGAATCCTCGGCTCCATTTCAGACCATGATGGTTTTTTTCCAACCAAACTGCTTGTCGTTGCAAATCTACCGTTAAGTTTGTGAATCGAAAAGGCGGCTTGAATAAGTAGTGGCTAGTTCTTTTTCCATCGAAAAGTGATAGTTCTTTTACAGTAAATTCCGGAGTATTGAAACCCTGCACATCGATTGACAAAAACATTGTTTTGTACTGTTACTACACCACTGAATACAGTACAGAATTTCTTAGAGTCTTATATTAAAAGCCATATCAACATAATTAGAAATTTATAAAAATATTCACAACAATCGAACAAGCGTTTATAACGCAACCTTCGATTTTTGCCGGGCGTTACATATCCGCTAGTGCAAATTCCAGCCGTAATAACTGTTTAAGACCAAATGTTGGCTCTTTGCAAACCACTTGGTTTTTTTATGTTAAAATAGAAAGGTTTTGACAAACCTACCTAAATTAACAAATAAACGGATGAGTACCCAATTACTAAAAATGAAAATAAAATTTAAAATGCTAAAACCACCCTTCCGCGTTTTTAAATTATATTGTTATTGCATGATTGACTATTTTTATGATAATATTTGTCTATACTGTAATTAATTACTCTGTAACTTGCAAATGTAGATGTCATTTTTGCTTTTAGTATGAATTTATATTAATTATATTGCAATGAATACGAACTCAAGGTTGATTTTGTCTTAAAATGGTGGTTTGCGTTTGCAAAAATAATTAGAAATAATCCTTTAATGATTTTAAATTTGTAAAAAATCTAGGCCTCAATAGTCAGGTATTTAAAATTCATAATATTACCTTTCTAATTTAATGCGCTTGGCATTCAGCGACTAGCGCGACCTTCGATTCACATAACAAGTGCAAGTTCAACTTTGCGACTGCTAATTACGCCAGTGTTTTTTTTAGCGCTGTCGGCATAGGATATAAATGAAATTTAAGACTTGATTTGGTTATAATGTCAGCCCCTTAACATGAATTTCTGGGGTTTGTTAGGTGTCCCCCGTAAAATATGTGGATGTGGTTTACACACATAAGGGTTGAATGACAAACGAAAAATTGGCCTTAAATTTGCATTTTATTAAAAATGTTCAGTACTGGGTATTCTATGTTAATATACAAAAGATGATGCGACATTAAATCTTTCCTCCACCTCCTCCCGCCCCGTGCGTGATATAAGGGCTGAATGACGAACGACAAATTGGTCTTAAATCAGCATTTTTATTAAAATCTGATGCCAAACCATGGAGGAGTGCGGCGGCTGGGGCTCTGCCTCCCACCACCCCTCCTCGCGTAGTGTGGTTTGTTCAATTACAGACCCATCGAGATATTCATACAACCCAATTTCTTTTATGGGTTTTAGAAGTTTCCTCAGGTACTGGTATTTTGGTTGATCCAGAGATTTACAATATAAATAAACGTTTTCGAATCGTAACCCGTTTGGATGTTCTAAAAAGCTGATCATTATGTTAGTTTTGCCGCAGTTAGATCTGCCAAACTCCTCAATCTCCCTAACAACATTCATACTGGTGCTTGAAGACGACGCCGTTGTTGTGATGTGTCAACTGTGTCGTGCCCAAATTGCTTCTTCCTTTCTTCCCAAAGTAGTCTTGCAAATAAGCAGTTGTTAGACCAACGAATATGTTCAGACAGCGGATCGTCACCTTCTTTCCAATCATGAACTACCACGTGACATACAAAGCACACAATAAAAAAATCTGGCGCGGGCTAGAGAAGCAGGTAATCACTGTTGGCCCAGTTGGAATATGTAAGTAAACGTGTTTCAAAAGGTAAAAGATTTAGTCTTATGTCTTCAATACACATTTCTATCTCCCATTCATAATAATCAACGGATGGATTGGTGAACCACCTTTCCCCCTTCCACCCCGCACACAAAAGATGATGTAATGTGACACTCAAGATAACGAATATGTCGTCTTTGCGTTCCGGTTCCCACGCTAATCAAAATTTGACAGTTACCACAGCGCTGGAATAAATTTGCCTTAAATATACAAAAATCTGATGTGACGTTGGGCATCCCCCCTCACCCCTAACTTAAACATGGGGGTTACGCAGCTGGGGCTTTTCCCCGGAGTCTGCGCCGCCCCCCTTCCGCCTTGCGCAGCGAGATAAGAGATAAAAGATTTAGGTTATGGCAAATTAGCCTTAAATTTGCACTTCCGGTTTCCACGCTCATCAAAGCGACTTTTACCGAGCTGTAATTTTTAGGGCATAATTTCAATTATTGTAAAAATTAGATTTGCACACTGGCAAAAAACCTTTACATGCTACAATACAAAAGCTAGCTCATGAAAAACCCTAATCGGGAACAAATAAAGCTAATTTATTGACACATATATGCAAATATAAAGGCACCTTTTACCTATTTGCGCTGTTTTGAATTTATAATATCGCCCGTGACATTAGTGCAGGCATAATTAAAACACAGCTGAAGGCGAAACAACTGAAAACGTTTACTTGTTCGCTATGCATATTTCCTTTGAGAGTATAATGCAGCAGCAGAGAAAATGAAGCTAGTTTGCCACATACAGGTAACAACCTTGTTCATATTCCATTTAAAAATAAAAACAGCTAATAAAGCTAACATATGGCTGCACACTGGTAAAAAGCCTTCTACTTGTTTCATTTGCGCTACAAGTTCAAGAATGTTGTTAGTATAGACTGGAATGGTAGTGGCCTTGAATTAATACTTTCGCTTGTGTAATTAGCGCAAGTATAAGCTTCCGCGGCATTACTCGTTCATGAACGCTAATTGCATCAGCCGTCTTAATAATTAAAACAGAGCTGAAGGTGGTTGCACCTGGCATTCATGCTAATTATTAATATAAATGAAAAAATTAAAGACGGTTTGCAAATGACAAACGATAAATTGGCCTTTAATTTGTTGTTGGATCTTCCCTCCGCGCAGTGAGACAAGGACCTTAAATGCCCAGTTATACAAAAATCTCATAACCTTGAACCTTTCCTTCTAACTTGCGCATGGAGTCCCAAAACACTGATGTGCGATTTTTCAGGTTTAGGGGATGTTATTCACATCTAGTGACTTTTTACGCGGTTTGCACAATGACAAGATATTGAAGATGACACCTTGCAGTTTCACTTCCGGTTCCCACGCTCATCAAAATTTGTCAGCGCCGGAATAAATTATCCTTAAATATGCAAAAAACCTGATGCGAGCCCCTCGGGGTTGGTGTGACCTTGAAAATTTCTCCGCTCCCGAACTTGCACATGAGGGCCCCACAATATGGCGACTGGGGCTTTGCCCCCCTGGGGTTTGATGTTGCGCAATACCCAAAACATGTTACGCAATATCTTACATTTTTAATATAAAAATTTACCCGAAAATATATACTTGAACATGGGGCCCCGGCGGCTAGGGCTCTGCCCTTGGGGTTGGTGTTGCGCATGCGGGCCCCACAATATGGCGGCTAGGGCTCTGCCCCCCGAGGTTGATGTTGCGCAATACCCAGAACATGTTGCGCAATATCCAGAAGTGAAAGTCTGTCAGACTCCAATCGGTGACCTTGAAGTGTTCCAGAACCCGCCTATCTCTACTACTTTAGTTCTTATATAGTAGATATTTTTACTTGCTTGTGGAATTTTATGGTTTTTCCTGACTTCCATACATTGGTACAACCATAGGCACACCAGTGCTGAACCATTTTAAAATTTATACAAATCATTAAGTGAATTTAACTGACAAATTACCCAAGGAACGCACTACTGCCGTAAGAACGCTAATGTTAGAAAAGGAAAGGAGTCCCTTCTGCAGCGGAGGAGCTGTTCTAGCAGACTGGTTCGCAATTCGACGACTTTCGCCGCCGGTTTGCGCTTTCCAGTAGTGTATACAGTTCACTGATCCCACTAGATTTTGTGTCACAGGGATTTTAGCGCCACGCCGTTGGCTGCGCTGACCGGTAACCGTGCGTTCTGTCGTCTGTCAACCAAGCAAGACTAGAAACCGTTAGAGTACGTACTGCTCGATCCAGACGAACACTGCATGCTGATTTAAATCTTGGTGCATTCCATTACGATGCTAATTATAATTAGTCTTCATCCAAGTGTGGTTATTTAATTCTATATACAGTGTGTAGGTGTTGTTCTGTGCTGTCAACTGTATCTGTCAGCTCTATTGAGTTCTGTCACTCGTCACTGTTGTTTGAACTAAGGTACTATTAAAGTTTTCTAGTTTGAACCACGTGCGTGTTAGTTAACAGTGTTTTATGTTGCGATTTTTTCTGCTTACGTTTTATTTGTTTAAAAACCAATCTTTTTTAAGACGGTACAATTAAATTATATGATCGTTGTTTTTCCGACTTACCGTATGCTAATTGAAAAGTAACTAGAATTTGAATTTGCCGCCACTTCCAGTAACTCAAAATGGCGGACGAGCTTGCTCGTATAAATATAGTACCTTACCCTCCTGTATGATAGTGCTAAAATTGCCAATTCGGAAATTGGTTGACAATCATACCAAAATATACAGGGCTATTCATAAGTATTGTCATTAATTTTAGTGGTAGTTGGAGGACATCAAATAGAACAACTTTGCATAATAAACTATACGTCAAAAATTAATAAACAAAAAATTCAAATATGTAATTGCTTAAACTGATTTACGGTCACTGGTGTGAATTTCTATGAACATAATTTCCTAGAGGTGGTTACGATAAGACCGAATTTGGATAAAATACAACAGTTGTTTGGGTATTTCAATTACATTTGGTGCATTACGTGTCGATCAGTTCGCCAGTATGTAGTTCTAAAAAGTTTTTACTAGACCCTAATGCGATGTTTATTCCATAAGCCATTAATGTTTATTAGTGCAATGTACTTCTACTAAGGTCGGTATACATCCATTTAATTTAATGACCATGTTTATTAATCACCATGTATAAAATCATAGGTAAACTCGGTTCAAAAATGAAAACCACCACCCGTTGAATAGGTTGATAAAATAAAGAATCCGAGATACTTATTTTTCCATGCTCTATTGGTAACAGTACAAATTATGAAAGGTCTATGATTATGAAATTTATTTGTTTCAAAATAAAATTCCAGTTCGTTCCAACTGTTTTATTATTATTAACACTTTTAATTGCAAATTTTTACTATTTGCGCTTAAACATGCTCAGAAAAACTAGAAATTTGTTAACGGCAGGTCTGAAAACCAATATTGAGATGGGGTAAAAGATATGGGCAACTCCAGTAATAATAATGTTCAGGGGCATCAGCTTAGACCTTTCCGACAGTGACCAAGATAATAATGAGAATGAAGACGAATGTAAGATATTCTTGCCATTACTAAATTGCATTTTCTTTGTAACCAACTACCTACACTGTTACAAAAATGCAAATACAATTCCAGCTCTGAATTATGAAATAGAAAATAGACTATACTCTATTTTTAAATGCCGAAGACAACGTTATGCAACCCATTATTTAATTATGCTAGTCTAGAAGACGAAGAAAGTATCGCTATAGCGAAAAAATCGTCTTCCGAGATTTCTTCCCATCTTCACGTTTCACGGTCACTAGATGACGAAAAACGGATGTTCTTACGACGGGCTCGCATTCTGCAAGAAATTTCATTTTTCAATTTTGACGTTTGTCAAAAGAAAATTGACAATTGTCAAAAACAAAAGATTGGTCATTTTTATTTAACCAATCACAGGATTATTACTTGACATTATAGTGCAGAAAGAGTGCGCAAAGTAAGTACTTCCTGCACCAAAATAGGAAAAATAATTTTAAATAAACTCAATGGCACTCCTGAAATACGTCATACTTAGCAAATTTGACTTTCAGCAACAAAGTTTTTAAAATTCGGCCTACTTTATAACTCAGCCGTATCAATCATTTAGTTCACAATAGTATCTATTAATACGGTGTTTGAAGAAATAAAAATTAATTATTTTGACAGAGAATCGTCACAATATGTACAAATAATTGGAAACAATAAAAAATGTAAACACGTTCTTATATACCATCTAAAAAGCACTTTAAAAATGCTAAAAAAACGAGAGTACAATTGAACAAAAGAAAATATTTATAAAGAGAACTACGATAGGTACAAGAATGTTGCCAAACGTCTTTTTTTTTAAATGAGGTGTGGTCACCACACCACTTTCTTTTGATGTTGTAGATATTTAATTTTGCAATTTTTTCAAAAACCATACTTCTTACAAAAAAGGTATAGACAATTACGTAAAATTATTTCTATTATTTCGAAGATACGAAAGCTCTGACCTTCCACCTTGCAGGCCAAGCTCCTTCATGGGGTGTTTGTGCCTCACCATTATTATTATTTATTTCTGGACTTTAAGGAAATTTTACTAAAAAACAAATTTTGCGATTTTTCCAAAAACTATTCCTTACAAAACTTTTCAAACAAAAGATAATTGCACAATATATGATTTTGTTTTTTAAAATTAAATTTGTATTTGTTACAGTATCAAAACGACTTATCGACACCCACGACTGTGTGAGTATCAAATAACTAGACAAGTCCGGGAAATGTGCACGCTCACCCTGAAAATAGTCAAAAACAGGCTAAAGGCCTCGGTTCAAATACACTCAGGGAGATAGGCGTGGTTCAATACGGTACGCCACAGGGCAAGCGTGTCGAGGTATATATAGGGTAGTACCAGATAAATGGGCGCCACAAGATTTAACTCGGGAAACCCACGTTCAACCGGACCTTGAGGGTCGAACAAGACGAAGAATACTCAAATAACTATTTCTGGAAGCCACAGCGCAGCGACAGACACAACAACCTACCTGCAATGCTCATCCGCCTCGTTCGGGCCTCACCTTACATTGGTCGTAACACAGTGGCTCAGTTACCCTGTAAAGAAACATGCACAAGACACAAAGGAAAAATCATAAGCCCATACAGTTAATACATCTATTGGGCCACTCCACGTGACCAAACAAACCCCTTACAGTAGTACCGATGTAGTCGGCACGTATGACAATTTGTAATAACGACTTATGGGGTACGCCCAGCTGGAAAACGCTTTACCTAAAAATGGCGGCGCATAGCTGAGCCGAACAACAAATCCAGATCGGTTCTAGTTAAACGTCGGCTTAGGCCTCAACAGGCGTGACGCGCAAGCATGAAATCTGTATTAGAGTTCGAGTCACCATAACGCACTGACTTGCAGCAAAACAATTTAGAACAGCAATCGCTACATTTGTACCAAAGGGTACTATGCTTTAATTAAGCCTCAAGCGCAAACGTAAAAAAGTTAATTGACAAGACGAGGCTGCCTTGCAGCACTGAGTGTTAGAACACAAACATTAAATTTGTACTAGAGTGTACTCTGTATTAATTATGCGTCAAGCGCAGACTTAAATGGTTAATTGACAAAACAAGGCTGCCTTGCAGCACTGAGTGTTAGAATACAAACATTACATTTGTACTAGAGTGTACTCTGAACTAATTATGCGTCAAGCGCAGACTTAAAAGGTTAATTTACAAAACCAGGCTGCCTTGCAGCACTGATTGTTAGAACACAAACATTAAATTTGTACTAGAGTGTACTCTGCATTAATTATGCGTCAAGCGCAGACTTAAAAGGTTAATTTACACAAACATGCGGGTGAAATAGTCTATTATACAGATTTACCTTATTAGCTAGCTCGGCCTGCAGCTGGCGATGACATTCAACCCAGTGTCGGTATGTCGCTGCGCCCCTGATGTGTGTGGCAGAGACGAAATGCTGCGATGTCCTACAGAATCCCCTTTCAAAGAACGAAATGTGTCAAAGCCCCTTTGGCCATTACACAGCTAACAGCGTAGCCGTTGGATGGATCACTCAGGAAAAGAATCTCGCCTCACAGATGACAGCGGAAATGGGCTTCAACAGCCTACATACGAACTGACGCCCACAACGACTCGCAAACGGACTTCGCCATATCACAACACGAGTGCTCACCAACGTAGCCAAGCAGCGTCTGCTACTGAACGGGAAAAACAGATTTAAAAAGTCACAGAAAACACTGTATCAGCACAAACGGAATATGCGGGCGTCACCTACGCCCAAGCGTGAGGACGCCCACCCAACTCCCAACGTCGACCGTCTTGACCTGCGGCCTGAGACTGAATGGCTCAAAACTGACGCTCCAAGCTACCAGACGCGTTCACGAACCCAGCTGCCGCTACGTACGGCTGGAGTAATCAATGAGAAGCCAGGGCCACGCGTCATACTAACTGCAGCTGTCTCGGTTCGAGAGAAATCGACAAATGCTTCAATTAAAATTCGAGAAGGTTTTCTCACTCGCACTCACTCAAAAAAAGACACGCAGCTGCATAGAGGGATGAAATAAAGGTTGGCGCGAATGCAAAGCTGTTAAGCGGAACCAAAAGTCACGTGCCGGACAAGATCTTTGCGTGATGCGGAAAGCTACAGTCTAAAGAATACTATAATGCCGAAACGGGTCTGACATACAGGTGGGCGCGCCAATTATGTACCAAAACTGTTTTAAAGGTTTATGTAGTTAATTAAATTACTGAGAAATATAAAATGGCCCGACATATTAAGCAATTATAAAATTTTCCTAGAAACCTGAAAAAAGCATAAGAGCAAAATAGTACTTCCCGTTGTCGATTTTAACCAAAAAGCACAGGGGTCTCGGAATTTATATTAAAAACGAATACATATTTTGAGGCCGATCGATTTGAGCTATAGCGAGGACACAGGCAGATTCAAAGACTGACACACTGACAGACAGACATCACTTCATAAACCTCTTTTTTCTTAAGCAGAAAACACGAAAGCAAAAATCTCAAGTTCGAACAAAATTACGAAGCAAAATAAAGTAAAATACCCATAAAAAATTAAAACTTAGAGAAACTATAAGAGGGAATCGAAAGAAAAGAAATAAAACGCATAGAATCAAATTTAAAAAAAGAAATCTGTAACCAATTTACTTTCTTTTCAGAAGTTAAAGAAAATATAGTTAGAAGTCATAAACATTTTCTAATTCGAGATCTTTGCAGAAATATCCGTTTTCGTCTTTTCTGATTCGGAAAAAGTGGTTTAGAAAGTGATGTCTGTCTGTCAGTCTGTGAGTCTGACTGCCGTGTGTTCTCTACATCCCAGACGGTTTAATATAGCGGTCTAAAAATTTATATAATCGTTTTTAGAATAAATTTGGAGATTCCAGTGATTTTAGGTTAAAACCGGCCAACCGGTTATTTTTATATTATTTTTCGGTTTGCAGGAATTTATTGTATTTGTTTGATAAAAATAATTTCTTTTAAGATAGGATCATATATTATACCATTATCCACAACTTTGAGAAGTGTAGTTTTTGAAAAAATCGTTACGCAGTAAAAGAAAAGTCGTACGGCAGCCACACAGAATCTTTTTAATGTTATTCTGCCAATATTCCTGCAGCACGGTGTAAGATATTCAGGTGATTCGACTTCTTACCATTTGGCAGATTGCGCTGGCTAATTTTTGTCCTAGTTCCGTGGGGATCCAACAGGTGGCGAAAGAGTAGAGCGGTAAAACGTCAGTTTGACGTTTCGTAACATTTAATTAATATTTTGTGTTATAAGTTGTGATGCTGGTTTAATATTGTGTATTGGTAAAAAAAGTATCTATTTTAGCGCCGTCAAATACTGAAATTCAAAAGAAGCGGCAATAAAAAAGGTTGTTTGTATTAACCTAGAAACCACTATTTGGACTATAAGGGAGCAACTCAATCCTAATTGAGAAAATATTACTGCTTGTTAGCAGAGCCGGATTAAGGATTTTGAGGCCCAGGGCTAAATTTTTTTAGAGGCCCCATTCCCATTTATGCAACAGGTACAAAGGGATCTAAATGATTAGAAACCGCACTAGATTATAACCTTCGAATCTTTTCGAGGCCCCCGAAATTCTGTGGCCCGGGGCTGCAGCCCCCTTAGCCCCCCCCCCTTAATCCGGCTCTGCTTGTTAGGCTGCAACTCTAAAGTATCTGTTGCCAACAAGGTGCTTGTCTATAAAACTGCTGACACCAACATAGAGCTGCGATATCCAGTTGTGGAGTACCTACCTCGTATCGCATTCAGCAAATGTTGAAATCTTTGAACAAGAGAGGCAGTTTAGTGCAGTGCGAAATGTCTTCAGGGATTAGAAATACATCCTAATCCACGTGCAGTCAAGCTGAATAGACGTGCTAGCGCAGTGGGCGGACCCTTATTTGGCAGTTTTAGTATAGTTAAAGTTGGGCTCTTCCTACTATTACTGTGATGTTCTGCTACAGAATTGCTGTAAATTTTATAAAAACGGGTGGCGATTATAAACTCCAGGTGGTGGCAAAGGTCAGTCAGCTTCCATCAAAGAGCAGTCCGACGAAGATGATGTGGTTCAACGTATTGTTAAGAACATTCTGGTGTATGGAGATTTTATGGCCAATTTGATGGAGAAGTTTAAGCAACAGTTCTGAACACGACCAGCGTATTTCTACTGTAGAAGAAACTGGTGCTTCTCAAAACACAACTATCCGAACACACGATTTTAAAATGGATTCTCTTGAACAATATTTAAGACGAAATAACCTGAATATTCTAGAGATCAAGAAGCTTCCAATGAAGGAAGATACAGACCAAGTTCTTACAATTTTTGCGCTTCCAATCCAAGTTCCCAAGAACGCAATTGAAAGAAGTCATAGATTGAGGAGCAGGAATTCAAGTCTACCCACCCCAGTCATTGTGAAGTTTGTTAATTATAACCTCCGACAACGAATTTTCAAATCAAATAAAAGGAACCCTGGTTTTCATAAAAGAAGACCTAACAAAAGCAAGGCAATCATTTTTGCGTTCTGCTCAACAAATATATGTTTTTACCAATGTCTGGTCGCTGATGGCAAAGTTTTTAAGATTTAATGAGCTACTGAGTTACACAAAGAATCATTGAAAATGAACAGGGCTATGCAACAAACATTACAGTAGTTGATATACGTTTTCTGAATTTCCCTTGTCTCTAAAGCAGAATCGTGTTGTCCCAACTCTCTCCTCATCGTAATAATAAAATAACGTTGCACGCAATTGCAAAACGTCGGTGAAGTCAATTTGACATGCATAACCCTGTTCATTTTCAATGATCGTAAGTGTACCTACTATTCCACATGAAGCTGTGTTTATATTTTTTGCATGCTGCTTGCTGTAATTAAGTTACCGGTATAAGTATCTTTAATTTAATTTCTTATTGCAATTGCGCATTAAATTAGTTACTTAATTATATCTCATATTTCTGTTTTATTAAATAAAGAATCTATTGATCATGAATGATATCGCTTCTAATTTTCAGTGTGCACATCTGAATGCAAGATAATTCATGGCAAGTTTTTCAAATATTCGTGACCATGTAATTGATACAAACTACGACTCACTGAGTGTAAGTGAAACCTGGTTAACGTCTAATATATCTTCAGATGTGGTGGCAATAGATGGCTACTGCTTTTTGCATCTTGATCGTACAACAAGGGGAGGTGGAGTTGGCATACACGTTAAATTATCATTCAAGCATTATGTTATACAAGCTGATAATGTTATTGAACAGTTATTGATAGTGGTAACTGCTGGTAGACAAAAACTTTTATTTGGTGTAGTATATAAACCTCCGAAAAATAGTCACTTATAATACCATGAGTAGTCAAAGTTGTCGACTATTTTTGCAGTGGTATCACGAATGTTCATTGCGCTTTGATACGGATAATCCGAAGCGTAATGTACATGAGTAGTGATAACACCACAAAAATAATCTACTTAACTTTGACTAAGAATGGTATTCGACGAACTATTCATCAAACTGAAACCATTTTTTTAACATTTGTTTATCCTGAAATTGAGTTGTACCTTTTCTTTTAATAAATAAGTGTTGTTGTTAGTATATGTTGTAACTATTAATTACTTTAAAAAATTGTTGATTAAAACCACTAGTAAAAATTGTCAATATAGATCATTTTTGTTGGCTCAAAGACCTCAAATCTTGTATTTTTATTGGTCAGTTTTTGACAGATGACAAATGAATTGAATAGTCACTTGGAATTTTTAAATTGTCTTGATAATACATTAATACCTATACATAAATATACTGTACCCCCCACCCAAGAAAAGCGCCCTTTCATGCTTTCCAAGAATACTTTGACACTCAGCATCACTCCGTTTCGGTAATACAATAAAATGTTATGAACCAGTTATTTATCAAAAAAAAAACCCAAAAAAAATTTTTTTTGCAGACGACCATACTTTAAAAGTTGATGTTGCCTTCATTTTCGGAGGACCTATCGTATGAAAACGATCTAAGACTTCAGGAAGGTTTCTGGTGACCGTAATCGTGTACACATACAAACATACATACCCCGTACAGCACGCTTAGGCACCCCCCAATACGAGGGATGGATCTAGTGGGCTGGGGTCTTCACCAAAAGATCCGCGCAGTCGAGACGGAGATTTGGTAAATGGGGTTCATTAGTCGGTTGGCACGAATTTTAGAGATATTTGACTCAGAGTGGTTTTCGATATGAGGGAATTTCAATACTTCGTACACTTTGTGTCAAAGTAATAACATTTTTTTATCTAGGCAATTTCAATATATGTAGATTTACATATTTAATTTTGAACAAAAAGTAACATTCGATTTACTATCATTTATAGATTCTATTGCTTCTTGCAGGTAAATTGCGATACGTGTTATTTAAACTGCATGGCTTTTGGTTATAAATAAGGTATTGCTGACATGACTGTGTGAAGTTTATATATTTCTTATCAGCATTTTCATTTTGTTCTGTAAACTTAAATTGCCTATATATTTTTACTTCCTTTTACAATAAAGAAAGTATTGGATTCATCCCAAAAATTCGAAATTGAGATTTCAACATATCTTCACGTTTTAGAGTCCCCTGAACCCAAAAAACTTTTTTTTTATTGGTCTGTGTATCTGCCTGTGAACAGAATATCTCAAAAACAAAAAGAGGTATGGCGTTGAAACTTCATATATAAGCTTTGTGTACTATGTAGGTGCGACAGCAAGCTTTTGAAGAAAACCGCATAACCGGAAGTAGGTGTTTACTCTTGTGATTTTTCAGTTTTTTTTCGATTTTTTCAAAAACGGCTCTAACGATTTTTTTAAAACTTCTCATTTTTATTAGATTTTTATTGTGTATTGATGTGAGATAGGTGATTTTCCAGTTGAATACTTCTAAAATCGGTTTATTTTGTTGTTTTTCTAGGTTTTTTCTTAACTCCTATTTTAAATATAACTCCCAGTATATTATTACATTTTTGAATTCAACTTAAAATTCTAGAGAAAATTTGTCTCTTCACCTAACGCTCTATTTTGCACCGTTTTTGCAGAATTTGTAATTTTTTAAAATTTTTGACAAATGCTTAAAAATTTAAAATCAAATTTTTGGCCAATTATAAGATCACTGTAAAAGGAAGTTGTGTGCGTGTATCACACCAGATTTTTAGTTTTAGTTCTCGTCAAATACGTGTAAATTCCTGTTAGTGGCATTCAGACTCATTTTTCCGTTTATGATGAAACCGTTTTACGCTTTAAGTTTGATATTTCCTTTGTGAACCATACAGGATATTTGTTTCTATTCGTCGGATTGCATTTGATTCTAGGTACAGTTTGGTCTATAATGTTGTATAAAATGTTATAAAATTCATTAGTAGCCATGTTAACATCTACTATGGGTTCAAGAATACTCCAGTCTGTATTCTTCAACGTACTATATAGTAACAGAAAGTCACCTTTTTAAAAATCATACTTATTCAATGCGAGGTTATCGTTCACTGCAGGATTAAAACTAACTTGTGATCAACAGAGCGGGTTGCAGAACATCAGTGCCGTCTTTTATATGATTGAGGCCCCGGGCCCAAGGTAATAATGAAGGGGCCCTTTTAGAAAGGAAGTAACTCAATACAATACAAAAAATATTTTTAAAATACCTACTTTTATTTTTATACGACTATGTACTGAAACGAAATTAACATTCTAATAAAATGAATATAAACACAATAGAAATAAGAAAACTAAAAAATAGGTAATAATTATTGCTACACACTAATAAAAGATTTTTTGCTCGATTTGGTATGGGCAAAGTCCTGTGTTATATCTTCAAAATTTAAATTCAATGTCGCTTTCTATGCACATTAATGATAAAGAGTTTAGCCTCTCTTGTAGCGTAGTACTGCGAAGTTCGTTTTTTATCCTGTTTAACTTATGGATGTTTGCCTGTCTACCTATCTAACTGTCTGGAAGTGTAAGAGCTACTAAGTAGCCAGGATGTAAGCAAGGGGCTGGACCCCGATAATATTCCAGCTATATTTGTTACAAACTGCTCAATATCATTATCTGAGCCGTTAACTATTATGCGATTTCAACTTGGGCAACATAAATTGGGTTAAGAATGGCAATGAGCGTGACCCCCAACCAGCTTCAACGTACGACAATAATGCTAATTTTTTTGTGGACTGTATATCTGTAAGTGGAATTATGCAGTTTAATTGTTAAAAATATAAATTCAAGGATTCTAGACCTTGTGTTATCTAACAATGAACACACAGAGGTTATTCAATGCGAAAGCCTCCTTTTACTGCTGTAGATCAAAACTAGCCTCCTTTAGAAATATATTTTAGATATAAGTTTACAGAACCGCTTATTGCAGCCGCTCAAAATTTTCGTAATTTCTCCAAAGCTTATTAGAATGCTATTAATGGTAAATTACTGTCTTACGACTGGAATGTTGAAGTGAAATCGCTTAGCACTGAGAACTAAATATTATCTCATTATGAAATGTGTTATTTCAAAACATGTACCGATGTTTAATAAGCAATCAGATTATTTTCCTCTTTGGTTTTCAAGCGATCTAATTAAGCTGATGAGGGAAAAATCTAGAGTCCATCGAAAATATAAAAGATATAAATCTCCTGTTGACTATAATAGCTTCAGTTTACTTAGTAAAGCAGTGCTTTCGAACCTATATTAAAACAATCGAATCTAAAATCTGTTCTAATACCAAAAAGCTTTGGGTCTGGTCAACGTAGTACATTTATAAGTATTATTAATTTTTATTAATGATTTATAATTGCGTATAATTATCAAATGAATACACAACTTTAATTTTTATTTTTTTACAAAATTAATTAATGAATTACATAATTATTAGTTGATCAATGCGCCCGCCGGAGGCCCCAAAAAATTGGGGGCCCTGGGCCCGTGCCTAAAGACTGCACTGCAGAACATCAATTGGCACTAAAGCATCAAACTGCTGTCCCACACACAATTAAAAAGTGCACATAACTAAATCTAAGGTTTTATCAACGGAATTTCCAACGTTATTATACATTTGTAAACTGAATAAATCTAAAAATTCCTGTACACTTTTTGTTATCTGACTACCACTTACAAGATTATAATTAAAGTTATTAATTTCGAATATGTTAAAATCCCCTATGATTATTATTTCTTTTTCAAAAATATTTTGAATATTTTCCAACAAAGCAAAATGCTCTAAATAGTCATCCAATGATGATTTAGGCACAAAGTAAACTGTACTTATTATACCGGGTGGGCCACGAAACTTGTAGCCCCTCTAGCCAACTTTTGCATTATATTACAAAAAGTAATATAAATATATATAGCAAATATTGTTTATTTTGACATTTACCAACCATGATCTGTTTTTAATGCATAAAAAATAATGATCTACTCTTCTTTCATGTTTCGGTTGCAGTAGCAAATCTTCAGGGGCTACAAGTTTCGTGGCCCACCCGGTATAAGTGCATCCGAAACATTTTACTTTAATTGTTAACGTCTCAAGCTTGGTGTTAGTTTTTATAACTTCAGAATAATATTGTTTATTAATTGTGAAACAAATCTTTAGCTCCGGCTATTTGTTTCGTCATTTATTCATCTATTCCGGGCCAGCCTGTATATATTCATTCGAGTTATAATTTGCTGTATTTCAAATATTATCAAATTTTGTTTCGCGCAAGAGTGCTGGTTTTGGTTTTCCGAAATTCTTTTGTTATCTCTCCGCGCCAGCGG
This sequence comes from Agriotes lineatus, assembly GCA_940337035.1. Taxonomy (NCBI): domain Eukaryota; kingdom Metazoa; phylum Arthropoda; class Insecta; order Coleoptera; family Elateridae; genus Agriotes; species Agriotes lineatus. The sequence continues at coordinate 153,862 of CALNHX010000363.1, forward strand.
TCAGCTATTCCATCGTTTTGGGGGCATTCGATTTCTGCATTCGCTTGAAATAACTTGCTTCTACGAAGGCATTCCCGCGTGCTACTGCACCAATTATTAATTAACTTCGTTTGTGAGCTGATGACTAAAATCAGCTCTTTGACGTCATTCTTCAACGTCACTTTTTTAAACGCCATTTTTATATGCCGTTCTTAGACGACTCCTTATTTCGGTTTTCTAATTAACACCATAATCAATAACTTGGACCCGCAACTCCCTTCTGGGATGTCACCTTGAGTTTGCCAAGTTGTAATAAGGAGCGTCGTTCCATTATCAATTTCGGCCACGAGTTCGATGCTGCTGTCAGCTGTACGCTAAGCTAATCCTGGACCAATTCAGTGCCTGCCAGCAACGTTTTTTATCACCACCAGGTTAGTCTTGTTTCAACGTTTGTTGATAACCACGTTCGCCCATGAATTGTTGGCTGAATCGATTTTAACGACGCTTCAGATTTATAATTTACAAATTTAAACTCCGTTAACATGTAATGTATTAATTGATCACAAATCTACGCTTCATACATTTAAAACATAATGTATTAATTGTTCACAAATTTACAATTCACAAATTTAAAGTTTTGCTAAATGAATACGTATTAAGAATTTTGTAAAAAGTGCCCTCACGCCATTTTATTATCATTACCGAGATAACGGTTAAAACATATGACAGTGGTAAGCTTACTCCTTCATTGAGTTGTGATCACATTCAATCCCAGAGCCCAAAAGAGGTTCGCATATTTTTTGTGCGTGCTGCATTTTCAGCATTAGAAATAAACTGTATTATATACTGTATTTAAACCTTGTGATAAACAATTTACAGACCTAATTACAATGTTGCGAGCAACTATTAATTATTAATTAAATAAATCTAATCGTTGCTATAATTTTATTTATTTCTCGAAATCTGTGATTTCTGGCGCCCTGTATTTTTGTTATTATTAAAAGAGCTTGCAGCAGTTCAGCTGATGATAGAAATCTGCGACCCAAGGCCACCGAATTTGAAGCTAGCTAGGTCATTGCGGTGAGTAAGAACATTTCAGAGCTACCGTGGTGTATAAATGATAAGGGGGTTGATCTGCGATTATACTACCATAGATTATTATTAGTAATCGATCGCAGGTTGGCTTCTTTATTGTTTCACTGACGCCAAACGTGTGGGGCCCGACTTTGGTATTACATCAGCTGTGCAACCTGCAATTCTCTAACATTTTGACCAAATTATTTATTTCAAAATGAATGTTAACGCACTTCGTGTTGATGAGCTACTCTATGAGCTACTGTTCAGAGGCTTAGATAGGGACACGGTGGAAAGTATGAACGTCGACCAACGTCGTAGGACTTTGCGTGCGAAACTGTTACTAAAAAAGGCTGACCCTACGTTGCTTAGCGCTTATCAATTAGTAGCACCCTTTGATGTACAATTCGAACTTGATGCTTGTAAAGGCAAACTAACTGAACTTTCGGTGTTAGTTACGGCTTTCTCTGGGGCACCTTCTGATTCAGAATTTGCTCGGCTTGATACGCGGCTGACGCATTTGTATTCACGACTAACCAGGCTACAACCCTCTTCTAAATTAGAGCAGAAGCATGCTACCCTTATTAGTCAATGCTTAGATTTATTACAGTCACTTAATAATGAGCATGACGATTCGCAATTACAAGTAGATCCTTTGCCCTCAAATGTTGATGCCACTAATTTTTTCGATTCTGTTAATACAGTAGCTCCACCTAATTCTGACCCTATTGAACGTATGGCAGATAATATTGTTGACAACCCTAATCTAATTGAAGCAGCTGGGTTAGCTTCATCTACATTCCAACGACCTAGGGTATCTTTTTCTGATGAGCACGTACATTCGTACCCTCCTTTTACTCAACAGCCTAGTATGTCAGCTACTGCTAATTTGCGAACTGAATTAAACCACATTAATTAATCTACGACGTCGCTTCCTAGACATGTAGGTTTAGTTTCTCTACCGGTATGCAAATGTGGTGTATCATTTAATGGAGACACGACTACCATGGGGGTAAATTCTTTCCTACAACGTGTCGAAGAACTTAGAGTAGCGCGTAACATTTCGTACGACCAATTATTTTCTAGTGCTGTTGACCTTTTCTCGGGTCGTGGGTTAGTATGGTACCGTGCTATGCATCACCGGGTTTCAAACTGGCACGAATTAGTAGCTAAGTTGTGATCTGATTTTTTGCCTACTGATTCTGCTGAAGAATTATGGGACGAGATTAGGAAGGGCAAGCAGGGGGCCGATGAAAAACCCTCACTTTTTATTGCTGTGCTGCTTAATTTATTTGATCGTTTACTCATTAAACCATCTGAATCAATTCAACTTAAGCATACTATGAAAAATTTGCAACCCTTTTACGCTACTCAATTATCTTTAACAGTAGTCCACGATATTGAACACCTTGCATTTTTGTGTAAAAGTCTGGAAGACGTTAAGATACAGAATACTAAATATCGCAATCCTGCTGCTGCTTCATCCTTGCAACTGGAACCTGACTTGGCTTACTAGCCTATTCCTAAAAAACCTGTGACACAGACCGCACAAATGACAACTAAACATCCTGGTCCTAGAACTAACCGTGCAAAAAGTACTACCACTTGTTGGAACTGCCGTAAATTAGGCCATACTTTCCATACTTTCTCAGCAGATAAGACTATTTTTTGTTATATTTGCGGACATGCAAATAGTTATTTTGCCACTTGTCCTAAATGCCATCCAAAAAACGTAAAGTAAAGGGTAGATATCACAGCCGATCTATTCCTTATCCCTATTATACTAAGGCTGACACTTTATCTTGGGAATCTTGGTTACGGACTGTGAATGAATTTTGCCGTATGACTTGTAATACTTCAGCCACCTTTACTAAACAACTTTCTGACAACCGTCCTTATTTAACCATTTATATTAATGGCGAACCTATTCGTGCTCTTTGCGATACAGGGGCCAATCAAACTTTAATTGGGCGCAACGGTCTATATTTACTTCAGAGACATGATCTTAAATTGTGTAATAATAAGTCTCCGCTTACCTTGACTACTGCTGACGGTCAGCTACAAAATATTTTAGGTACTGTTGCCTTATCCATTACCATTGATGGTATTACTAGGTCCATCGATGCGGTTATTTGTGACTCAATTCAGTCTACACTAATTTTAGGTGTCGATTTTTGCTACGCTTTTGGAGCAAAGACTGATTTTGTCGCTGGGCGCTTCGATGTGGCTGAAACTTTTTCGCTGCAGACTATTTGTGGCGTAGTTGATTTGTCAGTTCAACAAAAACTTCTTCTAGACCAAGTTGTTGGAAAGTTTGCTGAAATTTCTGGTCCTACCTTAGGCTTAACTAATTTAGTCGTACACACTATTGATACGGGTAACGCATCACCTATTAAGCAAAGATATTACCCTTTGTCTCCTGCTATGCAAGTCCATGCCGACCACGAACTTGATCGCTTGTTAGAGATGGGTATTATTCGTCCCTCGAAATCTCCTTGAAGTTCTCCAATGGTTTTAGTCAAAAAGAAAGATGGTTCTTATCGACTTTGTTTCGACGGTCAAAAATTAAATTCAGTTACCAAGAAGGATGCTTATCCTTTACCCTATTTAAATAGCATTCTTGACAAATTGCGCGATGCACGTTATCTTACGTCCATCGATCTTAAACAAGCCTTTCACCAAATTCCTCTACATCCTGATTTGTGTGAAAAAAACAGCTTTTACAGTCCCTCGACGTGGTTTGTTCAAGTTTACAGTCGTTCCGTTTGGGATCGCGAACGCGCCAGCTAGTCAACAACGTCTCATGGATAGCATTTTTGGTCCACTATTGGGTGAAAATATTTTCGTGTATTTAGACGACATTGTTATTGTGTCTGGAACCTTTAAAGAACACTTGGACACCTTAGAGCAAGTTTATACTCGTCTTAAAGACGCTAACTTAACTGTCAATATCGACAAATGTCAGTTTTGCCGTCCCAGTCTTACGTACCTCGGCTTTGTCGTCGATAAAAATGGTTTACGTACGGACCCTGATAAAATTTTGGCTATCACTAAGTACCCTCAACCAAATACGGTGATCGAAGTCAAACGCTTTATTGGCTTAGCTTCTTGGTATCGTCGCTTCGTTCCAAATTTTGCCACTATTACTGCTCCTATTTCGGACCTAATTAAAGGTCGTATTAAAAAGCAGCGGGTGCATTGGACTGATGATGCTCTTAAATCCTTTAATCAAATTAAATCTTGTTTGACCTCCGCTCCTGTCTTGAGTAGTCCAAATTTTTCACTACCGTTCACGTTACAATGTGACGCCTCTAATTTTGGCCTAGGTTGTGTCCTTACACAAAATATTGACGATGAGGAAAAGGTTATTGCTTATGCTTCAAGTACCCTTAACAAGGCCGAACGCAATTATTCTGTCACAGAGAGAGAGTGTTTAGCTGTCATCTTTGGCATTGAGAAATTTAGACCGTATATCGAAGGTACACATTTCACTGTGTTAACTGACCACTATTCATTATTGTGGCTTACCAATATGAAAGACCCCACTGGCCGTTTAGCCCGTTGGAGTGTTCGTCTGTCGCAATATGATTTTACAATTCGACACCGACAGGGCAAACATAATGTAGTTCCCGATGCTTTATCGCGAGCTCCTATTCACGTTTCCGCTCTAGAACTTGTTGATGGTGACTTAGACTCTTGGTACTTAAAAATGCTTGAACGTGTTAGCCAAAGTCCTAATCAATTTCCTACTTGGCGAATTGAAAATCACCGACTTTTTAAGTATGTTTCCAACCGTCATGCCATTGTTAGCAACTTAGTGGAATGGAAACAGGTTATACCCCGTTCTCGCCGAACTGAAATTTACAAACTCTTTCATGACAGTCTTACATCTGCTCACTTGGGTAGTTATAAAACCTTTTGTAAGATCTCCGAACAATATTACTGGCCTAAAATGCGTGCCGATGTCATCCGTCACATACGCCATTGTGAAACTTGTGCTGCGAGTAAAGTTAGTCAACTTGCTAGACCTGGTTTAATGGGCCAAAATAAGAAGATTTTATACCCTTTTCAATGTTTGCCAATTGACATAATGGGTCCTTTACCTCGCACGAAAACTGGTAACACTTCTATCATAGTTGTATGCGACTGGCTAACCAAGTTTACCCTAGTTAAAGCTGTTCGCGCTGCCACTGCTAAAGCAGTAGCCAAGTTTTTGGAGAACGAAGTCTTCCTCATTTTTGGTGTTCCTCAGATATGTATGGTTGATAGCGGACCACAATTTATCAGTTCCCAATTTAAAGCCTTGATGAAACAATACCAAGTTCAACAAGTTTGGTATAATGCTTCTTACCATCCTCAAGTCAATTTTGTCGAGAGAGTTAACCGAGTTATCGGTACTGCTCTTCGCTCTTATGTTTCGGATAATCATCGGTCGTGGGACGAACATATTTATCAAGTTGCACACGCTTTGCGTAACGCCGTTCATGAGATGACGGGTTACACCCCTTCTTTCTTAAATTTTGGGAGGACTGTACCAGTTTCTGGGACTTAATACGGTCGTCTTAAGAACTTCCAAGAAGAATTATCTTTAGAAACTCGTGAAGACCTGGCTTCAGACGTTAACCAACTTTCTGAACTTTATCAAGACGTTGTTAAACGCCTCAATAATTCCTACCAACGCAATTCCAAGCACTATAACTTGCGTAAGCGTCCATTAAAATTTAATGTCAATGATTTGGTTTGGAAAAGGAATTACGTCTTATCTGATGCATCTAAATCCTTCAATCAGAAATTGGCTCCTAAATATGTCAAATGCAGAGTACTAAAAGTTACCGGTCCTCTTACTTATCAGTTAGTGACCGTCCCCGACAATAAGAACGTTGGAGTTTGGCATATTAAAGATTTAAAACCTTACTTTGGAGAAGGACAAGTGGAGGAGTGAATGTTGGTGTGCCTGATTGTATGTATGATGATGTATGTGCATGTTTAGCTTATCTCGCCTATTCACCCTACGGATAGTATTATACCTACTATCAACATTATTCTCACCCTTTTCGACTTGATAACCAATTTCTACTATTATGATTATTGTTTATTGCGTGCTTCTTTAAGCCGTATCTTTTTGCTTTTGAGTGCTAGTTAAGCACCTTGAGCGATTCCCCAATTACCGATTTGATGGTACTTTTTCCTATCATTAGATTATATTAGGTGAAACCCTTTTAAGTGACGGATTTCCTCGCTTCTTTATAGATAGCGATTGGACCTTTTGTCGAACTCTTTTTGAGTCTATTGTTGATAGTGAAGCAAGTGTTTAGGTGAGTTGCTTTCGTGATGAATGCGTGAGTCTTTTTTACTATTTTGAAGTGTGATTTTCTGACGATGGAATTAGCCTTAAGGAGTTTCTAGACCTGCACGATTTACTTAGGGTGGTTGGTTGGGCACGCAGGGAAGGTCACGATAGGAAGCATTGTCATCTTGCTTTTCCTTTTTTAGAGTATAGGGTGGTTGGTTGGGCATGCAGGGTCGGTCTCTTTTTGGGAAACATTTCTATCAAATATTTATTATTTCCTTTCCCCATCTCGCTTCACGAGATATTTCCCAAGCGTCAAGTTGCCATTATAAATTTCTTTAGTGGCCTGTATTGCTTGTGGTACGCACGAGTTCACGTTTATATTTTATTTTTTGATAATTTTTTCTCCATACTTTTGCTATTGGGTTACCTTGGTTTTGAGTTGAGTATTGATGATGCGGTTCGAATTTTTCGGATGTTTGTGAGTTTTTCGGATGTTTGTAGTAGGGTGAATTGTGTCCTATGTGATGCAGTCGGTTTTTGCTGTGTTTAGCAGTTTTTTAGGCTTCTGTCCGGTTTAGACAGAACGTCTATTTTTTGGCGGTGTCCTATGTGGTGCCCCTGTTATTTTTAAGCCGATTTATAAGGGTTGTTTCCTTTGGCTTATCTTCTCGAAAGAGGATTTTTCCATAGCGTTTCGCTTTGTGTGTTGGCATCATCGATCTCATTCTCCAATTCCTTGGTTTCCTGCATCTTTTTATGTTCCATACTTTTTCATTTTATTCCGTTATACCTCAGGTATTTCTCTTGGCCGTGGGGAATGACACAAATCTTTAGCTCCGGCTTTTTGTTTCGTCATTTATTCATCTATTCCGGGCCAGCCTGTATATATTTACTCGAGTTATAATTTGCTGTATTTCAAATATTATCAAATTTTGTTTCGCGCAAGAGTGCTGGTTTTGGTTTTTCCGAAATTTTTTTGTTATCTCTCCGCGCCAGCGGTCAGCTATTCCATCGTTTTGCGGGCATTTGATTTCTGCATTCGTTTGAAGTAACTTGCTTCTACAAAGGCATTCCCGCGTGCTACTGCACCAATTATTAATTAACTTTGTTTGTGAGCTGATGACTAAAATCGTCATTCTTCAACGTCACTTTTTTAAACGCCATTCTTATATGCCGTTCTTAGACGACTCCTTATTTGGGTTTCCTAATTAACACCATAATCAATAACTTGGACCCGCAACTCCCTTCTGGGATGTCACCTTGAGCTTGCCAAGTTGTAATAAGGAGCGTTGTTCCATTATCAATTTCGGCCACAAGTTCGATGCTGCTGTCGGCTGTACGCTAAGCTAATCCTGGACCAATTCAGTGCCTGCCGGCAACGTTTTTTATCACCACCCAGGTTAGTCTTGTTTCAACGTTTGTTGATAACCACGTTCGCCCATGAATTGTTGGCTGAATCGATTTTAACGACGCTTCAGATTTATAATTTACAAATTTAAACTCCGTTAACATGTAATGTATTAATTGATCACAAATCTACGCTTCATACATTTAAAACATAATGTATTAATTGTTCACAAATTTACAATTCACAAATTTAAAGTTTTGCTAAATGAATACGTATTAAGAATTTTGTAAAAAGTGCCCTCACGCCATTTTATCATCATTACCAAGATAACGGTTAAAACATATGACAGTGGTAAGCTTACTCCTTCATTGAGTTGTGATCACATTCAATCCCAGAGCCCAAAAGAGGTTCGCATATTTTTTGTGCGTGCTGCATTTTCAGCATTAGTAATATACTGTATTTAAACCTTGTGATAAACAATTTACAGACCTAATTACAATGTTGCGAGCAACTATTAATTATTAATTAAATAAATCTAATCGTTGCTATAATTTTATTTATTTCTCGAAATCTGTGATTTCTGGCGCCCTGTATTTTTGTTATTATTAAAAGAGCTTGCAGCAGTTCAGCTGATGATAGAAATCTGCGACCCAAGGCCACCGAATTTGAAGCTAGCTAGGTCATTGCGGTGAGTAAGAACATTTCAGAGCTACCGTGGTGTATAAATGATAAGGGGGTTGATCTGCGATTATACTACCATAGATTATTGTTAGTAATCGATCGCAGGTTGGCTTCTTTATTGTTTCAATTGTAATTCACACACCTTCTCCCCTTTCTTTGCCAGTAATAATTTAATTTCTATCGCATCTGTATATATTGTAGCATTCATAAAAAATTTCAGTATTATATATATCTGAATCAAGTCAAGTTTCATTCGATACAATGCAATCAGCCGCAAGGTTACATTTAAAGGTGTTTGTTTTTGTTTGAAGCCCTCTAACATTTTGATATTACAAAATAAATTCTTTGTCTTTCATGACAGATTTTATATAACTGAAAATGTTAAGTCAATATAAACAATTAACAAATTAACAAATAAAGAAAAAAAGTATATATGCAATGCGACTCACCTGAAATTTGCTATAGGCAATAAGAAAAAAAATGGAAAAAAATGGAATAAACAGAAATTTATCCAAAGTTCTAACACAAATAATAAATAATAATAATTATCACAAAATTGTTATATTTGAAACGCCATCCTACTTACATAATAAAATAACATTTCGGACAGATGTTCATACCTGCACTTGAGGTTTAGGGGCAATGTATCGATCCCTTTACAAACAGAATTTGTTAAACGACAGTATATTATTATGTATTTATTACAAATATAAGGGCAACTACTTTCTCATATTATTGTTAAAGTGCTGCACTAAACTTTTGTAAAGAACTGTTTTGCTTATTGTTGCAAATGTAACAGATTGCAAATAAATTACTTGTGAAATAAGTTCCAAGACTTTTGATATCCTCATTTCCTTCACGCTGTGAATCCATTTTGAAGGGCTCCAACACTTTTGAAAGATGATTTGTAGATAATAACTAGTAATTTTTTTATCTACTCCAGTGGGATAAGTAACTCATTACTTCATTCATTTGACACTATTTCAGTTAGGTAATGAAGCTCATTACACCACTCAGTTATGTAATGGCTTCATTACTTAACTGAGTGGTGTAATGACTTCATTACGTAACTGAAATAGTGTCAAATGAATGACATAATGACATTTGCCTACTAAAATATTTTTGAAAATTACAGATCTGACATTTCTCTTAATGCACTTTTCTCAATTTTAGGCAGTCGTAGATAAAATTTTGTACAATACATGTGTGATAATGCATCATTAATATACTTGTGTGCTTACATAACTTGTGCTACGCACTCGTTTGTAACTTACACACACGTATATTAATGATGCTCTTATCCCACTTGTATAGTAAATAACTATTATATAATCGTTTTTGTCATATATTGTCGCTTCACATGTCAATTAATTGATGTTTGACATATTTGTAGGATGCCATTATTGTTTATATCTGCCTTTGCAGCACTTTACTGTTTAATTAAATAAATAAAATTACAAACAAAGCGCTACCAATAACGAGTATGACTGCAAAGGAATAAATTCATATTTATAGGCGGACTTCCTTCTATCCAGTTATCATGTAGTAATTGGTTATTATAATTTGTGTTTCTTGAATTTTGAATCACTCTCTATAATGTACTATAATATGTAACAAAATAATTAATATAAATATCAACAAAACATTATTAAAAATATTAAAATTTTTATAAATATTAACCCTTAAACTATGCATTGAAAGCTAATAAAAGTCAAATAAGTTTTATTATTTTAATAAATTAAAGAAAGACGTATTACATACTAATATTTTTACTTAAGTGAAAATAATACAATTTTCCAGTGACATATGTACTATCTCATATTAGGAAAACTTGATTGAACGTTTCATAAAAAATAATAGTTGAAATATTGTTCCATTTGTCACTGAATTAAATAGTAGTTTGTATACCAAGGCACTGAAGTTAAGCTTTTTATCAAGAATATGGATTTAGTTACCGAGGTCCGTAGGGCCAAGGCAAATAAACCACATGAGGTATAAAAAGAAACTTCAGTGCCGAGGAGTACATTATGTTTTATTTGAAATCGAGAAATCGTGAAATTACAACATTTTAACCAACTTTTCTAGGTTATGTTAATGTCGGTTGACGTTTATCTGTCGCCTCGCCACCTACAAAAAAGTCGTAAAACAATGGATTACTTTACTGCCGATTTCTCGTATTTTAATGACGATTTCGAGGTACTTTAATGCCGATTTCAAATAAAATAATTTTTACCCAGTATCTGCAAAACAATAAAATACCATACAATTTGTACAATTACAATAAAACACTTTATTCAAAAACGCGCTTCATTTAATGTTCACTTTTATCATACCTAATTATTAGTGGGTATTCTATCATTTTTAGATATATATATATATAATCAAAAGCCTTTTTACCGTGAAGTGTAAGGCATTACATATGCTTCTGTATTGTGTATACATACATTTCACCCCTATTTGCATATATGTTCATAAGTCTCTATCGCTATAAATAAATTTCTTCCAGTCTTTCTTGTTTTTCGCTATATTTGCTGCTTGAACCTTCGTGAGCCCTCTGTGTTCTAACATCTTCTCTACGGTTTGGTTCCACGTTGTCTTCGGTCTCCCTCTGTTCTTCTTTTCTTGTCCTTTGGCCTCCCATATTATCTTTACCGGTCTCTTCTTACTCATTCGTTGGAGATGTCCGTACCATCGTAGTTGACACTCCTCTATCCTTCCTGCTACTGGTTTCACCTTCAGCTGTTGTCTTATGCTATCGTTTCTAATCCGGTCCATCCGTGTGATCCCTAGTACTCTTCTTAGGTACTTCATCTCCATAGTTTGGATTTTGTTATTAAGTTTCTTTGTTAGAACCTAACTTTCCGATCCAAAGGTTAGTATAGGAACAAATACCGACTTGAAAATACTCATCTTCGTTTTTATTGAAACTTCTCTTTTCCCCAGGAAGTTGTTTCTGAGATTGTGATATATTTTTGATGCACTCTCTATTCTGTTGTTTATTTCCATTTCATGGTTACCTTTACTGTCGAGGTGCACTCCTAAGTATTTAAAGGTGTCTACTTTGTCTATCATCTTTCCGTTTAGTTCTATGTTTAATTGTACGTCTGATTTCCCGATGATCATAATTTTTGTTTTTTCTTCGTTTATCTTTAATTTTTTCCTTGTTAATTCTTCTTCCCATATGTCTAAATTTTTCTTCAGGTCTCTTTCGTTCTTTGCAAATATGACAAGGTCGTCGGCAAACGCGCACTCACTTAACCGCACTAGTTCTAAGTTTCGATACCCCACATTTACTTTTGATGCTCTTTTTCTTGCTTCTTTTATTACGTCGTCCATGACCACGTTAAATAGTGTTGGGCTTAAGACCCCTCCTTGCCGTAATCCTTCGTTTACCGGGAACTCTCGTGATTGCATGTTATCAGTTCTTATGATGTTTTTGTTGTTTTTATGCAAGCTCATTATAGCTCTTACTAATTTTGGGTTAATTTTTCTTTTTATTAAGCTCTCCTCCACAATTGATCTTGATACTCTGTAGAATGCCTTGTCTAGATCGAGAAACGCTAGATATATTTCGGTGTTTGTGTTCCTTGTCCTTTCTATCATCTGTTTAATTGTGAATATATGATCGTGTATACTTCTGCCTTTCCTGAAGCCACTTTGCGACTGTTCAAGTTGTGGGTCTAGTACTTGTGTCAATTCTGTTTCCAGAATTCGCTCATAAACCTTCGATACTATACTCAGCAGGGTAATCCCTCGATAATTATTACAGTCTCTGCGGTCTCCCTTCTTGTGTATTGGAACAATGATTCCTGTTGTCCAGTCTTCCGGTACTTTACCGTCATCCCAGGCCTTGTTACATATTTTCGTTAGCATCTCAACTCCTTTTTCGCCCATATTTTTCAGCATCTCTCCTGTTATACTGTCATTACCGCCCGCCTTTCCCTTTTTAAGCTTCTTTATCGCTTCCTTCAAGTCTCTTGGCTGTATATGTTTACCTTGTTGGGTTTCTTCTGTATTGTACGTTCCTTCTTGGTTTTTTCCCCCAGCTCCTTTGTTCAACAATTTCTCGTAATACTGTCTCCATCTTTCTATTATATCCTCTTCTGATGTTAATACTGTTCCGTATTCATCCTTGATTTGCTTGATTGTTTCTCGTTTGTTGTCTGATCTTAAGTTTTTCAATGTTTTGTAGAACAATTTTTGATTCGTATGGAAATCCGTTTCCATTTTCTTGCCAAAATCTTCCCAAGATACTCTTTTTGCTTCTAATACTGTTCTTTTGGCTTTTTCTCTCTGTAATTTGTAATCTTGGTACGTGTCATTATTTCTAATACGCAGATATGCTTTCCATTTTTCTTTCTTTATTTTGATTTCTTTCTTCACACTGTCGTTCCACCAGGCCGTTTGCTTTCTGCTTTTATTTACTTTCGATATGCCACATGTTTCTCTTGCTGCGTTTATTAAAATGCTTTTGAATGTTTTCCATATTTCCTCTACATCGCGATTTTCAGGTTCCCTCAATACATTTATCATTTCCTCAACTTTATTACCATATTTGAGCGCTACTTCTGTATTTGTTAATCTGTAGGTCTTTATTGTCTCTTTACTATTGCCTTTTAGTATTTCTAATTTACTATTGTTACTGCTAGTTTCTTGGCATCCTATCTTCGTTTTCGCTTTTAGCAGGTAGTGGTCACTGTTTATGTCGGGTCTTCTGTTAACTCGGACGTCTATTATTTCACGTCTGATGCTCCTACTTGCTAACACGTAGTCAATAATGGACTTTTCTTTTCTGCTTGGGGCTTCTCTCGTATATTTGTGCGCATCCTTGTGCTGGAAAAATGTGTTCATCACTACTAGGTTATGTAGCACACAAAAATCTATAATTCTATGTCCATTATTGTTTCTCATTGCCTCTCCATACTTTCCTATTACGTCACTTGATCGGTCGTCTCTTACGCCAACTCTGCCATTTAGATCGCCCAATACCAATATTTTTCCTTTGCAGCTTTCCACTATTTCGGATGCTTCTTCCCAAAATTTATCTTTGGAGTCTGCTTTCTCGTCATCATTCGGTCCATACAATATTACTAAATGTATTTTATTTCTTTCTCCCATTTGCAGTTCAATTTTCATTATTCTTTCTGATGTACAGTCGTGTGCAAATAAATCTGGGACAGTGTTTTTTTCACATGCAGATTCAGTTAAGAATTTGAAGAATATTTCCATGGATTTCCTCTTATCAGAGAGAGTTACGGGTTTCAGTACCTGTTAAAGTTTAATGTAACTCTTTCTGATAGCAGGCAATCCATGGAGATATTCTTCAATTCTTAACTGAATCTGCATGTGAAAAAAACACTGTCCCAGATTTATTTGCACACGACTGTACATTCCCAATTAGTTAAGTATTTTGCTACTCTTTTGTGCACTATGCACCCTACTCCTCCTTTAGCCCTTTCTTCATGCTTAACTCCGCTTAGTATCATTATATGTCCTTCCTCGAGTTCTGTGGCCTTTTTTCCTTTGTGTTTAGTTTCCGTAATTGCTAAAATGTTTATATCAATTTCTTCGAATTCCTTGAGAAGTTCTTTTTCTTTTCCGTGAAGACCTCTAATGTTCCATGTTGCCATGTTCATTCTTCGTGTACCATTTCTTTGCCGTGTCGTTTCCAGATTTTCCTTAAGATTGCCTTCCGTTAATCGTTTTTTGAATCAATATCTTCTGCCCGTTCTGGTTTTCTGCTTCTTGAAATGGTTAACCTTTCCTCATCCTTGTTCCATTTCCACTCCTGTCCGTCAATTAGTACTTTCTGGAATCCTACTTTTATTTTTCGCCCTTTCTTCAGTTCTTCTTTAGCAGCTTTCCTAATTTTCCCTTGTATTTCTCTCTCGTTTTTCGTCAAATCATCATTAATGTATATTTTTTCTTCTTTGTAGTTTCTCAATTTATTTTTATTTTTCATTACTTCGATTTTTTCATTTGCGCTATTTAGTTCAATAAGGTATGTTTTTATGCCCAACTTGGTGGCCGATTTAACATTTATTTTTATATCTAATTGGTTCTCTATGAAATCCTTCATTACTTGCCTTGATGTTAGGTTCTCATCTTCACCTATCCTAAGTCCTTGTACTACGATGTTATTTCTTCTTTTCTCTCTTTCCATTGCATCCAGTCTGGCATTTATTGTCTTGATTTCCATTTTTAGTTGCATATTTTCTTTTTTCGTGATTTCATTTTCTGCTTTCAGTTCTTTTATCTCTCTACTATATACTTTTTGCTCTTCTCTCATCCCTTTTATCTCTTCTGCTAACGATTGCATAGCTTTCAAAATTTTTTCTAGCTTATCATCATCTTCTTTTGTTTTGCTTTTGTTGGGAGAGCGTGCTTTTTTCTTGCTTTTCTTAAACGTGTCTTCCTCCTCTCCGCTCACCCAATTTCTTCTTCTTTTTCCTTCGTCTGTTGTATATTCTTCGCTGTCCATTTTCAGTTTTCCGTTATCCGTTTTTTAAATTGTTAATTTTGTATGTTTCCGCAAATCAGCTGTTTCAGGTCGACGGCCGCGTTGAGATCGACGGTCGGCTTATCTTGGGTCGCACCGCGCCGCGATAGGAGCCGCTGCCCGGCCACCTGTCCGTCTTCTCGTACGCTGTATTCTTCTGGGCACTCTATTTCTGCTTGGTTTGCTTATAATTCTATTTTTACCTTACTGTTCCTTTATTTCTCTTTGGATTTCACTCACTATTAATTATCTCTCGCTATTAGATTCTGAATCGTAATTTACTTCGCTCGGAACCTCCCGATATTCGAGTTTAGTTTCGGAGCTAATAAAGCACGACCGCACCAGAATCAAACCACTACTCCCATTTTTAGATACTGAATAAATATTTAATATTGAGTGAAATCAAGTATGTACTTGCAAGAAAGCCCTGAAGTATAAACGATTTATAAACTCTGATTTATAATATAAGAGTAATTTACATTGCAAGACCGTTACTAAGAACTTTGCGTGCAAGGACGGTATCTAGCAGTCAAGCGATAGTCAACTAGTTATCTGTGTAAGCAGGTAAAGTTCTGGTACCGACCGAGCTGTATACATCTTTTTATGATATTCTGAATCGTAAATTTTTTATAAGAAATTCTTAAATTCAAATTACGTTACTGCTTATTTTTATACCTGGAGACGGTTTAGTAAATAGGTGTCTACAATAAATTATTCAGAATACCATAAAAGTAAATTTCAAAGCGTTTCATTCCACACCTAGGAATATGACCTGAGGGGTTGCCGAAATATCATTTTCCGAAACCCAGTCAATCTGGCACACCGTTAACGGCATACTGGGTAATATGTTAGCATTATGCTTTCGACGACTGCTTTACTTTCCCTACTTTCACAACTTTGGTTTCGGTACCCAATTTTTAAAGCGACTGTATGGGCCGTTCGCCAGTTGCCAGATGTGGTGATTGAAGCCCCAGAATATCATGACACATTTTATTATTAACTAAGTCACCTTGCACCTGCACTGTGTGTTGCTTAATTACAGAATTTCAGGCTTATGGGTTTTAAAACGGGTACCCAAATTAAAACTAAATTAAATGTAATGGTTTGTAGGCTTGAAATGACGCACTTCACCAAAAATATCGAACCCGCACATTAATTTTTTCCTTGTATTACAGTATTTCACCAAAAATATCGAAGCCGCACATTAATTTTTTCCTTGTATTACAGTATTACAGTAGTACTGTAAGTTGGCAATTCTGTGTAGCACCAAGGCCTATTGAATTGTGAGATAAATGTTGCAAACGTTTACAATTCAGCGAGCCCTGTGCAGTGCTTCGTTTTGAAATCTTTGTAATATCTCCACGTTTGAATTACTTGTCGTGTCCCACAGCTGTACACCCAGATTGATTGGAGAATTGATTTGTACAGTTACTATCCTAGTTTGAGTAGTACTGTCGTAGCTTAAACTGAAGTTGCTTCTGCTCAGTCCATTGTGTTTCTGCCACGTTTGCTGTCTATCCAACTGTAGTTTTTCTAGTGCTTTCAAAGGACGTATGGGCCTGCAAGATGTTAATTCTTTTGGAGTTTTACCCAGTTTAGATATCATCTTCCATTGCTTCGGAAAATAATTATATCTAAGTGGCATTACATATTTTATACAAAACTGCAAACATACCCATTTTGATCAACTTCTATTGAACTTTTGCTGTTATCAGCTCGTACACTGGTGTTTTTCGAGTTTGTTTCTTTCATCATTACATCCTCATTTGGTAATCTTGTAGTGTACGTCGGCCACTTTAAACGACAGTTCCTAGAGCCAGTAATATAGCAAGGAGAGATAAATTAACCCTCTTGTTATGGTCTACACAAATTGTTTAAATTACACAGGAATGTTTGAACTAGGTACACACAAATCTTAAACTGCAGCTAAGCTGAATTCGTACCTTTTTACAAAAAATATTGTCAAATTTCACTTCCACCTGCATTACTGGCTCTAGCAACGGTTGTTCAAAGTGGGCGTCGTACACTACAAGATAACCCCTCATTTTTTCACGAGTTGATTGCATTTCGAAGAGTTCAAACACTTTTAAAATATGTAAATATGACTTCACTTTACATGTCAATATTTGACGTGCTTGTGAGCCGCCATTATTGTTTACCTAAATTTAATTCAAGTTGGCTCTGTCGTATCCTTTTTTACACTTCCGCCATCTAGCGTAATATTTGTGAATGAGGACAAAATTTAGTTCGCCTAGAAGCCCAGTCGAATCACCTGAATATCTTACACCGTGACCGTGGTCAAAACTGAGGCAAAACCTAACCTACTAACCTTGAATTTGACATAAGACTTACAGTATCACCAACAACACACTTCAGTATTGCCTAACGTAAAACGAATCGTCGTTGCTAGGCAGAAAAGTTGCCAATGAGAAAAGTTCCACATTTCTTAACGATTTTGAATGAAGAAATGTAGTACATTTCCAAACGAAATGCGATAATATATATATTTTTTGTAAAAAGTGTGAAAACTCTTGCTGTTTAATCTCGAATTAAACAGACTAAATTTTAGTTCAAAAATTTACGAAATCCAGTTCATAGGTTTCAAATGCAGTTCTGATTTCATATGCACGAAGTTTAAATGCCGCAACTGCAAGTAATCATATTGCGTTAATGCACGACCTACTAATCAGAGTTCAGTGTAACATGCCTGCAGATATAGCGGAAATAAACTTGCTTAATGCTGACACATATTATGAAATAGGCCGACTAATTCATACACAATGAGACCACAGTTACAAAACACTTTCAGATCAAATATTATGAAATGTTATATCGTCACTGTAAATATCCTTTTCCTACGATCACTAAGAAAAATGCCAAAAATGGCATGGCTTGGTGTTACTGAAAGTGACACATTGCACAGTTCACCTGAAAAGGTCACGTGGAGCCAGAGCTGGCAGTAACTAGTAACTAAGTTACTCGAAAGTATCTAAGTTACTTGAATGTAACTTAGTTCCTTTTTTAAATAACTTACAAGTATCTTGTACCTAGTTACTTTTACGAAGTAACTTGTAACCGTTACTTTAGAAAAGTAACTTAAGTTACAAAAGTAACTTTAGTTACAAAATGTAACTTTAGTTACAAAATGTAACTTCAGTTACAAAAAGTAACCCGCCTCAGACTGGCCCGTCGCCGACGGCGCGGCGATCGCATGAAAGAAACTCATTTAATGTACTAGATAAACTAGCCAACACAAAATAAATAGTTATTTGGTCAATTTGGTGTTTTTCGGAATAAAATATTTTGTTTATGTGTGAAATAATTCATTATTAAATTTCCGTTTGTTTTAGAAATATTTTCATTTCTATTATTATGTACATACTTATAAACTAGTTGATTTACTAATGTTTCGTAAGCTCCAGGCTCAGCTCCAGGATATATAGGATAACTAACTATATAGGACATAAAATAATAGGTTATGATATAATGTTTTATGGTTTTGACTTTTGTCTTTTATAGCTATTTTATCTAGAGTTCGGTATATTTTATTATAAAATCCTCATTTGCTTTGTATTTTAGCATATTTTGGAGATGCAAAGAAAATCCTAATTTTTTTATTTTGAATCCTTTTGGTTTAATATAAATAAGAAGTAACTTAGAAACTGTAAGTTACTTTTCAAAAGTAACTAAGTTACTTTAGGAACTTAGATACTTTTTTAAGAAAAGTAACTTTTTCCAAGTAACTTAGATACTTTTTAAAAAGTAGCTTGTAACTTGTAACTAGTTACATTTTAAAAGTAACTATCTCAGCTCTGCGTGGAGCGTGCGTTTTCTGTCTTGAAGCACTAGTGCGACATGGTCTCCCGTAGCAACTAAAATGCGCGAGAGCGTCACGGTCAATTCGGCATAAAACACTGCAAGTCGCGAAACAAGCCGGTTTAAAAATCTAGTAAGCTAATGTTACAGAAACAGTATGACAATTTAAGTTGATGTTTAAACAATAATTGTTTCATTTTGCGGTTAAAAGTGGTAAATTTGGTTTATATTATAAAGAATCGATAGTATATTGGTGGTAGTCGGAAAAGTATAGTGTATAACACGTGCTCATTGGATATTTCACACTTCTGCGAATGAGCCACTTGCCTTCGGCTTGTGGCTCAACTATCACATTCGTGTGAAATATCCAACTTTCAGCACTAGTTAGACAATATACTATTGCACTTTGAAATCGTTGTAACTAAGCAATTATGTTTGTATAAATAGAACCTTAATTTTTGAAATAAATCAATCGACTATTATAGTTTGGTTCATTTACATCGATGCTACCCTTCCAAGCCTAAAATTATGAAATGTGAGGCTGCGTTTCAGAGTAGTCACAAATATCCTAGTCCCTTTGAGTGACATGGACTACATTGTCTTAAAACAAGGGTGCAGTTTCACCCTTTGTGCTGAAAACGTTGGGGACACAACCAGTGCAAGTATCAGAATCCTGATACAGCCTCCAAGCAATTCTGTTCACTTGCTATAAATAAAAATTTTTTTTTTGAGTAGGTTTGCAACATTTCTACCAGAGAATTCAATTACATTGGCATAATTTTTATTAGTAAAGTTAGTAGCGACTATGAAAAATGGCAACGGTGTTGTAAAAAGATAAATAAGTAATTTATTTTCGTCTACAATAATCCCGAAAATTCGAGACTTGTAACAAGAAATAATTCTTGGTGATTAATTCGAAGATTTAGTAGAGTGAAGAGGCTGCGAATAGCGTGAACAGTCCTGCAGAAATCAAGAAACGATAGCGTAGATTACAACCGAAGTAGAGGTTAGCGCGAGGAGTCACGAAGAAGGTCAAGCTCGGAAATAAAGCGACGTTGCCAGAGCGCACAAAAGTCCGTAATATTGAAGACAGAAGAAGGTAGAGATTATAAAGATTAAAAAGAGAGGGAATACTGAAAAAGAGCAGGGATCCGACGGGTTGAACGGTTTCTGTGCTTTTTTGCGGAATCCTGTCCAGGTAAAATGGAAGAATTAGTAGAAATAATCACAGAATTGTCAGGTGATATAAAAGAGATAAAAAAAAGACAAAAAAAGTACCATGAAGAGACCATAGAGCTAAGGAAAGAAAATGAAGAGCTAAAAAAACAAATACAGAAACTAAAAGCTAGAATTGAAACTCTGGAAAAAAATGATCGGGTAAAAGTAGGACAAAAAACGGAGGCAGAAAACACAGTCAATTTAAATGAAGAGATGGAAGAAAGGAGGAAAACCGAAATGAAAGAACTGCAAATCCAAGTGGAACAACTTGAAAGGGAGAAAAGCAAATGCAATATCGTAGTTTCAGCGATAAAATTTGGAAGAACAGAGAGCAGCAACCTGAAAGAGAATGTGGAGCAATTCATAGAAATAAAACTAAAGGTTAAGGCGAACATCAAAAGAATAATAAAAATTGGGATTGACACATGCCTGGCA
The DNA here is from genome assembly GCA_940337035.1 of Agriotes lineatus. NCBI lineage: Eukaryota > Metazoa > Arthropoda > Insecta > Coleoptera > Elateridae > Agriotes > Agriotes lineatus. The sequence continues at coordinate 174,205 of CALNHX010000363.1, forward strand.
GAAATGAAGAGTATGGAGGACAAAATAAACATAATGAGGAATAAGCATAAACTAAGGAAACTGCAAAATGAAGTGGTATACATTAAACAAGACTTTACAAAGAAGGAACAAGATATACAAAACAAAATTGTTAAAAGAGCCAGAGAGGAGAGAAATCTGGGGAAAAGGACAAAAATAGAATACATGAAGCTGATTATTAATGGGAATAAATGGGTCTGGGATGAAACTAAGGAAAGGCTGATTGAGAGAAGTATAGAAAGGGGATTTCCATAAAAAAACTAAATAAACTGACAGTGATAGGTCCGATGACAACAAAGGCAAAGCAAACGGACATGAGTATAAATATCAGAAAGGAAAAGGGAAAACATACAAAGGCAAAAACACAGGAATTATCAACGAAGCTTAAAATAGGTATGTGGAATGTGCGAGGCATATATGAAGAAGGAGCGATTATAATACTGACAAAAGAAGCAGAAAGATAACAAATGGATCTAATCGCCATACAAGAAACCCACATAAAGGAAACAGCTACAGTAGAACTGCATGATCGCATAATGTTTACAAGCGGAGGCGAAACGAGAAAATACGGGGTTGGATTTCTCATCAGTAAGGAACTAAGTGACAAGGTAGTCAGGTTCGAGCCAATATCGGATAGAATATGTTATATCGAAATAAAAGACGAGGTCAACATGGCTATCTTAAATATGTATGCACCAACAGAGGAGAAAACCCCAGATGACAAAGACGTCTTTTACGAAAATCTGGAAGGGGCATTTAGTCAAATGAACAAAAAGAGCATAAGAATTGTTTTAGGAGATGCTAATGCCAAGGTACGGAAGGAACTAATATACAAACACATAACAGGAGGAGAAAGTCGACATGAGATAAGCAACGATAAGGGAATAAGAATAATAGGATTTGTAGAACAGAACCAGATGAAAATCATGAGCACAAACTTTAAAAGAAAAAATATTACAAAGAGACATGGATATCGCCCAATGGTAATTGTAGAAATCAAATTGACCACGTAAAGATAGACAAGAAGCACTGTAAGACTATAAACAATGTTAAATCGTGTCGAGGCGCTGATGTAGACACGGATCACTTTTTGGTTAGGGTAGACATGAAGGTGAATAGGAAGCTGAAGAAGAAGAAGATTCAGAAATGGAAGAAACAGTATGATTACCAGGCACTGAAGGACCTGAATGTTCAACGAAAGTATGAAAAAGAAATCAAGGCTAAATGCAAAGAGGATAAAGGACAAATGCACAAAATATTGAACAAGAATGGGAAAAAGTGGAGAAACTTGTAAAACAAGCAACGGAAAAGGCAATCCCACTGAAACAAAGAATAAAAAGTCACACATGGTGGGATGAAGAATGCAAAAGGGAAGTGGAGAAGAGAAATAAACTAAGACTCAAAGTGCTTCAGACACAAAACCAGGATGTCGAGAATTCATACCAGGAGCAGAGATCAAAAACCAAAAAACTGAACTGGAAAAAGAAAAGAGAGTACATGAAACAAAGAGTGAAAGAAATAGAACGCCAGTACCAAAATAAAGAAATAAGAAATTTCTATAGAGAAGTGAAGAAGTGAAAGAAAAGAGCCAACCATACAACGTATATAAAAGACAAGAAAGGTAATCTACTTAGAGGCAAAGAAAAAATAGAGGAGAAATGGAGGCAGTACTTCTATATGAGATGCTAAACGAGGGTGAAAGAGAAATACAAGAGGAAGGTGAAGAAGATGATAGACAAGAACAAGAGAGGCAAAGGAAGGCAGAAGAAGCTGAAGAGCCGCGAAGAGAAAAAATAGAGGAAATAATAGACATTCTAAGAAACAATAAAAGTCCAGGAATAAATGGCATCACTGCAGAAAATATAAAGTAAGCGGGAGAGAGCTTTAGGGGAAAAATATACCAGCTTATATTAGAGATATGGAGACAAAGAAGAATGCCTACCAGCTGGGAAAATGCAACAACAGTGCCGATTTTAAAAAAGGAGATACCACCGATTGTAACAATTACTGTGGAATTTCATTACTGGACGTTACATATAAGATTTTAGCAAGCTTAGTTAAAAGGAGGGTAGAGAAGATTGTAGAACCACAAATTGCGGAGTACCAAGCAGGGTTCAGGAAAAGCCTAGAGACAACGGATGAAATCTTCTTGATGAAGGAGCTATTAACAACCGGTTACGAATTCCAACTTCCCCTAGTAGTACTCTTTGTGGATTTTAAAAGGGCTTACGATCCTGTTAATAGAAGGAGGATGATGGGCATAATGAAGGAATTCAAAATATCAGTAAAACTAGTAAAACTACTCGAAGTGACACTGAATAACACAAAAAGCAATGTAAGAGTGGGCGGAGAAAACACTGAAGACTTTGAAATTAAAAACGGTCTAAGACAGGGCGACCCACTAGCCACGTTACTGTTCAATTTAACACTAGAAGCTATTATACGGGAAAGCAAATGAAATAAGATAGAGCATATACTCATTAAAAGTCTTCAAGTGATTGGGTACGCAGATGACATTGCATTAGTAACAAGAAGCATCAAGGAACTAAAAGAATTAACGGGAATATTAGCAAAAGAAGCACAAAAAATGAGATTAGAGATAAATAATGGGAAAACGAAAATTATGAGAATAGGAACTAAAAGAGAAGAAGTCAGAGGGTGGAAGATTGGGAATAAAATGGCAAAGTTTGAAGAGATAGAAAAATGTGTATATCTGGGAGCCTTACCTACTGACAAATAACTGCCGCGAAGAAAAAGAAATTGAGGCGAGGCTGCTGAAAGCGAATAGAAGTGTAGGGACAATAAATCACCTTCTACGGTCCAAGCATCTAACAATAAACACAAAACTAAGACTCTACAAAACCATAGTAAGACCTATGGCATTATACGGGTGCAAAACTTGGACCCTAAACAACAAAGTACAAGAGAGGCTAAGAGCATGGGAAAGGAAAATACTGAGGAAAGTACTAGGAGGGAAAAAGAAGGGGATTTATACAAAAGAAGAACGAATGAGGAAGTGTACCAATTATATAAGAGTCCAACTATCGACGAGGTGGTCAAAGCACGACGAATCCAGTGGTTAGGGCATCTGGAACAAATGCCAGCAGACTTAATAGTGAAAAAAAAATCATGGAGGGAACCAGGATTAAAGAAGAAAAGGGGAGAGAGGCCGTACTACAAGATTTAAGTGAGAAGAAAGTAAGAAACTAGAAAAGCAAAGCTAAGGACAGAAATGAATAGAAGAAGATAATTAAGCTATGGGCCTAAAAGGCCTGCAAACAGCTAAAATATATATAATAGCGACTATTTGATCACTTAACAAAAAAACCTACCTTGAACACAAATAACATACACTTTTCAAGAGGTTGCAAATAACATAAGTTACTTGAATGGACAAAGTAAAATCGTTTTTGAAATTTTAACTGAATAATATAAACACTTGGCGAGTGGAACACTAACGTTCTAACCTGTAAACAAACGAAAATGAAATCAAGCTTGGCTTTGAAATATTTGTTGTATGAATAATATGTTGGTGGCACTGTAAGTCTATGTCAAATTCGAGGTTAGCAGGTTAGGTTTTGCGTCAGTTTTGACACAGACACTGACATAGTCTCACTCTGAGCACTACGCGTCTCGTGCGCATGAATGAGAATTTGAAGCCGCCTTTAGAAGCAAATTTTAAACTTGACCGTGAGCATATCTTGTAACACAGGACGCTAGGAGCATGTGACCATATGCTGCAGCCTGATTGATGCGCTGAAACATAAGCGGGAGGTGCTACCTTGGCGCCTTTTTACAATTTGAAAATTGTGATAATTGTTGCACTGTCACTAAAGTTATCGAATAAGGAAAATAAAAAAATGCTGTTTATAATTTTTGAGCGGACAAATATGCAGGTCTGGGGTATAACGTAGATGTTAGTTAGTTTGTTTGTATCAAAGCAATAAATATACACAAAACTACGTAATGCACACAAAAGTCGTCAAATTGATTTAATATCTTCTGCATTGCTATTACCAGTGCTGCACAAGACGTTGATAACCCAAATGGTACCACTCTGAATTGAAATATTTCCCCATCAATACAAAACCCAGTATATTTTCTTGATTCTTCATGTAATGGTATTAGCCAAAACGAATTTTTCAGATCTAACTTTGTAAGAATCTTTTTATCCCAAATTCTACTTAATAACCCATCTATAGTTTGTGGCGATTCGTATTGTGGTTTAGTTATTTGATTTATTCTGCGTGCATCTAAACATAATCTAAGAGAACCATCACGTTTCTTAACTACTACCAACGGATTAATAAAATTACTTTTTGAAGCTTCTATCACACCATCTGTTACCATCTTTTGTATTTCCGTCCTCACCTGTCCTCGTAATTTATATGGTATTGGGTAAGATTTACTATTAAAACTTTTCTCTTCATGAACCTGTAACTTATGAATGTATTTCTGAGCTTGTCCTACTTTCTCATTGATAACCTCTTTATTTTTATAAATTATTTCTAATATTTGGTCAGTAAATTGTTTATGCTTCTCACCTATTTTTAATTCACTCAGCAATAACCCCTTATAATCATATTTATCTTCAATATCATTTATTATATTATAATTAACAATTATTCCTTCATTATTCTTTATTGCGTCTCCAATTTTCTCTAATTGGCTACACTTATCTTCTTGGCTGACTCTACTAGTACATATCCAAGATTTAATTAACCCCTTCAAATGGATACACCTTTGTGCACCATCAATATTTATTTCTAGTTGTTGAATAATATCAATTCCTAACACCATGTCTACTGTAAGTCCTCTAACAATAAACAACCTAACTACACCTTCCCATTGACCAATAACTATTTTAATATTTAACATTCTGTTCCTTGTTGAGATTTTTCTTTTAGTAGCCGATAGCAAATCTATTTTATTCACTTTAATGATATTTTTGTATAGGACATCTAAATTATCTAAAATTACCTTCTCATTTATTAAGGATGCCATAGCTTTAATTCTTGTAACATTTCATTGTGATAGATAGTGGAGCCATGTCTTCAATTTTCACTAATTTCGCTTGATTGTTAAAATACGTGTGGTTCTTTAATTAACATTCTAAAATTACTATATTACATATTTACAAACCGAGTTTCTTTTTGTCATCTCATAACTCTTTTAAAATCATCTGTAGGGGTCTTTTTACCGTCCTTTGCTTCTTTAGCTGTTTGTTTTAATTTTATTATTTCCAATTCCAGCCTCGGTACTTCATTTTGTCTCTGTCTTTCTTTTAATTTCTTTCCTTCTTCCTTTAGTCTTGGTTTAACTGTTTCCTTCTGTATATTCTTCTTATATTTATTTATTTTAATTATACAACCTCCTGTTACTCTATTTACTTTATAAAATCGTTTATTTCTTCTTAAATCTTTATTATTCTTGTACTTTATAATATTATTTATTATTCCTCCACTTACCACATTTAATTCTTTATTACTTACCACTTCATTATATTTTACCAGTTTACCATTTTCCGCAGAATCGTCTTCCTCATTCTGTCTTTGTATGTCCTCAATTTTTCCTTCCAACTCATCCTTATTCTTTACTAATTTCTCTGCCATAATGTGTGTTAAATTTACCTCTAACTGTTTACTTTCATCCTTCCATTCTTTTCTCACCTCATCCTTAAATTCTTCTTTAGAACTTTTAAAAATTTCAGTAATTTTATTTATTTGTATTTGCAATTCTTGCTTATTCTGGAGTTGTACTTTGTTAAATTCTTCTCTTAATTCCTTCATCATCACTTCCATCTTATCTGCTTGGTCTTTTTGTTCTTGCAGCTTGTTTGCAGTACTCTGAATTGCGTCTCTTAACCTACCTTCCCTTTCCTCTGCATCTTTTTTACTTTCCTCAGCCTTTTCTTTAATTGACTGTTGCAATCTTCTTTCTCTTTCCTCTGCCTTTTCCGCAATTTCTTGTAAATCCTTCCTCAACTCTGTTGCATCTTTCTTACTGTCTTGCGTTATCTTATCTGCAGTTTTTTTAATTGCTGCTTGCAACCTAACTTCCCTTTCCTCAGCATCCTTATTTGCCTCGTTCTTACTTTCCTCTGCCTTTTCCGCAATTGACTGTTGCAACTCCTTTTTCAACTCTTTTGTATTTTGTGCAATAAATGCCATTAACTTCTCCATATCCATGGTTGATTTTCCTGTTGATTCAGCTTGTAATCTTACCTGATCACCTTGCTGTATTTCCTCTACTTCACCTTCCGGACCACTCTCTACTACTTCCATTTCTTCTTGTTCTACCTCTTTTTCTTCTTCAATCTTCTTGCTTTTTCTTGTAGTTCTTTTATCAGCCATATTTCCTAATTTTAACTTGTACTCAAAACGTATTTACTTTTATTAAACCTTATCTCAACTTGCAAATCCTTGTATTTTTGTTCAACAATGAATCTTTATCAGAAAACTTTACTTATTATTATTGACTGTTCCTTTATTTGATCTCAATTACCTAATTCTTACTTTCCAAAACGTGATTTATTTTATTTTACCTATCCTGACACTTATATCACAATTACTTACTTAATTATGTTCTAACAAACTGACTTATAATCACACTTTTGCCCTACGTTTTGAGCGACCATTACTTTATGCACTGGATACGTGTGTATGATTTTATATTTACTTTTGCTTCACGTTCCAATACCTATTAATAATTATACCAAGGCTCAAATATAATATTATTATTGTATGCTTATTTAATTCAAATGTCGAAGCTTTAACTTTATTATAAATCAATTTAATTATATTTCAAAATGCATGAGTACTCTTTGCTCAGGGTATGGTTTGCCAAAATCTAGTTAGTTGTTTGTTGCTATTTTATTTTTATTTGAACTGCAATTACTGAATGTCACTTGCTGTCAACTATTATTTCAATACAGTGTTTAATGACACTTTTCAATTAATATGACATAAATAAAATCCTTTACAACGGTTTTGACTGTATGATATTCCGATAAGTATACAATTATATCTTAATAAACTTTTCTAATTATTTCTTATTTCAGAATTACCTCAAAACAGTTTAGTGTTCACCCACCTGGATTTCTTACTTTGCAGAGCAACTCAGAATCACCGTGGTATGATTTTGTCCTGCTACCTGTAACCCTTCACTCCTTTGCCACGACACACTGGTCACTATCCAACCGCCTCCTTATACGCAACACCTCAAGATACTGGCTGTCACCTATTCCTTCTCTAGCCCTGCACAACTGTCACTCCTGAAATCTCCTTCTGTCCAGCTCCTCACGGGTAAGTCTATTTCCTCATGTACTTGTAAATTGACTGCATACTGCCTTAGGTCCATCCATCTCCATCCACGTCATCAACCGTCAGCACAATATAACACCTCCAAGATCTCCCCTTGTCAATACAGTCCAACTGGTTTCCTCCAAATGGTTCCAATTCAATGAGTTCCCGCTTCGTCAGGATACGTCCACGAAAAACTCCAACCAATAATAATAATCCTCCAATTAATGTAACTCCTTATTCCTTGTATTGTAAACTCCGTCAATTATATCCAATTCTTATTCTTCTTGCTTCTTTTACTTGTTAATATTGTAGTCATACCATATCATACATTTATTTAATTAAATTTTATTTTTTTCCTATATGTTTCACTTGCTTATCACTTTACATATACTTAGTAAACCCTTTTATTATATTGTATTTTAATTCAAATAAATTAAGGGCAAATTTCTGGTTTATTTTACCAAAACACAAATTTTTACATCTGTTTTTCAAAGTTGTTATTTCAATAATTATCCCAATTTTTATTGCTATCCTAGACTACCATTATTCCTGCCTGCTACATGTTATAAATAAATTTGAATGGTGCTCACTTTATAAATTGTTACAAATATAATTTTATTCTGTCATATGCAACATTCAACTCTGTAGGTATTGTTCATTCTTGTTACCATCATCAAGTAGTATTCATTATGTAATAACTTTCTTTTAAAATGTATTTTGAATCTTTGAGTTTCAATTTTTATTCAATTAAATAAGCAATCATTAACACAATTTTCAACATCTTATCATTTCAGTATAATTACTGTATTGAACTTTTCATTTTTAGATTCATGTAAATAAATAACCGTATTTAATGTAATACATGGCCTCTATATACCATAGCAATATATATATATATATATATATATATATATATATATATATATTGCGGATTTCTACATCATTGTTGACGTCTTCCGCATCCCAATCTCCAAACTTTCTTGTCTTCCCAGTCATTTTCATTTAAATTTCTCTTTTCCATGGCAACTTTCACGCCACTTTCCCGTGTTTGTTTTGGTCAGCCACGTCGTCTTCTCCGGGGTGGCATCCACTCCCATATCTTTCTCGGCCATCTTTCTTCTCCCATTCGCTTCATGTGGCCGTACCACAGTAACCGTTTCGCCTCTATGGTGGTTACGATATCTATATCCACTTCTGCTCGTCTTCTTATCTCCTGGTTGTTTATTTTATCCAACTTTGTTAATCCGCAGCTTTGACGCCAGTAGTCCATTTCCATTGCCTTAAGTTTTTGTTCTTGTCTTTTTGTAATACTCCATGTCTCTGCCCCATATGTGCTTACACTTTCCACAATGGCTTTATATATGGCTCGTTTGGTATGCTTGCTTAACTTTTTGTTGCATATTATTGGATGGAGTTGGCGTATGGCTTTCTTTCCTTGTGCTATTCTGCTTTTTATTTCAAGTTTGTTATCTCCTTTTTCGCTTACAACTGTCCCAAGATATTTGTAGGTACTTTTGTTTTTAATTGTGTCTCCTTCAATTTCCAGATCTCCATCTTTACATCCTACTGTCATATATTCTGTCTTTTCCATATTTATTTGTAGGCCCCATTTTTGGTATTCTTCTTTTATTTTCCTCAACATATATTGGGCATCTAACTCATCTTCAGCGCATATAAGCTGATCGTCAGCGAAATGTAGGGTGTATAAGCATGTATCTCCGATCGAAATTCCCATATTGCAACACTTAGCTCGCCATATCTTTAGTGCTTCGTTTAGATAAATCTTGAATAAAGTAGGTGCTATACAGCAGCCTTGTCGAAGTCCTTTGGTTATTTTAAATTTTTTAGAAAGTTCCGAACCGATCTTGATTTGCCCTGTCGTGTTGATATAGAGTGTTTTTACAGCATTTACATATTTTCTATTTATACCATTTTCAGACATGGCTTTCCATAACTTAGTCAGTGGTACGCTGTCATATGCCTTTTTATTATCAATATATATTAGGTGGGTTTCATAGTTTCGTGCTAGACGTTTCTCTAGGAGTTGTTGGAGACAAAATATACTGTCAATACAAGAGCGGCCTGCTCTGAATCCGTTCTGTTCCTCAATTTCTGTTATCTCGGTTTCGATACGTGACTTAAGGATTTGTCCATACAGCCTTCCCATTGTACCTAATACAATTCTTCGAGGAAGTATGTCCTGGCTATCCTCATAGACATTTCAGGTGCTTTTGACCACTTATGGTGGCCTGCGCTGTTTAAGCTTATGCATGATAAAGGATTCCCCTCTTCATTGTTGAGGGTTCTAAAGAGTTACCTTCAAGACAGACTTGTTACGCTGGAAATAGGAAACACCAAGGTCTCCAAGTTCGTATCCAGGGGTTGCCCGCAAGGGTCGATTCTTGGTCCCACGTTGTGGAACATGGTTGCTGATCAACTTCTTGACAAAGTACTCCCAGATAACTGCGATATGATTGCCTACGCCAATGATATAATTGTCCTAATCAGTGCTGACAATCGCATAAATCTCGAAAGACTCGCCGAACATTGCTTACAAGCAGTCACACAATGGGCTTTATCACAAAAACTTACGATTTCCACTTCGAAGACTAATTTCATCATGTTAAAGGGGCATCTGGATCGTACCCCAGTTGTTAAAATGGACGGAAATTCCATCAAAAGGAGCACAGCATCTCGTTATTTGGGTGTCATGCTTGAGAGAAATCTCACCTATATCACTCATGTCAAGACGGTCACAGCAAGAGCCAGATCCATTTTCTTCACATTATGACGCTACGCGGCATCATGCCTTGATGATGTTCGAGAAGCCTTGAGAGTCATCTACGAGAGAGGGGTCCTCCCCATCGTCCTTTACGCTGCAGAAGTCTGGGGGCATCGGGCTTGGCACTCCCACGTTAAACGCATTCTAAATGCACTTTACGGCTTTTGCTCCAGAGCTATTGCTGAAGCATACACTTCAACGTCCACAGATGCGGCAGGTGTCCTCGATGGTTCCCCGCCGATACAGTACCTTGCGTTACAACGCCATGTAAGGTTCACATGGAGATCCACAGGCCAAGCCATTCTAATGGGGCGGCCGGTACCACCAATCGTTACCACGAAGAGAGCTCTCGACGACTGGATGATGACTGTCACCATGCAAGAATGGTGAAGCGAATGGGAGATGTCCACCAAGGGTCGTACTACATTCCAATTTCTTCCCAGTATTGTTGATCGACAACTGCTACCGTCTGGATGGTCACAGGATGTTGTCTCTGTACTCACTGGACATGGAGACTTTCGTCAACACCTACACCGAATTGGGAGAACACAAGATCCAAACTGCCCTCAATGCGATGAACCAGACACTTTACTACATCGTCTATTGGTCTGCACGCTATATGCAGACTGCCGCTTACTACTAAACAACGACGCTCCAGAGGTGGTCAACAACCTTCCTAGGTCCATGAGCCTTATCCTTCTGTCGGCTCAGGCATGTGCAACACTCAAGTCTTTTGCACGCTCAAGAGTCCAAGCAGACGATTCATCAGAAGAGGAACAGGAGGATGAAGATTGGCAAGAATCCGATGATGAAGAATCGACTTCGTCAGAAGAAACCGATACTTAAACTGAAGAATGAAGGCAGACCAGAGTCCCACGATTTTAGAATTGCTTTATTTTTGCACGTAGTGTGCGAATTTTGTTTAAATTCAGATTAGGGACTTATACTTATTGTAACATTATATATTATATTATTAGGTAAAATGACATACTTAAGTTTCCGTAGTCACACATGACATCTTAGATACTTACTCAGGAGGGTTACGGTACCACAATTCTAGAATTGCTTTATTTTTGCACGTAGTGTGCGAATTTTGTTTAAATTCAGGTTAGGGGCTTATACTTATTGTAACATTATATATTATATTATTAGGTAAAATGACATACTTAAGTTTTTCATAGTCACACACGATATCTTAGTTACTCACCAGGAGGGTTACGGTACCTCCAAAAATGAAATGTATAAAAATTTTATTTCCAAATATATGTGCCCATTAGGGCTTGAATTGAAATAATTGAATTGTACCTAATACAGAGATTCCTCTGTAATTAGAGCAGTCTCTTTTATTTCCCTTTTTATATATGGCTGTAATAAAGCCGTTCTTTCAGTCTGCAGGTATTTTATTTTTGTTTATAGTATACATTGGTTGAATAGTTCTGCTAGTGTTTCGTATAGCACTCTTGGGGCACTTTTTATGAGCTCCATAGGGATCCCCCCTGGACCTGCCGCTTTTCCATTTTTAAAAGATAAATAGGAAAGAAGAATAAACAATTTGAAGGCCAAATATTACAAATAATTTACAGAAATAAAGAGGTTATAAATGAAGAAGTAGGAAAAGCACAGAAGTACATTCATAAGTTGCAGGTTGATGAATACCATTTGCATTAAGAGGACAGGTTAGGAAGGAAATACATAAAATGGTAACAGATGGAGTAATCGAAGCTTCAAAGAGTAATTTTATTAATCCTTTAGTGGTAGTTAAGAAACGTGACGGTTCTCTTCGTTTATGTTTGGATGAACGCAGAATTAACAAATAACCAAGCCACAATATGAATCTCTACAAACTATAGATGGATTATTAAGTAGAATTTGGGATAAGAAGATTCTTACAAAATTAGATCTGAAAAATTCGTTTTGGCTTATTCCATTACATCAAGAGTCAAGAAAATATACTGGTTTTAGTATTGATGGGGAAATTTTTCAATTCAGAGTGGTACCATTTGGGCTTTCAAAGTCTTGTGCAGTGCTGGTAAGAGCAATGCAAAAGATATTAAACCAATTTGAAGACTTTTGTCTGCATTACGTTGATGATCTTATTGTTTTCTGAAAACGAGCAACAACATTTAAAACATTTAGCAATTATAATTGAAACATTAAAATGTGAATTTATGCAAGAAAAAGTAACATATTTCGGATACGAAATAAGTAAAAATGAAGTAACCATAAATGAGAAACGTCTTGAGGAAATTAAGAATTTACTTCGTCCATCGAATTTAAAGAAGTTAAGAGGGTTATTAGGGGTTTTTAATTATTATAAAAGGTTCATAAGTAACTATTCAAAGTTGACGTTATCTTTAGTACAATTATTAAGAAAGGATGTAAAATGGTCATGGAATGAAGAAAGAGAAAAAGCATTGAATACCATCAAACAGAGGTTTCATGAAGGATTATTACTGAAATATCCGAATTTTAAAGAAAAGTTTATACTTCGTACGGACGCATCTGATCAAGCAATTGCAGCAGAACTAATACAAATACAAGATGGAATAGAAGTACCAATATGCTTTATTTCAAGAATATTAAAAGGGTATAAAATTAGATATACCATATATAACAATTAACTTCGATTAGCTAATTGATTTTAATTTCTCCGTCGCATTTTGTGCTTATCGAATATGCAAGCGCGACCGATGGGCTCGCGCGCAGGTGGCTTGCGATAACTCGGCTGGGACTTTCCGCGAAGCTCGAAGAATTGTGGATTTTTCGATTTCAACTGTTCGCCTGAAAAGTTTGCGAGGCACGTTAAGTTATTTTGTGGAGATTTATTAGTGCCAAAATTTGGGATCTACTTCGCAAAATAGCCTATTTATATTGTGATGATTTGGAATATAGTGAAGATTTGTTATTCGCAATATAAGGCACAGTTTCGACTGGATTTAGTTACGTTGCTGAACTAAACAATTTGGGAGAACGAGGGGAAGTCTGAATATTAAAATCGTACAAGAAGCCGCAAAACAACTTAGTACGTATGAGCACGAGGTTTCGTTGGACGTTTTGGGTAATTTTATTGTCGATTTTCAGGGCTTTTAATTGTTACTTTTGGGTCTTGTATCCTGTCGAGCTCGCACAAATTAGTCCTGCGTTTGGCCCATCTGACCGATAGCGTGATCTGCTCCTCGATCCACTGGTTCATCCCCTAACCTCCAGGGTTGCAGCACGTGGGGAGCTCCGACTTATCGAGATCTGTAGCAACTGCCGACCTCGGAATTGAATCGCCCGCTCACCGAAGATAAGGTCAGATCGCTCTTTGTTTTTTTTACCATCGCACCGCATTGATCAACGAGGACGCGATTGGAGCCGTAGCATTCTGCGCAACGTTTGGTGTAACATCACAGTCGTATCCTATGAGAATCGCCTATTAGAATGGTGAACGCGCAGTTATCTCAAGTGAATTAGTTAATTACCTAGTATAATTGTGAAACCAATTAGCTCGCTCCAGGGTTTGTTAGATAACCGTTCGGCCCAAGGTTTGCGCGAGCTATCGTTTGGTTGAGTCCTCTATTAGGTTAGCTTACGATCGCTTGATCAAAATCAAACCAGGAACCGCGTACGGTAATCGAATCATGTACATGAGTCGCATCCCACCCAGCGGTATATTTTAAAACCTGCTCGTATTCTCAGATTTTGTAATCAGGCTACCGTTTAGCCTCTGAGTAACGCATAGCTAATAGAGCTCGATGACGTCGATCCAAAATTGTGTAGTTAAACTAATTTTCACGATGATTTGTTGCCGATAACAGCGTGAGCATGAAGATAAATCGCGTACCTCAGTTTTCATATTTCAGCTTGCTGCGAGCTGTTGGTCTGTGTTAAACCTACTGAATTTATTTGTATTTTGATTAGGTTTAGGGTTTGTATATATATTTATGTATATTAACGAATGTGGGGAATACTCATATGTACCTATTCGCTGATGTTTCTTTAGGTAGCGCATACGTCATACCCCCCCCTTGGGTTTAATTTAGTTTCGTCTGTTACTGTGATTGTGATTTGGGACGAACGTCGAGGGTCTTGGAATAAATGGTTTTGTTGTATCGAGTGGTTTTATTTTGGTTCCGGTAGCGTGAGCATTTTGGTATCCGATGCATCAGAAACTCCAGGCTCGGAAATAAAGTTTTAGGATCCTGGCGCCCAGGACTTCCCAGCTGGTCCAGAAGAGGAAGGTCCATATTAGCCTACGACCCAGGCTGAGCTCGGCCGAGCCTATTTATGTTACCATCGACGGACCAAGGTTGACAACTTCGTACAAACATCCGTGACACATAGCTGAGAAAGAAATGTTGGCAATCATATTTGCAATTAATAAACTAAAACTTTATCTAACAGGGAACAAATTTGATATTGAAACGGATAATTCAGCAGTTTCGTTTTTGGAAAATAAAACTTTTCATAATGACAGGTTATACAGATGGGCATTATATTTACAACAATATGAATTTGATATTAAACAGAGGCTAGGAAAGTTGAATGTAGTTGCAGATTTCTTAAGTAGAAAGGATGTACCTAATTATGAGACACCAAAACAAATCTTAATTGGAATTGAGAAAATGTATGAGGAAGGAAGGTTATCAAAACAAGAGATTTTAAATAAGCAGACAGTAGAAGAAATTCAAGAATTAAAAACTTTAGTATTGCAAAGTCAAGATAATAATTATAAAGGGTATCAAATTAAAGAAAATTTGTTGGTAAAGATCATAGAAAATAAAGAATTGGTGGTTTTAAATAAAGAAGACATGTTAAAAGTTGTTGAGGAAATTCATACAATATTTGGACATTGTGGGACAAGAAAAACTTGGTTAAAGCGCCATAACAAATCGGTTTGGAATGATATAAACAAGCGGGTTGTGATGGGGTGAGGGCCGGCCTTTCTTCCACTTCGATGATTGGGATGGTAGTAAAGCGGCGTAGAAAAGTTGCCTTTTCTCGACCTTTCACATATATTTCGGTGACACCTTGCAGAAGACGTCGTAAGATTGCAGGAAACATGTATGCTGGAGTAAATCCCTCATTCCAGTCGATGCAATGGTGATTAGTCATTACCCAGCGGGCTTGTTGTTGTAAATGAGGTGTTAAGGAATGGAGGGCGAAAGGGGGTTTAAAAATGTGGTGAGATACTGAGGTACCGTCGTAGGAGGCCAATTCTTTTGGGGTAAAGTGCTTATCGGACGTCTTAAAACCTTGAATATCGATAATGATCTTCATCGTATTAGGTATAGAGAGCATGGTCTAGTTACGCTAAAAGTCGAGGTGCAACTGAAGTGTTTTGCGAAATTACAGTTGTTTAACTGCTTTTGACAATGCGTTGTAAGTAAAAACCCGATCGTGAAGAACGAGACAATACGCAGTTGTGTTGGCTGGCACGTTAGCGGAAGTTTCAAATTCAACACGAAAAACGACAGCGTTTGCATGAAGGTAGTCTTTTTGATGGGAACAATCGATTACAACAATGGGCGCCTTGTCTGCAAAGTCATGGCGGGAGAAGAAGGGCTCATCGATTTTGCTATAATAAGATGATTGAAACTTGGAATACATGTCGTATAATGTTGCGTAATGATTGAGTGCATAATTGTTATGTAAATTGTCGTATGGGAATCGTTCGGTGTTCAGATAAACTCGGAAATTAGTAAGACCAATTTTATCGAAATTAGCATTGTCCTTAGCGATTAGCCCCGAACGACCTGATTGAAACCCTACGATGACATATCTGGGGGTTTGTAATTTTGTGCTTGTAGCGATAGCGTGAGAATGTTGAGTCACAGCATGAACACCGGGTATGATATGAAGCTGCCAGCTGCGAAATGCGACTTGAGTGTCAATATTTTTATCGATGTATTTGGTCAGGGCTAATTCTTGAGCAAGACCTGGAGTGATATGAGGAACCTTCCAATATAGTTTGTCAATCGTAACTTTAGCCGTCTCCCCTACGGTAGCACTGAATACGGCGTCGGCATCGGTATTGCTGCGAATTAATACGAGTTCTTGTCGAATGTTAAGTATAACTTTACCATAATCTTCAGCGAATCCTAACAGCATTCTCAACGGTATGCAGGCACTAAAGTTACCTTCCTGATCGGTAATGGCAGGATCGCCGGCGGCAAACCAACCTGCATTTTGAAGCTTTTTAACGTCAGCGGAACTGTAGGACACATATCCCTTAAGAGTAGACGTAATACCAGGTTTGGTGACAGAGTCGACAACGACGCCATTGATTTCGTATCGGATTTCGCTAAATAAGTGAGCCAAACCATTGTTAAGGAATTTAGCCGTTGTAACTTCACCGTTTTCCTTCCGCAACTTTCCCTCTAGGTACAGATAGCTCAGGCCGGGAAGAGTTGACATATCTTCGGGAATTGGAATTCGAATTTCATCGTTATAGTCAAAACGGTTTGTATACGGTTGATGTGTGTGCAATTGATTGCTAATGATAGAAGTGTCGACGAGGACTCGCTCTCCAATATTTAAAATACTCATTACACTATTGTAAAGCCTAAGGACCGCAAGAAGTCTCTGTTTGCTTTAGTTAGCTGCGTGGCGGACGAAGCCCTACTGATCTTACGAGGGTGTGGGCGACTATTCTTATAGGAAGTGAAGCAGGGGCGGTACGGAGTGGTGAATTGAAAACCCATTACAGTTTCTTTAAATGTAATGTTACCGTGACGGTCTCCTTACTAAAACTGACAGGATTATCCGATTGGTCTAGTATTTTAATAGTTAAGTTAGTGATCTGTTTCGTGCTGATCGGTAGATAGATGACTGGGTTAGGGGTTTCCACTATTTTGTACCCGGGTGGTACTATGGGGAAGAATTGGTGAATGATATGGCCGGGCTTACCATTTTCATATGAACCAACGGAGATGTTGCAATGAATAAGAATCGAGTTGATGTTCAAAATTTTCGTAACATGTTCAGCTGTGTGCCACCTATCTGCAGCATAAACTTTTTTCTCAAAGCCTAACATGTCCCGGATAGTATTGTCGCTTTGAAAGTCGATTGGAACGGTGGACTTTATTTCGGTTTTTAAGGTGCTGTTGTTTCCACGTAGCAGTACCTGTTTAACACCCGCATCAGAATCGAGTTGGTTATGTAAAAATTCAGCAATGTCCGTAATTTCATATGCTCCCTCCGGTATAATAATAGGAGGTTCTCCAACAAGATGAAATTCATTGTTGGGAGGTCTAACGTTTGGAATAGTATAGTAGTTTTCGAAACTTAACAATTCCAAGACGTATTCGCTACCATCGTCTAAGAAAATGGGAGGGTCAAAATTTGCAGTAAGAACAGATGAATCTCCCGTAAGAGTGAATATACTGGACATGATGAAGCGCGACACTTAAACTGACGACAAAAGCGGTTTCGCAAAGTTATATAAGAATTTGAGACACAAATGTCCGCATGTGTATGATGCGAGTTTTTGATATCTATTAGAGTTGTACATAATTGTGTTGTTGCTACCGTCGCTACGAAAGTAGTTTACTAATTCGGGAGGAGGTTGTAAGCGACCTATGCTATCGAAATACAGAACAAATCGATCAGCTTTAACGTAGGCTGTCCAATGTGTGCCAGGTCCAACATCATCGTCTAAGTTGGTAACACCACATTCTCGTTGACGAATTTTGTCAGGTAGGGCATCTCGCATAAATATCCCCCTAAAATGGGGAATTTCTAAGCGTTTAACGTACTGTGCAATATCGATGTTCGTCAACGCTCGGCGTGGTAGCTTCAACGGTAGTTTTTTGACTGATACGGTCGTAGATATAGCCCTTTTCCTCGAGCAATGGATTCCATAGCTTTGTTATGTCGCTCTTTTTCCTGGAGATCCTTTTTAGAAGCCTTTGAGTCGCCAACCGCTTTAGCGACTGCTGCAGCACCGCCTCCGAGAGACCCCAATGCTCCTAATGCAGCAAGTATGGGTACAAGCGGCAATATACCTCCTCTCTTGGGAACAGGTACTACTCTAGAACGAATTCGGCGTTTCCTTCGCGATTTAAAAACGACCGCCCCTCCAATACGTTTACGCCTACTACACCTTGTACGCTTCCGTTTTCTAGATACCCCCGTACCAAATTTTTGCGCAATACCGGCAATAGGTAGTGCGCGCTTTCGTTTCCGGGAGACTCTCACACCAACAGTGGGTTGTGTACGCTTCCGTTTTCTAGATACTCCCGTACCAAATTTTTGTGCGGCAATAGGTAATGTACGCCTTCGTTTTCGGGGGGCCGTCACACCAGCAGTGGGTAGTGTACGCTTTCGTTTTCTAGATACCCCCGTACCAAATTTTTGCGCGGCAATAGGTAGTGTACGTCTTCGTTTCCGGGGTGTTCCCATAGCAGCAATGGGTTCTGTACGCTTCCGTTTCCGGGAGACTCCCATGCCGAGTTTGGTTTTCCCTTTCATAATCCCTGTAACAGCAAGAGCTGCCGCTCTTTCTCCAAGAGTAGAGTCTTTTGCTTTAACGCGTTCCCAAGCTTTCTGTGCAAGAACTTTATCCGCCGCGTGACGTGTCGAAAGATTGCTGGATTGTGAGTATGCGATGTCGTGTTGCTTGCAAGCCTCGTCCAGAGGGTTTCTTCCTCGATCACCTCGAGAAAGTCGTTTGTTTAAACGAGTGCCAGGTCCGCAAAACTTGTAACCTGGTATATGTAATTCGAAAGGCAACTTGTCAATAAGGGTGTTCAACAAACCGCGACCTTTCCGTCTTACGATTCGACGACGACTACGAGTTTTACGTCTAGTATAACTCATCTTAAAGAAACGCTCGTCGAAGAGCGACTGACGATGTGAAGCTCAAAGGGGTAGATATATACTTAGCACAGCGCGGTTAGAAGCTAGTTCGCCCCCGTCCGAAAACGATGAAGAACGTCAAACTTGTGAAACAAAAATGTTCGCTGCCGGTAGTAAATCATACAGTAAATTCCATGTCACAGAGGTTCAGACGACACGGCACTTTACTGGGTATAGGATGTAAAAGGGGGTTGATCATTGGTCCTTCCGGCTCTGGGAAAACCAATGCGATGATCAGTCTTTTGGTGCACCGCAATGGGGTGCGGTTTCACAACTTGTATTTGTATTCCAAAACCCTTGACCAACCTAAATACAAATTTCTGAAGATACTTCTGAAGTCACTAAAAGAAATCGGATTCTACGAATTCAGCGAGGGGTGTGAGGTTATCAAACCACACGAGGCGAAAGAAAATTCTGTTATTGTGTTTGATGATGTGGCATGCGACACTCAAAGCATAATTAGAGATTATTTTAGTTTCGGACGTCATCGAAATATAGATTGTTTTTACCTCTGTCAGACTTACTCATCAATCCCGAAACAACTGGTACGAGATAATGCGAATATCATAATCGTATTCCGGCAAGACCACACCAATCTTAAACACATTTACGATGATCATGTAAACACAGACATGTCATTCGAAAAGTTTAAAAACTTATGTTCCCACTGTTGGATCAAAGATCATGGATTTTTAGTTGTCGACAAAGAAAGCGAAATCAACGCCGGTCGTTATAGAAAAGGGTTTGACAGTTATTTCACTATATAGGCATGGACCACTGCTGTACAAATTATTAGTCTACGAACAACGACAGTAATAGCAACATGGACAAACGGTTAGTAAGCGATCTTATTAAAGCTAGAAAGGCTGTCAGGCGGAAATATGAAACTTTAAAAGCAGATATCGCCGAATCTCAGACGGCTCTTGCGGAGCAATTTAAACCAATTTCCCAACCACTCACGGAATTGCTAACATCCATCAAGCAAGAAGGTGGTCAAACAATACAGCAAGAAGTAGGACCTATGCTGAGAACTATTAAACGGCGAGTGTCCACACCATCTATCCTACCCCGTCCGAGAAATGGCAATACCCCCGTACGAGCGTCAACCCCCGACATTGCCATTCCCGGACCGTCGACTTCGACGTTGGTAACATCCACACCTAGATTTCTTGACAGAGAAGTATTGTATGAGAGTTTACCGGATGAGGAGCAACAGGTGGAGGCTCAAGAAGAAGCGGCAATTGAAACTTCGGTAGCAGAGGCTAGAGAAACCGTGCGACAAATGATGGAACCGGAAGTTCTAGGGGAATACCTGGAACAGTTCTCAGGGTTAGCTAGAAAATATATCGAGGGAATGATACGAGATACAGAGAGCAAGTACGATCTCCACTATGGAGTTCGATGGGACATAGACACTGATAAGTTTGCAATTGGGAATAAACAGCTTACTTTTGAGGGTCAGGACATGGTTATTACAGATCACGGCAATAGAATAGTATACAAAGGCACCCCCGGCTTTTACGAATTAATGTTCTTAAAGAAACCGATAACTTATACAACCAAAGACCGTGAAAATTACTATGACATAGTGAACCGATCCGCCGCAAATCGTAAGAACTACGATCCAACCCAACAGATAAGCGGCAACGCCGGCGCAAAATATATGAAAGTAGTACGCCCCCTGGCTACATCCTCCGGCATTAGACAACCTACCAGAGCCGCATCGAGGGTGCAGCGTACCGGAAGGGGATTATTAACAGTAACCAATAAAAAAGTGGAATTTGTTCCTTGGAAAGATCCAAATTCATTAGTGGATCGTCTGCGCATATTACTAGCCTCTCAGGTAGCGGGGCACACCGGCCATTCCAACGAAATCGTAAGCATCACCCAAGCTCTACGAGAAGCAAAAATAATTCACTAAGACGAGTACAAAAGCAGAGGACCTATTGAATTACGATCAGAAGGTGTTAGACGATAGAGTAATGCCCATAGACAAATTTGGACGCCACTACCATAGCGCGCGCTACGGTTCTCATCGCAAACATATCTTTATGAAAGTTCAAAATGTAAACCGACTCCATATAGAGGTACCACTGCTGCTAGTGGGGCGTGGTTATGATGAAAGCGGATATTCCAAAATTTTCGGTAATAATGAGTACATTTTTCCTTTAACGATCGGTGAGATCATAAGTGTTCAAGTCAACGAACCTTTGGTAGTATCACACATCAACGGCATCAAACACGACACGCTTGTCGGTAAGACATTGCGGCGAGGAGATAAACTGAAATTCGAATCCATAAACACTAAGTTATACGTGCAACTGCTGCTTAAATGTCCCATAGCAGTCGATACAGCAACATTCGGCAATGAGTCCTAAGGAGGATCTAGTTGCAGAACTTCACAAACCAGCGCGAAGAAATTTCAAGAGACGACGGGCGATTCTCAAAGGATTGCATGATTTACTACAAGCGGATTTGGTGGAGATGCAACCATATGCACGAAGCAATAAAGGTTATCGATACATTTTAGCTGTTATTAATGCGTTTTCTAAATACTTGTGGGCTCTCCCGGTAAAACGGAAAACGGGAAAAGATGTAGCAGCAGCTATGCGAAAAGTTCTTGCTAATATGAAGGTATCTCCAAAAAACGTACAAACCGATTTGGGAAAAGAATTTTATAACAGCGATTTTCAAGCATTGATGCGACGTTACAAGATAAATCATTACAGCACGTATTCAACTATGAAAAGCAGCATCATAGAAAGATGTAACCGCACCCTTAAGAACATGATGTGGAAGCAGTTTAGTTTGCAAGGGTCCTACAAATGGTTGGACATTCTGCCCCAACTTTTAAGCAAATATAACACAACCAGGCATAGCACAACAGGTATGAGGCCGGCTGAAGTTAATCTTAAAAATGCCAAACGTCTGTTACACACCGTGTACAGCCACACAAAAACTGTAGATCCGACACCTCAAAAGTTTCATAAAGGAGATTCTGTACGCATTAGTAAATATCGCTCGATATTTAGCAAAGGCTACACACCCAGCTGGAGCAACGAAATATTCAAAATAGCCACAGTGCGACTTACAAATCCTACCACCTACAGACTCACCGATCAGGAAGGGCAAGAAATCAAAGGTGGATTTTACGAGCACGAATTACAGAAAACCAAACACTCGGACGTATACCTGGTAGAAAAGGTGTTGAAGAAGAAGGGTAATCAGCTTTACGTAAAGTGGTTGGGATTCGATAATCGTCACAATTCCTGGATATCCAAAAACAATGTTGTATAACTTATTATGATTCTATAGAACTCTTTCAATAAAACACTTTTTTTGTTTTACTACCATTTATTTTCTTTAAATAAAAACTTTTTATGTTTTACAGTAATTTATTATTGTAAATGCTGAACATGAGTGACTACAGTGTTAAATAACAAATATACTTGGTAATGCGGACCCAAACAATCAGATTTTTTGTAAAATTTAACTTACTACCTCTATCATACAAGCTAGTGTTCTTAACCTATACTATAATTGCTATACAATAACTAAACCTACAAAGTACAAGAAAGCCGTGTAGGACCTCTGCTGTTAAGTAATAACGAATACTGTTCCGCGAACATATTGCTACACCATCGTTTCGGCAATGCGCAGCAAGTTGTCTAGACGACTGTAATCATCTATGTCACGGTGACCCCACGCTAAGGTTTTGGTAGTATTAGGAATAAGGAAGCGTTTATCATCTCGCGAAGAAAGCGCAACCTTATTCATTAATTCGGTGTACATAGTGTGTAACCGGGAACGAAACACATACATCTGACAAAATACAACTTCCCTCTTGTTTTCGACTACAGATTTATAAATTTCGGTGGTGAGGTGATTCCGAACAGCACTCTTTCTAACTCCCTTCGCCTTTTTGTCTTCTTTACCAACAGCGTTTACACAGTATGTTTTTGCACCAACCCCGTAATAGCTACACACAGCCACCCCCGCGTACTCATCCTTAAATTTGCCAACAACGGACTCGGTTCTCGAAATTCCGTGCAGACCATTCTTGTAATTTGATGTATCAAAGAGATCAAGGTGCTCTTGCATGTCGGCGTAAAAATTTTCAGTAAAAATTTCCAGGATGAATGAGTCCGTGTCCGAATACAGTAGAGACACATTACGGCCGTATTTATGCTTCAAAAATTTGTAATAAAAATCGTACATTACCGTTTTCGAAAGATCTAAAACTGAGAAACCAACATAAATGGGTTTGTTATATAAAACCGATGTTCTGTTCATTTCCACTGCTATTAAATTTTCCCCAAACCGAATTCTATCTTTAAAGTTAGGTTTCGATATCAAAGCTTCTGCCCCCATTCTATTACCAATTTTCTCCCAATGACTAATTAACTTTACAAGAACCCTTTTGTCCACATTTTCCATGGTTTTACCAAAGACGCTATTGTTAGCTAGTTTGAATGAATTTCGATGAAATTCATTGTCAGACTTGTTACGTAATTTTGTGTTTAAATCGATGTAGGATCTGAGCCAAGGAGATTGTCTAAACTTAAGTATTTTATGTGTTTTAACCAAAATCAAACCAGCCTCTAAGCATTGCCTCAAATTTCTGTAGTGAATAATATAATTGTGTTTGTCATACAAATTTGGAATTAATTTTGCATTTTTAAATTTTCCCTGTGGAGGCACCAATAGCTCGGGGCAAAAGGGAAAGTCATTGTGATCGTCATGTAAATTTTCGGGGTACCGCAAGTCAACTTCCAACACGTACCCAGTATCTGAGTCGTCCAAAATTTTAAATACGTCAAAACTATCAATTTCGTCGCCAGTCAACCAAACAAAACCACCTTGCGGTAGAAACTGCCTCATACTATAAGCATACAAATTCGTCGCATCTAAATAAGCAATAAAAGAAGTGGGTTTAAAAGCGTCATAGTTACCCGCAAATTTATTGTTGGCAATAGCCTTTCGCCCGACGCAAGTACTGACTCCTCCACGAATACCCTTTCTAAAAAAGTGAAACATATCCATATCCGTCAACAGCTCCAACTCAACCCCCGTATATTTTAACATGGCGTCCCAACTTAAACCGGGGGCGGTGAAGTACTGCGCCGGATCTAAATTATATTGATTTAAATAAAAATTTCGAAAGTTTTCGAAAACGTCTGCCAATATAAACACGTCACATTTGAGGTAAACATCGGAATAGTCGCCCAACGTTTGACATTCGAAAGTTTTCCAGACCTTAACGGCGCGTTCGTAATCGACCTCAGTAATATGCGTCTCGGTTAAATGATCATAAAACTGAGCGATTGTGGGCAACGCCGGCTCGTCTAATTTTGTAAATGAATCCAGATACGAATAGGGAAACACACCTTTCTGTCTCATCAGTTCGAATTTGATGTCATGTCCGAATTGCTTATGAATTTCAACACACTGATCATCTGATAATGTGGCGGCCAGCGATGCTAAAGAAGCACTTAAAAATCTGTAACTATCTAAAAATCGAATTTGCATATAAACGTTTTTTCGTTTTCCGTCAACAACGACTTCATCTACCCAAAGACGTTTACCAAATGAAATGTATTTTTCCTTATTTTCCGGAATGACATCAAGCTCCTCGTTATTTTGAGCTAACTGTTTGACAAAAAGGTGGGAATCGTAATTTAAATTGTGAAAAAATACGGGAATAAAATTTGGAAGTTTATAATTCAGATTGCAATTGGAATGGGCAGCTCCCCGATATTCTCCGGTCAAATGGTCGTGATCGCGAACCTTTACGTCCCCCTCTCCAAAAGGACGATTGCAAATATGACATGAAGCAGCATCCTTAAAATTTTGAATTTCTTGCGGAACCAGAGGCTTGAGGGGTACAACATGCTTTAAACTGTTGGAATATAAGGCGCGAACGTCTCTGTCTAGACGCTCAACAAACACGTCCACAGCATCCTCGCCCCTATAAATTTCGAATTTGGATAGAGTATCATCAAAAGAACATTTCAAATAATACGCGAAAGAATACGGTTTGTGCTCGCACGTTTTGATCGTATATGGTCTTTCGCAATCCGGCTCCTGATCCCCACCATCGACAGGTAATAAAACGGTCTCGAAATCTGCGTAGCATACATAGGGCAGTTTCAATTGCTTATGATAATTATCAAATTTAAGAATGTTCTGGGGCCTCACCTCCCCACACTTATCCGTGATCGGCTCTGTCGTAGGCAACTTTGTGCACACATGATTACAGTCAAAAAGCTTATGGTTCTCCAGATGGGCATCGGTGCGAAAGTAATTTAGACAACCATTACAAAAATGTTTTGCATTTTCCCTAGCCGTTATTTGCCGCGAAACTAACCTAGACAAATTGGTGATCCAGCAGTAGTGGTTATTACCTTCGCCGTCTGTTAGAAGCAGCAAATTTATATGTCCGTTTTTTATATGTGGCGAATAGTACAGAGGTCCCACAACTTCATATATGGTAATATCGTTTTGAAAAGTCTTTTCCAACGCGTATACATTTATAGAAAGTTGAGGGTTATTTTTTTCAAATTTAGAAATATCGCGCAATCTAACAGGGAATTCAATGTCCTTAAAATTTAAAAACTCCCTGCAATCTGGATACGAACTCGTTCGATTAGACAGTCCATCCGGTTCGCAGATGGCCGAGGTTACCGCCCACCCGAAACAACGCTCGTCATCGACGTTTTGGACGTTCACGATCGCTTTCTTGGACTGAATCTGCTTCGGGAGCGGGATATACGAAGACGCCCGAAACGGATTGAATTTATTTATATTTAATTCTAGATACAGCAACTGCTTCAAGATCCACCCTGTAAAAATTTTGCGGTTAGTAACATTAACAAGAATTACAGTTGTAATACACACCTGAATCGCGTTCCTCAAATTCGGACACCTTCTGGTCCAATATCCCCGTTAAATTATCATATAATTCGTTCAAGTCTGTACCGCGAGTGACCACCTCGTTGGTCGTATTAAAACTTTTGACGTCTTGTACATCTTGAGTCTCCAAAATAAAATACCCGAAAAGTTCGAAATTGAATTTTATACTGTTTAATTTGGTCAATTGACCTTCTATAAGATCTACAATTTTGTCTTTCAATTCGGTCATATATTCTACAACGCTTATATGATAATTTTCCGTGGACACCCTGTAGCTGGCAACGCGGGACTTGAAGGCGCTTGGAAGGGCCACCACTCCTTTCCCCAGATGGACGACATCACACCGCCTCGTGTGACGATTGCTCCTCAGGTGTCCAACGAAACAAGTCCGAGGAACATTTTCATCACACACGTCGCAGTATTGCGTCCTGGGGAGCTGTTCTGTTAAACCAAACGTTAGAAAACATGAAACACTACAATAGAGACACACTCACCACCGCTGGAGTCATTAAGTCTTGGGCGTTTACTCGCCGATGGTCCCTCACCAGCTGCTACCGAAGCCTCCATAGCGTCACCTTTAGGAAACACACAATTGATATAATCAGCAGCAATCAACACGTTTCCACTTACCACTCGTCGATGGGTGGCCAACCTCGTGGCGACAGCTATCTCTTCGATGGCGAAACAAATTGTCAGCTCTGGTGAAGGACTCTCCACAAGCAGTGCACCTGAACATAATGGTAAATTAGTCTCGCGCAATCGGTTAATATACTAATTGCGCGATTAGCTACCCAGCTCGAGGCTTACTATCCACAAACGAAAAGAACACCTTTATTAACACTGATTAACAAATTAAACCTCGAACGGAATACCCAGGTGTCACCACGGGGAGGATTCGCTTTGGACACCCTGGAGAGGATATGGGGGAGGTTATTTGTGTTAGGGGTGTATGATATGTTAAACGATTATCTACTCGTTACTTAGCCTTTTTATCGAGCTCCTGACGTCTTGCACGAATCGCACCCTCCACAGCTAACAGATCTTGGATTAGCTCTAGCCTTGCTAACGCAGCATTCTTAAAGATGTCCATGTTAGTTGCGCTGTGGCCGTGGCGGATCTTAGGTAAAGCAGCTATGCTTTTTAGGTACTCATCGTGCATCGTCGCTTCTAGTCTGGCGGCTCGAATTTCTAGGGAGCTAATAACAATATAAGCTATTAAACTGGGAAAAGCACGCTCTGAACACCTTCAATGTTAAATAACATATATGGGTAGAAAAATAATATCTAATATCTAATATCTAATATACCTTATGTAATGCTCACCGCTGCGAAGATCGGCTGCTTTAGCATCTATTGCATTACGATTAGACACGTATTCACGTTCGGCACACTGGGATGGCGACATGTCATCAATGTCTTCCTCCTGAGGGGTAGACGTAATCGACACCACAGTGTCGACTACGTTACTCCCAGTAGCTGACGACATGACGACTGCATTGCCCGAAACCGGAGACTGCACAATTACAGACGGTACTGCGGTCACATTTTCCGAAGGTTGGATTGTTGGCTGCTTCGAAATTCGACTGGTCGGTCGACTTGAGCCGGAGTCGATCTCCAAACCATCTACAAGGGCTCTAAACTCTTGCGCCGCACCGTCGCCGGAAGCCACCTTTTCCAATGGAATGTCGTCAAAATCGAACGTTTCCATAAACATTTCCGTTTGTGATAAATGAGAAGACTCATGTAACATATTTTGGATTTTTGCCACAGGAACATCAGTCTCCTCATTCATACACTTGACATATTTCGACAAATTAAATTTTGCAGGACTTTTCCTTTTCTGATCTTTCTTTAAAGCTGATTTTAAAATTTTGCTAGAACCTTGACTACTACTTTGAGATATGGTTTCGAAAGCAGGTGCAACGAGTACGTCACTTAAAACTTTTATGGTGGCTTGCGGCGATATCTGTACGGAACCGCTTGGTTCCGTGCAGGCGCAAAGTTTAACTGCACCCGTTTTTTTCAAACTGAGCCTATTAAATTTTGAAAATTTTTTCGGTAAAACTGCACCCTGACAAAAGGAACAGACAGCGCTGTTGCTAGCCATAGCAAACACGAGAGAATGGTTGCCCCCCACCTCAGCCAGGTGTATTTATACTGCATGCGAAGGATGACTTTCGCACGCAAACCAGTTGAAATTGAGTTCGTTGCAATCTACATTTTTCTAACCTCGGCTCACACAGAGGAAGTTAGCCTTCAAATATCTTTAAGTTCGTTGCCTACATCTTTACAGACGGCAATTCAAGTTAACATTGAAACACATTTTTCCAGACAGTTTGCGTAGATAATATAAAGTAAACTAGCGCACCAACTATTTGTTGTTCTAACATGTTGAAATGTTTAAAAATATTTTACAAATATAGACTTATACATCTAATATTTTTAAACCGTTTAATAATAATCAAATTTTATACCACTGTTGCAAATATTTATATCCTATTAATTACTAGCGCTTATTAAAAATACTGCAGCGTTGGTCGTGTGATAGGTGAATTTGTATTCACCGTTTAATAATAATCAAATTTTATGCCACTGTTGCAAATATTTATATCCTATTAATTACTAGCACTTATTAAAAAGCCTGCAGCGTTGGTTGTCTGATAGATGCATCTGTATTCACATTAATAAAACGCGAGGTTTCAAACATGAAAAACAAAATTTTATTTATCAAAAATCATGCAAATCAAATCTATTTAAAATTGACAGTTTAAAATGCATACTGTATATAAGAAACTTTCACTGCTAATATCTAGCTTCGTTGCAATCTACATTTTTTTTCTAACCTCGGCTCACGCAAAGGAAGTTGGCCTTCAAATATCTTTAAGTTCGTTGCATGCCTCTATTTTTGCAATTCAAGTTAACATTGAAACACATTTTTCCAGACAGTTTAAAACACAGTTTACACAAATAAAGCGATAATATAAAGTAAACTAGCGCACCAGTTATTTGTTGTTCTAACATGTTGAAATGTTTAAAAATATTTCACACATACATTTGTTCTAATATGGGCTTATAATCTAGCGAATAAAAAAAAACATAACGAAATTTTACTTTTCGAGGAGGTGAAGCCCTGAGTAATTATTTTAATACAACGTCTGCTCAACTGTAATGATTAACAATTTTGTTTACAAATGCATTTCCAATATAGCATTTGAATAACAGGTCAATCTAAACATATGAAAACATTCCACTGGCTTAATATCTACCTATTAATATGTAATACAAATTATGCTGGGTGTCGACATTTTAATAAAATAACATCTGCCTTTTAACCACGTTCAAAAAAATTCAGAAGCGATGCACTAATTTCAGAATAATAATTACTAGGTAAAAGCTTTTAAAAAGCAACATTGCGGGTGCCAGGCATTTTAATAAAATAACATCTACCGTTTAACCACGTTCAAAATATTCAGAAGCGATGCACTAATTTCAGAATAATAATTACTAGGTAAAAGCTTTTAAAAGAGCAACATTGCGGGTGCCAGGCATTTTAATAAAATAACATCTACCGTTTAACCACGTTCAAAATATTCAGAAGCGATGCACTAGTTTCACAATAATAATTACTAGGTAAAACGTTTAAAAGAGCAACATTACGGTCTTATTAACAAAGCAATTTTAAATTGTTCATTTTTAATGCAGCTCTTCTTGGAACAATCGATATTTATATTACCAGTGATAGCGACTTTCATTGACTTTTAAAAACTTGGCCTCGGTACACATTAACTCGTATGTTGAAAAATGGCAGTTGTTTACCATGCCAAAATGACCTTTTCAAACGAGTGTGAATACCTGCACGTACGCACACAACCTAAAAAAAAACGTACGTGTCTACTGTCTTTTGTCTATTACTAACGTCAATGCAATAATTTTAAATTTAAAGATGTGGAAAAAACACCACTAATTTTGATATGAAGGAACTTCTTTTATAGAATTATGCATGCACTAGGAATTATCAAACAGGTGCTGCTCCACATATTCGTCTTCTAATACTGCGGCAAATGGCTACAGCAGATCTAGCTAAATTTACGTACTTGAAAAACTAAATGCCTATTACTTTTTACGTCATACAACGCATTGCTATTCATCTATTCCTAGAAAACCTAGGGGTTCAAAACGTGTTATTCCGAATACAAGAAATCCATTTTTATTGGTAATACATGTAGTAGATCTACTTGCTTATTAAATGACTGTCTAATTAATGTAATTGGAAGCTTATGAAGTTATCGCTATAATAAAAAAAATAGCTGATGGATTATTAGAACAACCAAATAACTATAGCTATCTAATTTTATCTAAAAAGTAGGTTGTGCGGTATCAAAATGTTCCTTTTTTAGCATACAATGTAACGGCGATAGAAAAATTTTTCTATTTCTAATTACAACTTAAATATACGTAAAATTAGTTTCTGGAAAGTAAATTGGTTACACATTCCCTGCCCTCAATACGTAGTCGGGGGGAACTGGATATATAAACATCGAGAATTGCTTGAAGAAACCACAGTACCTCCAATCCACCGCAACTATACTTCAGGTAAGATATTGTTCTAAATATCTGTTTTTATCTTATATGTCCATATCTGTACTTTGAAAATGTCTTTGTAAATATATATGTTTTTATCTTATATGTCCATATCTGTACTTTGAAAATGCGTTTGGACTCAGTAAAAGAAAAATTTCTCAAAAACAACGGCAAAATGTCGCACACGAAAGTTCTTTTTTTCTAATACTTTTCTAATGTAATCTTAAAATGCTCATATCTCCGTTGTTTATTGAGATATATCTTCGCCGTTTTATGCATTGGGTTCCTACCGTCATGTACTACATTTTAAACATTTCTAACATTTTTCTAATGGTGTCTTAAAATGCTTGTATCTTCTATATTTATTAAGATATTTAAATGCCGTTTTTTGCATTGTATTGCTACTGTCATATACTACATTTAAAAAAATTTTTTTTTTTCAAATCTTAAAAACGTTCATATCTCCGGTGTTTATTAAGATATTTGGTCGGGATTTTTTGCATTATGTTGCTACCGTCATGTACTACATTTTAAACATTTCTAACATTTTTCTAATGGTGTTTTAAAATGCTTGTATCTTCTATATTTATTAAGATATTTAGATATGGTTTTTTGCCTTGTGTGGCTACTGTCATATACTACATTTTAAAATTTAAACGCTCATATCTCCGACGTTTATTAATCTGAAAAATGTTACAGATTAAACCAGACGAGAATTTGCTGTGGGTGGTTTATGTAAGTAAAACTTAATTAGCTCCTTTGAGAAATTACATGTCTTTCTACAGCTATAGTGAGGCTGCCCACACCATCCCACCACAGTCCCACATCCCACATCATCGTTGCATTACAGGTATGTTACCAGTTGTAAATATAACCTCTCTAATCTGATTTTTTTACATAGTATGCGATTCGTGTGTTTCTTCCATACAAACCACATCTACTTCGCCCCTAATGAGGAGGTAGTAAATCTCACCCATGAGTTGGTGTGGGACCCTCTTACTACCTACCGCTGGATTCCAGAGTTACCCCACCCCTTGATTGACCGACTCCGCAATCGAGTCAACCCAACCGACAATTGCGTCTTCTTCCATTACGCGGAGGAGCACGTATGGTTGTCGGATGGTGAAGACATTGGAACATTCAACATCCCAGAACTAGATGACATCACGTCTAGGGTGTTGAATGAGTATGTGGACTCGGTCAACATAGACCAGCCTGATGAAAACATGCCGTCGGACAGGTCGTCCACACCGTCGAGTCTGGGATCGGATGGGCTGTCCATACCTGATGACGTCAGTCTGATATGGAGTCCAAACGATCCAAGGCTTAACGGTATGGATCACGTATCTGACGCCATGTCGCCATCTTCCGTTGGAGGTAGCATTTTCGACGTCTCCACCGAGGGTTGGTCTGGGGAAGAAGATGACGACGCCGGCGGTGGCGAAGGT
Source organism: Agriotes lineatus (assembly GCA_940337035.1). NCBI lineage: Eukaryota > Metazoa > Arthropoda > Insecta > Coleoptera > Elateridae > Agriotes > Agriotes lineatus. Next base: position 206,091 of record CALNHX010000363.1, read on the forward strand.
ATGGAAGATGGTGACAGTGGTGGTGAAAACAATTCAGGGTACGAAAGAGACGTTGAGGAGTAGATTTTAAGTTGTTAGGTTAGGTTAGTTTCTAAGTTAGTCAGTAAGTTATTTGTATAATAAACGTTTTAAAATTTTTAATTTTTTATTGCATCGTTATAACTACATGATAAACACTTATTGTTGTTGTGCGTATTTTTTGAATGCAATATCATATGTAATGATGTCTGAAGCATACTTTAGCATTTCATGCATGCAGTATACATTTTCGGATTTTATTGGCGGTAACGCATCCTCAATGCTTCGTTTAAAGTCGCCGGGTAAATTCCAAACGCCTTGGATTATACTACTGTAGAAATTTTCAAAATTTTGACTTTTTAATAGTTCAGCTTTAGAATTCAGCAGGGGCAACAAATCCCACAACTCTGCTACTGATTGCATTCCGAGATACACTTGGGATCGCTTACGTTCCTGCAGCACAATCACTTTTTTGTTTCCGATTTTTTGGAAATATATTCGTTTGCCTGGACTTATATCCACCGGTTTTAAATCTCCATCTTCATAGTTAAAATGTCTGTTTATCACATCTTCATTTTTAAGAAAGACTTGCCACTCTCCTTCGTCTAGCAGTATAAAATTGTTGTTAATCCCACTAATTAGCACTCCCGGCACAAACGATCCAAAACAGGTCAAACCCAAACTCACAGATTTATTTCTTGACTTATTCAACGGATAACTTGTTGCGTTTAACAATACTGGATATAACAGTTTCACTTTTTTCTTTGACCCCTTCACAGTTTCACCAACCTTTTGTACCTCATCCATTGTTTTTGCTAGTACAGCACACGATATACTACTGAACACAAAACTACATCTACTGTTATACTCATTCTTCAAGGTTACTGTCGGTGGCCTCGCTCCGAACGTGGCCTCGCTTCGAACATGACCTTGGGCTTACACGTGGCCTCGCCTTGCATGTGACCTTGGGCTTGAACGTGGCCTTGCCTTGAACTCAAGGTCAAGTGGTGGGGGGAGGTTCCAGAACCATCCACTTCCCTCTACTAAATGGGTCAATATAATCAGCATTAATATTTAATTTCTCATATAAGTCAAGGGTTTTTGTTCGAAAAGCAGACATGTCCATAAGGACATGCCTACTTTTAAAAAGCGGGGAGTAGTGTAACAACCCGCAAGAAATTGCATTATATTTATAAATCTTATAGATTTTAAGTTGTCATGAGGAAGAATAAAACAAAGCCGTTCCTGCATATATTAAATTTATTGCGAACGCAAAATGTCATTTACTAAGCACGTAAAAGGTTACATTGTTATAATCCAAGCAACGGTTGAATTGCATCCGGAAAGTCAAGAAATTCGATATTAACTTACTGGCAGAATTTTCTTAGAATTGGGCTGCGCCAGCAAACATGCAATTTCTGTACTGTGAGAACCCATGAGTCAGTTTGGTTTCATGCGGTACCAAGAGCCGCTAAGAATAAAGCCATTTTGGCAAGTGTGCAAAACGGGAACTCCCGGCTATTCACGAAAGAAACTTACCTTTTGGGGAACGCGAACTGGACAGGCAGTCTCCCCGTATCCCGCGAGATAATGAACTAATTACCGACACAAGCCGTTTTCGGGCGTACCGCGTCCGGCGCACGCCGCGCGTAGCGCGAATCAACCTAAGTCAAAATTGAAAGTTATATTCAAATCGTTATGGGACTAGTGCATGTGATAAGCTACTCAAAATTCAAGGATTGCCGACCAGAGGATCTAAAATCTAGTCGAACATATTTAAATTTCCTAAGTCAATTCGGGCGTACCGCGAATAAATAAAATTAATATTCACCCTCCAAGTTCTAGCAACGGCACCTGGACTAAGGTCAGTCATTTATGTGTATTTTATTAACCAGGGCTGCTATGTTTATTCTTCCCTTCCAAAGTAAATTGATGTCATAAACTTTAAGCGTAATTCTGAGCAATTATATTTACGAAGCTACAGTTAATTAACCATTGACCAGATAGGGTAAAATTAATTTGTACTTGATCCAAATTTTTAAGTTCTTTTAATATAAGTTATTTATTCTTTTGTGGGTGTTTTATTTAACTATAACTCGTAACTACAACCCCTAAGTTATCGCACAGTGGTCAGAAGATGAGATTTCGACCCCTTAGGGCAATTAGTGATATACGGGTTTGAATCAACCCCTATATCACACCATCGTGGCAGCACGTAAAACTGATAACCAGGGGGTTGGGAAAACAACCCCTTGGTTATACTATTACGCAATCAACGAGTTAAAGACCAGGAAAATTGCCAATCTGCACCTCATGCACAAAACCGACCTACAACGGCCGGTTCAGTGGGCGACCTTCGCTCCAGCAGGAAATAAAAACAACCGAATTGCTACGTTGCTGTTTTGTAATTTAAACGCTCTGACCCAGTAAACTGTACATATGAACTTTGATATTGTTACTTCGTTAAGCATTTTAGTTTTGTATAAATACCAGTTTATTTTTATAATAAAACAATCTGCATTTAATGTTTGATTCATTCACTACCCTTTCTAAGCCATAATATTTGTGGGGCATGAGGCTGTGCTGCAAGGGTGGTTTTATTGTCGTCCCTTTAAGTGTCATTGACTAAGCTGGCTTAAAGCGTAAATTCAGTCTCATTTACGCGCTTAAAATTAGGGATAGAATCAGCGCAAAGTAACGGAGTCCTGATACAGCCTCTCAGGCAACTCTGTTTAACGGGGTTTCAAACCCAGATCTATTGGGATGCGGTGTTTAGAATTTTCAGGTAACCTATTCGTGCGTGTTTTCAAAGCAATCTTTACACAAATATTTATTACATTCAAAGCATTTATAATAGGTTCTCGGTGTTATGTTTGAAGCTCGTTTATTGCCATACTTTGCAGAACAGGATTTGTAACATTCAACGCAACGATAGCGATTTTCTGTCCTTTTCAAGACGCATTCGACATGAACATATGGGATCGCCTCTTCTTTTTCTTCTAGCAACATTGGGAGTGTCAATGACTGCTGGAACATTCTCATTGCCGAAGATCTATTAGGAAAACGATTAAACCTTAGGTCTATATTTCTGACAGATACAACAAAGACTGATACAGATATAGTATCAACCTAATATATATGCCAGATAGGTGCCATAGCAGTGCCATAAACTGTGCCATTGCAGTGCCATATATCTGTCGATGGTTGCTGGAACATCTCCATTGCAGAAGATTTATTAGGAAAACGATTAAACCTTAGATCCATATTTCTGACAGCTACAGCAAAGACTGATACAGATATAGTATCAACCTAATATATATGTCAGATAGGTACCATAGCAGTGCCATAGCAGTCCAAAAAGCGGTCCAAAGCAGTCCAAAAGCGGTCCAAAGCAGTCCATATCAGTGCCATAGCAGTGCCATAGCAGTACCATAGCAGTCCCATAGCAGTGCCATAGCAGTGCCATAGCGGCACCATATCAGTGCCATAGCAGTGCCATAAACTGCGCCATTGCAGTGCCATATATCTGTCGATGGTTAGTGGAACATCTCCATTGCAGAAGATTTATTAGAAAAACGATAATTTCTATACCTTAGTACAAAATCCCTTCGGTAAATTTACACAACTGTAGTAATATCGATTTGGTATATGTCGTCTTCAGAGAGGTTAAAGTTTGACAAGTTGCTTGGGGTCCAATAATATAAATACATGATAGATTTTTACAGCCGAATGCCTAAAACATGTCCTATTTCATGTGTTAACATTAATAGAAGACTTGTTTTTCCTTCAGGTAACACATCATTCACTCCAGTATGTCAATTAATCTGTATATTAATGTGCACTTCAACCGGTTTTTGAAGCTTTGAAGTTTGGCTGTTGTCGATTGAATATTCCATGTTATAACATTGGCGTACCATTTTGAATTATGAGTTTGAAATAACCCTATTACATTGTCGACACCACATCTAGACCCCTTAATTAAATTCAAAGTAAATAGTATTCGATATTGGTAAATCATGTTTGAAATCTGTTTAAAGCAAATATAAAATCGCTCGAATTTACAACTAATATTGATGATGTTAAGCCATGTTCACCTTCGTTCGATTTCAAAAACCCCAAACTTTGTAGTTTCGTTGCTGTTTTGTTGCAAACTGCACACCCTACTACTAACAATAAAACAAACATTTGACGCATTTTATGTGCGTAGCCGTTTCGCTTACAATGTATTACTAATGTATTTGCTTAATGATATCAACATTAGATACTGTCTTCGCACTCTTCTTTCACCTTTTCCTCTCTTTCTAATTATTTTACTTGAATTAAACTAGATGAGTCTCTACTTACTTTACCCGTATGTCGTTTGTTGTCAGATTGGCCGAGCGGTCGAAGGCGCTGGATTCAAGCTCTGGTTCCTGTAAAGGAGCCTGGGTTCGAATCCCACATCTGACACTTGTTGTATCTTCTACTGACATGCAGTGTCATTGCATTAACAAATTAGTTTAATTATATACTTTCTTCGCATAGGTGCACATATAAAGTAGTGTAAATGTGCTTACTGGAAATAAAACAACTTTTCTTAAACAACCATATATTTTTCATACATTTATTACAATTTTTTTATTAATCGATAGACTTTGTATATTACATTGCTATGAAACATATACATTTACAACATATTTTACAACTGTAGTTGAAACAGTCAATAGTTGGGTTTATTCGGAAAGCTTACACTTTGAAAATTATTACGTGATAAATTTTAACAAAGCAATACAAATACTTTTCGTTTAATTTTACTCGATCAGTTCACCCAGTTGTATACATGCAATTGTAAGCCTAAGTCTAACATTGAACATCTCCTGCAGAACAGTATCAATCAACTTTTTTAAAAATAAGTAAGGAGTTGTGGTGTATAGGGGTAAAGAAGAATATAGTAACAATGTAACAATGTGTTTTATTTTATTTAGATATCAATACAGTTCATCAGCCTTAATTCTAACATGAGGTACTATGCTTAAACATGTTTTGGTCTTTTGTTGATGTGTTGTCTAGGATACTGTTACAAACCCAAAACTCAATGTGAAACCTTTATTCGCACAATTACATTAAAAATATAAATTGTATTGTATAATACATTTGTGTTAAACAATAATTCAACATGTTGTTCGTTATTTATATACAGTTGTAACATTTCGGCTTAGAACACTGTAGACATACTGGTTTTCTACACTGTGTACACAAGAATTTCGTCATCCGATGAGTTGCTTTTTGGCACAGAGAGCATGGTTTTCGCTTTTCTAACACATCATTTTCGTTTGGCAAATTCTCTAATGGTGTACAAAGAATGCGAGCGATTGTGTCTCGGACATCGCGAGGTGTGTGAATATTTTTCAGTCGACTTTTCATTTGTTCTTGGACCAGTTTGAATGCTAATTCTTTCACAAATATAGATTCATTTACTGCATTGTTTTTCTTGTAACACTGATATAAAATAGAGGAATTTACCTTGGAAATATCTAGAATACGGAGGAAGATTGCGAGGGGCCATCTGCGTGTGCTACGGCTTGAGGAACTTTTTGAAAATTTCTCGTTGAGAGAATCTACACCCCTCTTGTTTTCATTATAGTATACAAGTGCTTCGGGCTCTCCAGTTTCCAAATCGGTGTAGACATTATCATGCATCGAAGAAATTAGTATCGTTGCTCTACCCTTCTTTCCTACGTGAGAAATCATCATAGCATCCTTGCGGTATCCGTACAAATTTGAACCAACTTCTCTTCCTTTCTTTGGTAAAAATGAGGGTGGAATTTCTCTTTTATTTTTATTCAACGTACCTACATACGTAAGTTTATTCTTCAATAAGATGTCTACTAATTCTACAGACGAGAACCAGCTATCTGCGGTTATATTCCGATTTGTACCAAACAGAGGCTCTGCGAGACGTAAAACAGACTGTGTTGGTTTTGAAAATTTCTTAAATTCTGTTCCTGTTCCATCATAGTCTTTGCCACAATATATGTAAGCATTGTAGAGGTAACTGTTGCCCGCATCCGTAAGAGCCATAACTTTGATGCCACACTTCGCAGCACCCATATACATTTTGAATGGGACTCTTCCTCTAAAACTAACAAGAATTTCATCCACTGTTACAGACTGACCCATTTCATACACACTTTGGCTGTTCTTTATGAATGTATTAAAAATATAGAAGATGGGCGCTGTTGGTTCTTGCTTTTTCCTTTCGCTCCTATCGTCTGGATAATCAAACCTTAGGGCGGATAGAAATATTGCGAATCGTTTCATATTCATAACTGCTCTGAAGATGTCTCTCCCCGTTCCATCGGTTGCGAAAAGTGTTTGAATGTCTTCATGATTCGAATTGAATACCGAAGTAAAAATAAGAAGCCCCAAAAATGCTTTCAATTCAATTAAATCGGTGTTATTCATATGCATACTTGGACTTTTGCATTTCGTTCGTATTATACACAACTTATGATTTGTGCATTCCATAATATGCAATAACATATCATTCGTAAACAGTAGTTGCCAAACCGACAAAGGATTCACATTTTTCCCAAGCGTTTGAGTTGAGAGAATGGGTATGATTGATTTTCTCGTACGTGGCGAGAACCAAACTTTTGAGGTGCGCCAACCATAATTGCTTTTCTAATTTCAATGCTCGCATCACTATCACTCTTTTCATCGTTTTCTGATTGTTCTGATTCACCACTGTTTTCATTGATTTCTGATTGCTCAGATTCACTTTCGTGTTCAGATATAATGTATTCATTCACCGAAACAGTATCTACATCACTTGCATAACTTTCTGCTTCCTCGTACCAATGCAAAACAGTTTTTTCAAAATTAGCACTATGGTAACACACACGTTTTGAGGAACCTGCCATGTCTATGCTTTACTGACACCTGCCGTCTGCCAGACTACACCAGCTGATTCGTTCTATTATTTGCTTTATTATATTAATGTTTTGTAAATGAGTGTTGTGGTTGGAGATAGGTGGTGGTGGCGGTGGTGGTGGTGGTGGTGGTGGTGGTGGTGGTAGTGGTGGTGGTGGTGGTGGTGGGGGTAGGCTTAATAGCACAATGGTTTGTCAGATAAATCTGGCGAAACATTTTAACGGTCAGTGGAGCGCTCTCGTTTCAAGTATTCGACAGATGTGTATCCTGTATTGCTCTATCTTTTATCAGCTTGTGGTTAGCTGCGAGCATTTGTTACCATATCTCAACATTTCAAGCATATTAATAATATACAGACCCATAATTCCTCTTCATGTTGTATTTAATAATTCCATATCGTACCATTAGAATATTGTTGTAAAAGTTATTCTGATTGCTAATAAAACTTAGAGAAAAAATCATAACTAATTCACAGAGAGCAGAGAGCTATTAATAAACAGCTTATAATAATATTTGTATTCCTTTTCGCTGGCTGTGATATATTGTTCTGCAGGTGTTCTGAAACAAATCTGAACAGCTAATGGCTCTACACTTACAAGCCCTGCAACAGATTGCGATCGCTTCACGAGTTCAGTTTATCTGCTCTTGCGGTTTGCAGTTCCAAAATATAATTTTCAAAAATGCTATAAGGGCACTTCCAATTTTTAATATGTTATAGATGGCTTCCAGGTGGGGGTTAACAGGTAGTGTGAGGGTGCCATTTTTTCACCCGTTTTTCGTTTTTCCCACCCGTTTACGCGATACAACCCTTTTTAGTGTTCAACCACCAGCATTCGGCTGCATATCAATTCTTACGTTTTACAGCTCCAAAATATAATTTTCAAAAAATACCATAAGGGCACTTTCAATTTTTAATGTGTTATAGGTGGCTTGGTGGCGTCGCTATGCGAATACAGCTATCAGATTACTTTCATAGATGTAACATTTTAATCTCTGTTTGACCCGCGCTAGTGGTGTCAAAATGGGTTGAATCTGTGTTGTTATTAATATGTCTAAATAGTTGTATTACCGGCGATGTAAAGTTTAATTAACCTATGAGCACATGTAATTTTGTTTCTGTTTGCACCTCATATTCTTTTAGTCAAAATAAACCACATTATTTTCTATGTATTATTTCTTGTGTTATGCGGAGTTTTTGTTATATATATATAAATAAAAGTTTTTGATTTGATTTGTGTGAGCGAAAACTGTTTATTAATTAATGAACAGATAATAAACTACTCAAACTAATAATTTATGCGAATACAGCCATCAGATTACTTTCATAAATAAAATTGGTGTTATATGTGTTTTTGATTTGATTTGTATGGGCGAAAACTGCTTATTAATTAATGAACAGGTAATAAACTACTCAAACTATGTGAATACAGCTATCAGATTACTTTCATAGCCCAAATTCTTTTTATTTATTTATTTAGATATCAATACAGTTCATCCGCCCTAATATGTAGCTACTACTATGTTGAAACATTATTTATCTTTTGTTGTCGCGGTGTCTAGGATTTCGCTGTGCATTGATTTTCTGGAGTGTTAAATAAATATGAATGATTGATCATTTTTAGTAGTTGAAATCACATTGTATCATAAATCGAGGTACAAGTTTGTTGTTGCAGTCGATAGCGTGCTTGGTTTATCATTTAACACATCCGTTGCGGTTATCTGGCGTCCCCGTATCTCACATACATGCAATCGTATTTTGTTTAAATTATTTTGTGGTTGTTAGTAGATGTCGCCCCCTACAGATTACTATAAACATTTTAACCGATAGATGGCATATCCTGTACCGCTTGTCGCTTATCTGTGGTTACTCGCGCTCGCTAAGTCCTTATCAACTCTTGCGGTTTCTTATCAGCTTATCGCTATGTGCTCATTTCTGGCTTACAATATCGAAATTGCCACAAGGGCACTTCAAATTTCTACTATGTTATAGATGGTTTCATTTGCTGTTTGGGGGGTTATAGGGGGTTCCATTCTTTCACCCGTTTTCCGTTTTTCCCACCCGTTTACGAGATACAACCCATATACACTTATTTGAGCCACCCTGCTTTCGGCCCCCGGCTTCAGGTCACAGTTCAGGGCTTCCGACCCCCGGTGCAGATACCAGGGCTCCGCCCCCCGAACACACCCCCACCTGCGTCGCATATGGCTTCGTACCGACATGCCGATTCTCGGCCTCACATGCTATCACCGGAAGTGTACTTTGCAGTCTAACAGACTGAAATCAGTTCACCGGAAGTGCCACTTTGCAGTCTGACAGACTGCGCGAATTTGAATTTCTCGCCAAAATGACGTCATTTCCTGAGCCCGAACCGGCTTTGGTTGGCGCTTGGCTTGACGCTTGGCTAGGTGCTTGGTTTGGCGCTTGGTTTGTCGCTTGGCTTGGATCTTGTCTTGGCTATTAGCTTGGCGCTTGGCTAAGTGCTTGGTTTAGCGCTTGGCTTGGCGCTTGGCTTGGAGCTGGGGTTGGCGCTTGGCGTAGACCTTCACTTATCGCTTGGCTTGCCGCTTGTTTTGGCGCTTGGTTTGCAACTTGGCTTGGCGCTTGGCTTGGCGCCTGGCGTGGTGCTTGGTTTTTGCGCTTGGTTTGGCGCTTGGCTTGGCGCTTGGTTTTGCACTTCGCTTAGCGCTTATCTTGGCGCTTGGCTTGGCGCTTGGCTTGGCGTTTGGCTTGGTGCTTGGCTTGGCGCTTGGCTTGGAGCTTAGCTTGCTGCCTGGGTTGGCGCTTGGCTTTGCGCTTGGTTTGGCGCTTGGCTTGGCGCTTGGCTTTACGCTTGGCTTAACGCTTGGCTTGGCGCTTGGCTTTGCGCTTGGTTTGGCGCTTGGCTTGGCGCTTGGCTTTGCGCTTGGTTTGGCGCTTGGCTTGGCGCTTGGCTTGGCGCTTGACTTGGCGCTTGGCTTATCGCTTGGCTTGGATCTTGTCTTGGCTATTGGTTTGGCGCTTGGCGTAGACCTTCACTTATCGCTTGACTTGCCGCTTGTTTTGGCGCTTGGTTTGCAACTTGGGTTGGCGCTTGGCTTGGCGCCTGGCTTGGTGCTTGGTTTTTTCGCTTGGTTTTTCGCTTGGCTTGGCGCTTGGCTTTGCACCTGGCTTGGCGCTTATCTTGGCGCTTGGCTTGGCGTTTGGCTTGGCGCTTGGCTTAGCGCTTGGCTTGGCGCTTGCCTTGGCGTTTGGCTTGGCGCTTGGCTTGCTGCCTGGGTTGGCGCTTGGCTTTGCGCTTGGTTTGGCGCTTGGCTTGGCGCTTGGTTTGGCGTTTGGCTTGGCGCTTAGCTTGGCGCTCGGCTTGGAGCTTGGCTTGCTGCCTGGGTTTGCGCTTGGCTTTGCGCTTGGTTTTGCGCTTGGATTGGTCCTTGGCTTGGCGGTTGGCTTTGCGCTTCGTTTGGCGCTTGGCTTGGCGCTTGGCTTTGCGCTTGGCTTAACGCTTTTCTTGGCGCTTGGCTTTGCGCTTGGTTTGGCGCTTGTCTGGGCGCTTGGCTTGGCGCTTGGCTTGGCACGTATCTTGGCCCTTGGCGCTTGGCTTGGCGCTTGGGTTGGCGCTTGGCATTGCGCTTTTCTTGGCGCGTGGCTTGGCGCTTGGCTTGGCGCTTGCGTTAGCGCTTAAATTTGCGCTTGGTTTGGCGCTTGACGTAGCGCTCGGCTTGGCGTCTGGTTTGACGCTTACCTTGGCGCTTGGCTTGGCGCTTGGCTTGGCGCTTGGCTTGGCGCTTGGCTTGGCGCTTGGCTTAGCGCTTGCCTTGGCGCTTGGGTTTGCGCTCGGTTTGCAGTTTTGCTTGGCGCTTGGCTTAGCGCTTCGCTTGGCGCTTGGCTTGGCGCTTGGCTTGGCGCTTGGCTTGATGGTTGGTTTGGCGCTTGGCTTGGCGCTTGTCTTGGCGTTTGGCTTGGCGCTTGGCTTGGCGCTTGGCTTGGCGCTTGGCTTAACGCTTGGCTTGGCGCTTGGCTTGGTGCTTGGTTTGGCGCTTGCCTTGACGCTTAACTTGGCGCTTGGCTTGGCGCTTGGCTTAGCACGTGGCTTGCGCTTGGCTTGGCGTTTGGCTTGGCGCTTGGCTTGGCGCTTGGCTTGGCGCTTGGCTTGGCGTTTGGCTTAGCACATGAATTGCGCTTGGCTTGGCGCTTGGCTTAGCGGTTGGCTTGGCGCTTGGCTTGGTGCTTGGCTTAGCACGTGGCTTGCGCTTGGCTTGGCGCTTGGCTTAGCGCTTGGCATTGCGCTTGGCTTGGCGCGTGGCTAGGCGCTTGGCTTGGCGCTTGCTTTGGCGCTTAACTTTGCGCTTGGTTTGGCGCTTGACCTAGAGCTAGGCTTGGCGCCTGGCTTAGCGCTTAGATTTGCGCTTGGTGAAGCGCTTGGTTTGACGCTTGGCTTGGCGCTTAACTTGGCGCTCGGTTTGCAGCTTTGCTTGGCGCTTGGCTTGGCGCTTGACTTGTCGCTTGACTTGGTGCTTAGTTTAACGCTTGGCTTGGCGCTTATTTTAGCGTTTGGCTTGGCGCATGGCTTGGCGTTTGGCTTAGAAGGTGGCTTGCGCATGGCTTGGCGCTTGGCTTGCGCTTGGCTTGGCGCTTGCCTTGGCGCTTGGCTTGGCGCTCGGTTTTGCGTTTGGTGTAGCGCTTTTCTTGGCGCTTGGCTTGGCGCCTGGATTGTCGTTTGGCTTAGCGCTTGCCTTGGCGCTTATCTTTGCGCTCGGTTTACAGCTTGGCTTGGCGCTTGGCTTGGCGCTTGGCTTGCCGCATGGCTTGGCACTTAGCTTGGCACTTAATTTGGGGCTTGGCTTAGCGATTGGCTTGGCGCTTGGCTTTGCGCTTGGCTTAGCGCTTGCCTTGGCGCTTATCTTTGCGCTCGGTTTACAGCTTGGCTTTGCGCTTGGCTTAGCGCTTGGCTTGTCGCAAGGCTTGGCTTTTAGCTTGGCGCTTGATTTGACGCTTGGCTTAGCGATTGGCTTGGCGCTTGGCTTAACGCTTGGCTTGACGCATATGGCTTGGCGCTTGGCTTAGCGCTCGGCTTTGCGTTTGGTGTAGCGCTAGGCTTGGCGCTTGGCGTGGCGCTTGGATTTACGCTTGGCTTAGCGCTTGCCTTGGCGCTTGGCTTGGCGCTTGGCTTTGCGCCTGGCTTGTCGCGTGGCTTGGCACTTAGCTTGGCGCTTGGTTTGGAGCTTGGCTTAGCGCTTGGCTTGGCGCTTGGCTTGGCGCTTGGCTAGGTGCTTGGTTTAACGCTTGCTTTGACGCTTAACGTCGCGCTTGGCTTGTCGCTTGGCTTTGCGCTTGGCTTGGGGCGTGGTTTGCGTTTGGCTTGGTGCTTGCCTTGGCGCTTGGCTTGGCGCTCGGCTTTGCGTTTGGTGTAGCGCTTGGCTTGGCGCTTGGCTTGGCGCTTGTATTGGCGCTTGGCTTAGCGCTTTCCTTGGCGCTTATTTTTGCACTCAGTTTACAGCTTGGCTTGGCGCTTGGCTTGGCGCTTGGCTTGGCGCTTGGCTTAGCGCTTGCCTTGGCGCTTATCTTTGCGCTCGGTTTACAGCTTGGCTTGGCGCTTGGCTTAGCGCTTGGCTTGTTGCATGGCTTACCACTTAGCTTGGCGCTTGATTTGGCGCTTGGCTTAGCGATTGGCTTGGCGCTTGGCTTAACGCTTGGCTTGACGCATGGCTTGGGGCTTGTCTTGCCGCTTGACTTTGCGCTTGGTTTGGCAATTGGTTTGGCGCTTGGTTTGGCGCTTGGCTTGGCACTTTGCTTGGCGCTTGGTTTAAAGCTTGGCTTTGCGCTTGGCTTGGCGTTTGGCCTGGCGCTTGGCTTGGCGTTTGGCTTGGTGCTTGGTTTGGCGGTTAGCATGGCGTTAGGCTAGGCGCTTGGCTTGGCGCTTGGCTTTGCGCCTGGCTTGTCGCATGGCTTGGCACTTAGCTTGTAGCTTGGTTTGGCGCTTGGCTTAGCGCTTGGCTTGGCGCTTGGCTTGGCGCTTGGCTTGGCGCTTGGCTTCGCGCTTGGCTTGGCGCTTGGCTTGGCGATTGGCTTTGCGCCTGGTTTGGCGCTTGGCTCGGCGCTTGGTTTGGCGCTTGGATTGGCGCTTTACTTTACGCTTGGTTTGGCGCTTGACTTGGCGCTTGGGTTGGCGCTTGGCTTGGTGCTTTGTTTGGCGCTTTACTTGACGCTTCGCGAATCGCTTGGCTTGGCGCTTTGGTTGGCGCTTGGGGTGATGCTTGGTTTGGCGCTTTACTTAACGCTTGGCTTGGCGCTTGACTTTGCGCTTGGCTTGGCGCTTGACTTGGCGCTTGTTTTGGCGCTTGGCTTGGCGCTTGACTTGGCGCTCTGCTTGGCGCTTCGCTTGGTGCGTGGCTCGGTGCTTGGTTTGCCGTTTGGTTTGGCACTTGGTTTGGCGCTTGGTTTGGCGCTTGGCTTGGCGCTTGGCTTGGCGCTTGGTTTAAAGTTTGGCTTTGCGCTTGGCTTGGCGTTTGGCCTGGCGCTTGGCTTGGCGTTTGGCTTGGCGCTTGGTTTGGCGCTTATCTTGGATCTTGGCTTGGCGCTTGGTTTGGCGCTTGGCTTAGCGCTTGGCTTGGCGCTTGGCTTGGCGCTTATCTTGGATCTTGGCTTGGCGCTTGGTTTGGCGCTTGGCTTAGCGCTTGGCTTGGCGCTTGGCTTGGCGCTTGGCTTCGCGCTTGTCTTTGCGCTTGGCTTGGCGCTTTACTTGACGCTTGGTTTGGCACTTGACTTGGCGCTTGGGTTGGCGCTTTACTTCGCGCTTGGTTTGGCGCTTCACTTGACGCTAGGAGTATCGCTTGGCTAGGCGCTTGGGTTGGCGCTTGGGGTGGTTCTTGGTTTAACGCTTTACTTGGCGCTTCCTTGGCGCTTGACTTGTTGCTTGGGTTGGCACTCGGTTTGGTGATTGGTTTCGCGGTTTACTTGGCGCTTGGCTTAAGGCTTGACTTGGCGCTTGTTTTGGCGCTTGGCTGGGCGCTTGGCTTGGCGCATGACTTGGCGCTTGGCTTGGCGCTTATCTTGGCGCTTTGCATGGCGCTTGACTTAGCGCTTGGGTTGGCGCTTGGCTTGGTGCGTGGCTCGGCGCATGTTTTGTCGTTTGGCTTGGCGCTTGGCTTGGCGCTTGGCTTTGCGCTTGGTTTGGCGCTTGGCTAGGTGCTTGGTTTGGCGCTTGGTTTGGCGCTTGGCTTATCGCTTGGCTTGGATCTTGTCTTGGCTCTTGGTTTGGCGCTTGGCGTGGACCTTCACTTATCGCTTGGCTTCACGCTTGTTTTGGCGCTTGGATTGCAACTTGGGTTGGCGCTTGGCTTGGCGCCTGGCTTGGTGCTTGGTTTTTTCGCTTGGTTTGGCGCTTGGCTTGGCGCTTGGCCTTGCACTTGGCTTGGCGTTTATCTTGGCGCTTGGCTTGGCGTTTGGCTTGGCGCTTGGATTGGCGCTTGCCTTGGCGTTTGGCTTGGCGCTTGGCTTGGCGCTTGGCTTGGCGCTTGGTTTGGAACTTGGCTTGTTGCCTGAGATGGCGCTTGGCTTTGCGCTTGGTTTGGCGCTTGTCTTGGCGCTTGCCTTGGCGTTTAGCTTGGCGCTTAGCCTGATGCTTGGCTTGCTGCCTGGGTTGGCGCTTGGCTTTGCGCTAGGCTTTGCGCTTAGCTTGGCGCTTGACTTGGCGCTTGGCTTTGCGCTTCGTTTAGCGCTTGGCTTGGCGCTTGGCTTTGCGCTTGGCTTAACGCTTGGCTTGGCGCTTGGCTTGGCGCTTGGCTTGGCACGTGGCTTGGCGCTTGACTTGGCGCTTGGGTTGGCGCCTGGCTTGGAGCTTGGGTTGGGATTTAACTTGGCGCTTGGTTTAGCGCTTGGCTGGGCGCTTGGCTTGGCGCTTGGCTTTCAACTTGGTTTGGCGCTTGGCTGGGCGCTTGGCTTGGCGCTTGGCTTTGCGCTTGGCTTAACGCTTGGCTTGGCGCTTGGCTTGGTGCTTGGCTTGGCACGTGGCTTGGCGCTTGACTTGGCGCTTGGGTTGGCGCCTGGCTTGGAGCTTGGGTTGGCATTTAACTTGGCGCTTGGTTTAGCGCTTGACTGGGCGCTTGGCTTGGCGCTTGGCTTTCAACTTGGCTTGGAGCTTGGCTTGCTGCCTGGGCTGGCGCTTGGCTTTGCGCTAGGCTTTGCGCTTGGCTTGGCGCTTGACTTGGCGCTTGGCTTTGCGCTTCGTTTAGCGCTTGGCTTGGCGCTTGGCTTTGCACTTGGTTTGGCGCTTGGCTGGGCGTTTGGCTTGGTGCTTGGCTTGGCACATAGCTTGTCGCTTGACTTGGCGCTTGGTTTGGCGCTTGGCTTCGAGCTTGGGTTGGCATTTAACTTGGCGCTTGGTTTAGCGCTTGGCTGGGCGCTTGGCTTGGCGCTTGGCTTTCAACTTGATTTGGCGCTTGGCTGGGCGCTTGGCTTGGCGCTTGGATTTGCGCTTGGTAAAGCGCTAGGTTTGGCGCTTGACTTGGCGCTTGGCTTTGCACTTGGTTTGGCGCTTGGCTGGGCGTTTGGCTTGGTGCTTGGCTTGGCACATAGCTTGTCGCTTGACTTGGCGCTTGGTTTGGCGCTTGGCTTCGAGCTTGGGTTGGCATTTAACTTGGCGCTTGGTTTAGCGCTTGGCTGGGCGCTTGGCTTGGCGCTTGGCTTTCAACTTGATTTGGCGCTTGGCTAGGCGCTTGGCTTGGCGCTTGGCTTGACGCTTGCGTTGGCGCTTGGCTTGGCGCTTGACTTGGCGCTTGGCTTGGCACGTGCCTTGCGCTTGGCCAGGCGCTTGGATTAGCGCTTGGCATAGCGCATGGCTTGGCGCGTGGCTTGGCGCTTGGCTTGGCGCTTGCGTTGGCGCTTGGCTTGGCGCTTGATTTGGCGCTTGGCTTGGCACGTGCCTTGCGCTTGGCCAGGCGCTTGGATTAGCGCTTGGGATAGCGCTTGGCTTGGCGCGTGGCTTGGCGCTTGGCTTGGCGCTTGCGTTGGCGCTTGGCTTGGCGCTTGACTTGGCGCTTGGTTTAGCACGTGCCTTGCGCTTGCCTTGGCGCTTATCTTTGCGCTCGGTTTACAGCTTGGCTTGGCGCTTGGCTTAGCACTTGGCTTGTCGCATGGCTTGGCACTTAGCTTAGCGCTTGATTTGGCGCTTGGCTTAGCGATTGGCTTGGCGCTTGGCTTAACGCTTGCTTGGCGCTTGGCTTAACGCTTGCTTGACGCATGGCTTGGCGCTTGGCTTGGCGCTCGGTTTTGCGTTTGGTGTAGCGCTTGGCTTGGCGCTTGGCTTGGCGCTTGGATTGGCGCTTGGCTTAGCGCTTGCCTTGGCGCTTGCCTTGGCGCTTGGCTTGGCACTTAGCTTGGCGCTTGGTTTAGCGCTTGGCTTGGCGCTTGGCTTGGCGCTTGGTTTGGCGCTTGGCTTGGCGCTTGGCTTTGCGCCTGGCTTGTCGCGTGGCTTGGCACTTAGCTTGGCGCTTGGTTTGGCGCTTGGTTTAGCGCTTGGCTTGGCGCTTGGCTTGGCGCTTGGCTAGGTGCTTGGTTTAACGCTTGCTTTTGCGCTTAACGTCGGGCTTGGCTTGTCGCTTGGCTTTGCGCTTGGCTTGGGGCTTGGTTTGCGCTTGGCTTGGCGCTTGCCTTGGCGCTTGGCTTGGCGCTCGGCTTTGCGTTTGGTGTAGCGCTTGGCTTGGCGCTTGGCTTGGCGCTTTGATTGGCGCTTGGCTTAGCGCTTGCCTTGGCGCTTATCTTTGCACTCAGTTTACAGGTTGGCTTGGCGCTTGGCTTGGAGCTTGGCTTGGCGCTTGGCTTAGCGCTTGCCTTGGCGCTTGGCTTGTTGCATGGCTTACCACTTAGCTTGGTGCTTGATTTGGCGCTTGGCTTAGCGATTGTCTTGGTGCTTGGCTTAACGCTTGGCTTGACGCATGGCTTGGCGCTTGTCTTGCCGCTTGACTTTGCGCTTGGTTTGGCAATTGGTTTGGCGCTTAGTTTGGCGCTTGGCTTGGCGCTTTGCTTGGCGCTTGGTTTAAAGCTTGGCTTTGCGCTTGGCTTGGCGTTTGGCCTTGCGCTTGGCTTGGCGCTTGGCTTGGTGCTTGGTTTGGCGGTTAGCATGGCGTTAGGCTAGGCGCTTGGCTTGGCGCTTGGCTTTGCGCCTGGCTTGTCGCATGGCTTGGCACTTAGCTTGTCGCTTGGTTTGGCGTTTGGCTTAGCGCTTGGCTTGGCGCTTAACTTGGCGCTTGGCTTGGCGCTTGGCTTGGCGCTTGGCTTCGCGCTTCGCTTGGCGCTTGGCTTGGCGATTGGCTTTGCGCCTGGTTTGGCGCTTGGCTCGGCGCTTGGTTTGGCGCTTGGATTGGCGCTTTACTTTACGCTTGGTTTGGCGCTTGACTTGGCGCTTGGGTTAGCGCCTGGCTTGGCGCTTGGCTTGGCGCTTGGCTTTGCGCTTGGCTTGGCGCTTGGCTTGGCGCTTTGGTTGGCGCTTGGTGTAATGCTTGGTTTGGCGCTATACTTAACGCTTGGCTTGGCGCTTGACTTGGCGCTTGGCTTGGCGCTTGACTTGGCGCTTGTTTTGGCGCTTGGCTTGGCGCTTGACTTGGCGCTTTGCTTGGCGCTTCGCTTGGGGCTTGGCTTTGCGCTTGGCTAGGCGCTTGACTTATCGCTTAGTTTGGCGCTTGACTTGGCGCTTGGCTTGGCGCTTGGCTTTGCGCTTGGTTTGGCGCTTGGCTTGGCGCTTGGCTTAGCGCCTGGCTTGGCGCTTGGCTTGGCGCTTGGCTTTGCGCTTGGCTTGGCGCTTGGCTTGGCGCTTGGCTTTGCGCTTTGTTTGGCGCTTGGCTTGGAGCTTGGCTTTACGCTTGGCTTAACGCTTGGCTTGGCGCTTGGCTTTGCGCTTGGTTTGGCGCTTGGCTTGGCGCTTGGCTTAGCGCCTGGCTTGGCGCTTGGGTTTGCGCTTGATTTGGCCCTTTGTTTAACGCCTGGGTTTGCGCTTGGCTTGGCGCCTAGCTTGGGGCTTGGCTTTGCGCTTGGCTAGGCGCTTGACTTATCGCTTAGTTTGGCGCTTGACTTGGCGCTTGGTTTGGCAATTGGCTGGGCGCTTGGTTTGGCGCTTGGCTTGGCACGTGGTTTGGCGCTTGCCTTAGCGCTTGGGTTGGCGCTTGACTTGGCGCTTAGTTTGACGCTTGACTTGGCGCTTGGTTTGGCGCTTGGCTGATCGCTTGGCTTGGCGCTTGGCTTGGCACCAATCTTGGCGCTTGGTTTGGCGCTTGGGTTGGCGCTTAGCTTGGCGCTTGCCTTGGCGCTTAACTTTGCGCTTGGTTTGGCGCTTGTCCTAGAGCTCGGCTTGGCGTCTGGCTTGGCGCCTGGCTTGGCGCTTCCCTTGGCGCTTAACCTTGCGCTTGGTTTGACGCTTGACCTAGAGCTCGGCTTGGCGCCTGGTCTGGCGCCTGGCTTAGCGCTTGGCTTGGCGCTTGGCTTAGCGCTTAGATTTGCGCTTGGTAAAACGCTTGGTTTGACGCTTGGCTTGGCGCTTGGCTTAGCGCTTGGCTTGGCGCTTGGATTGGTGCTTGGCTAGGTGTTTGATTTGGCGCTTGCTTTGTCGCTTAACTTTTTGCTTGGCTTGTCGCTTGGCATTGCGCTTGGCTTGGGGCGTGTCTTGCGCTTGGCTTGGCGCTTACCTTGGCGCTTGGCTTGGCGCTCGGCTTTGCGTTTGGTGTAGCGCTTGGCTTGGCGCTTAATTTAGCGCTTACCGTGGCGCTTATCTTTAAGCTCGGTTTACAGCTTGGCTTTGCGCTTGGCTTGTCGCATAACTTGGCACTTAGCTTGGCGATTGGATTGGCGCTTGGCTTAGCGCTTGGCTTGGCGTTTGGCTTAACGCTTGGCTTGACGCATGGCTTTGCGCTTGTCTTGCGGCTTGACTTTGCGCTTGGTTTGGCACTTGGTTTGGCGCTTGGTTTAGCGCTTGGCTTGGCGCTTGGCTTATCGCTTGGTTTAAAACTTGGCTTTGCGCTTGGCTTGGCGTTTGGCCTGGCGCTAGACTTGGCGCTTGGCTTGGTGCTTGGTTTGGCGCTTAGCATGGCGTTAGGCTAGGCGCTTGGCTTGGCGCTTGTCTTGTCGCATGGCTTGGCACTTAGCTTGGCGCTTGGTTTGGCGCTTATTTTGACGCTTGGCTTGGCGCTTGGCTTGTCGCATGACTTGGCACTTAGCTTGGCGCTTGGATTGGCGCTTGGTTTTGCGCTTGTCTTGCCGCTTGACTTTGCGCTTGGTTTGGCACTTGGTTTGGCGCTTGGTTTGGCGCTTGGCTTGGCGCTTGGCTTGGCGCTTGGTTTAAAGTTTGGTTTTGCGCTTGGCTTGGCGCTTAATTTAGCGCTTACCGTGGCGCTTATCTTTAAGCTCGGTTTACAGCTTGGCTTTGCGCTTGGCTTGTCGCATAACTTGGCACTTAGCTTGGCGATTGGATTGGCGCTTGGCTTAGCGCTTGGCTTGGCGTTTGGCTTAGCGCTTGTCTTGTCGCATGGCTTGGCACTTAGCTTGGCGCTTGGTTTGGCGCTTATCTTGGATCTTGGCTTGGCGCTTGGTTTGGCGCTTGGCTTAGCGCTTGGCTTGGCGCTTGGCTTGGCGCTTGGCTTTGCGCTTGTCTTTGCGCTTGGCTTGGATCTTTACTTGACGCTTGGTTTGGCACTTGACTTGGCGCTTTGCTTGGCGCTTCGCTTGGGGCTTGGCTTTGCGCTTGGCTAGGCGCTTGACTTATCGCTTAGTTTGGCGCTTGACTTGGCGCTTGGCTTGGCGCTTGGCTTTGCGCTTGGTTTGGCGCTTGGCTTGGCGCTTGGCTTAGCGCCTGGCTTGGCGCTTGGCTTGGCGCTTGGCTTTGCGTTTGGCTTGGCGCTTGGCTTGGCGCTTGGCTTTGCGCTTCGTTTGGCGCTTGGCTTAGCGCTTGGCTTGGCGTTTGGCTTAGCGCTTGTCTTGTCGCATGGCTTGGCACTTAGCTTGGCGCTTGGTTTGGCGCTTATCTTGGATCTTGGCTTGGCGCTTGGTTTGGCGCTTGGCTTAGCGCTTGGCTTGGCGCTTGGCTTGGCGCTTGGCTTTACGCTTGTCTTTGCGCTTGGCTTGGATCTTTACTTGACGCTTGGTTTGGCACTTGACTTGGCGCTTTGCTTGGCGCTTCGCTTGGGGCTTGGCTTTGCGCTTGGCTAGGCGCTTGACTTATCGCTTAGTTTGGCGCTTGACTTGGCGCTTGGCTTGGCGCTTGGCTTTGCGCTTGGTTTGGCGCTTGGCTTGGCGCTTGGCTTAGCGCCTGGCTTGGGGCGTGTCTTGCGCTTGGCTTGGCGCTTACCTTGGCGCTTGGCTTGGCACTCGGCTTTGCGTTTGGTGTAGCGCTTGGCTTGGCGATTAATTTAGCGCTTACCGTGGCGCTTATCTTTAAGCTCGGTTTACAGCTTGGCTTTGCGCTTGGCTTGTCGCATAACTTGGCACTTAGCTTGGCGATTGGATTGGCGCTTGGCTTAGCGCTTGGCTTGGCGCTTGGCTTAACGCTTGGCTTGACGCATGGCTTTGCGCTTGTCTTGCGGCTTGACTTTGCGCTTGGTTTGGCACTTGGTTTGGCGCTTGGTTTAGCGCTTGGCTTGGCGCTTAGTTTAAAACTTGGCTTTGCGCTTGGCTTGGCGTTTGGCCTGGCGCTAGACTTGGCGCTTGGCTTGGTGCTTGGTTTGGCGCTTAGCATGGCGTTAGGCTAGGCGCTTGGCTTGGCGCTTGTCTTGTCGCATGGCTTGGCACTTAGCTTGGCGCTTGGTTTGGCGCTTATTTTGACGCTTGGCTTGGCGCTTGGCTTGTCGCATGACTTGGCACTTAGCTTGGCGCTTGGATTGGCGCTTGGTTTTGCGCTTGGCTTGGCGCTTGGCTTAACGCTTGGCTTGACGCGTGCCTTTGCGCTTGTCTTGCCGCTTGACTTTGCGCTTGGTTTGGCACTTGGTTTGGCGCTTGGTTTGGCGCTTGGCTTAGCGCTTGTCTTGTCGCATGGCTTGGCACTTAGCTTGGCGCTTGGTTTGGCGCTTATCTTGGATCTTGGCTTGGCGCTTGGTTTGGCACTTTACTTAGCGCTTGGGTTGGCGCTTTACTTCGCGCTTGGTTTGGCGCTTCACTTGACGCTAGGAGTATCGCTTGGCTTGGCGCTTGGGTTGGCGCTTGGTGTGGCGCTTATCTTGGATCTTGGCTTGGCGCTTGGTTTGGCGCTTGGCTTGGCGCTTGACCTGGCGCTTGGGTTGGCGCTTTACTTGACGCTTGGTTTGGCACTTGACTTGGCGCTTGCCTTGGCGTTTAGCTTGGCGCTTAGCCTGATGCTTGGCTTGGAGCTTGGCTTGCTGCCTGGGTTGGCGCTTGGCTTGGCGCTTGGCTTGGCGCTTGGCTTTGCGCTTCGTTTGGCGCTTGGATTGGAGCTTGGCTTTACGCTTGGCTTAACGCTTGGCTTGGCGCTTGGCTTTGCGCTTAATTTGGCGCTTGGATTGGCGCTTGGCTTAGCGCCTGGCTTGGCGCTTGGGTTTGCGCTTGATTTGGCCCTTTGTTTAACGCTTGGGTTTGCGCTTGGCTTGGCGCCTAGCTTGGGGCTTGGCTTTGCGCTTGGCTAGGCGCTTGACTTATCGCTTAGTTTGGCGCTTGATTTGGCGCTTGGTTTGGCAATTGGCTGGGCGCTTGGTTTGGCGCTTGGCTTGGCACGTGGTTTGGCGCTTGCCTTAGCGCTTGGGTTGGCGCTTGACTTGGCGCTTAGTTTGACGCTTGACTTGGCGCTTGGGTTGGCGCTTGGCTTGGCGCCTGGCTTGGTGCTTGGTTTTTTTGCTTGGTTTGGCGCTTGGCTTGGCGCTTGGCCTTGCACTTGGCTTGGCGTTTATCTTGGCGCTTGGCTTGGCGTTTGGCTTGGCGCTTGGATTGGCGCTTGCCTTGGCGTTTGGTTTGGCGCTTGGATTGGCGCTTGGCTTGGCGCTTGGTTTGGAACTTGGCTTGTTGCCTGAGATGGCGCTTGGCTTTGCGCTTGGTTTGGCGCTTGTCTTGGCGCTTGCCTTGGCGTTTAGCTTGGCGCTTAGCCTGATGCTTGGCTTGGAGCTTGGCTTGCTGCCTGGGTTGGCGCTTGGCTTTGCGCTAGGCTTTGCGCTTGGCTTGGCGCTTGACTTGGCGCTTGGCTTTGCGCTTCGTTTAGCGCTTGGCTTGGCGCTTGGCTTTGCGCTTGGCTTAACGCTTGGCTTGGCGCTTGGCTTGGCGCTTGGCTTGACACGTAGCTTGGCGCTTGACTTGGCGCTTGGGTTGGCGCCTGGCTTGGAGCTTGGGTTGGCATTTGACTTGGCGCTTGGTTTAGCGCTTGGCTAGGCGCTTGGCTTGGCGCTTGGCTTTCAACTTGGTTTGGCGCTTGGCTGGGCGCTTGGCTTGGCGCTTGGCTTTGCGCTTGGTTTAACGCTTGGCTTGGCGCTTGGTTTTGCACTTGGTTTGGCGCTTGGCTGGGCGCTTGGCTTGGTGCTTGGCTTGGCACATAGCTTATCGCTTGACTTGGCGCTTGGTTTGGCGCTTGGCTTCGAGCTTGGGTTGGAATTTGACTTGACGTTTGGTTTGGCGCTTGACGTAGCGCTCGGCTTGGTTCCTGGATTGGCGCTTGGCTTAGCGCTTGGCTTGACGCTTGGCTTTGCGCTTGGTAAAGCGCTTGGTTTGACGCTTGGCTTGGCGCTTGGCTTGACGTTTGCGTTGGCGCTTGGCTTGGCGCTTGACTTGGCGCTTGGCTTGGCACGTGCCTTGCGCTTGGCCAGGCGCTTGGATTAGCGCTTGGCATAGCGCATGGCTTGGCGCGTGGCTTGGCGCTTGGCTTGGCGCTTGCGTTGGCGCTTGGCTTGGCGCTTGATTTGGCGCTTGGCTTGGCACGTGCCTTGCGCTTGGCCAGGCGCTTGGATTAGCGCTTGGGATAGCGCTTGGCTTGGCGCGTGGCTTGGCGCTTGGCTTGGCGCTTGCGTTGGCGCTTGGCTTGGCGCTTGACTTGGCGCTTGGTTTAGCACGTGCCTTGCGCTTGCCTTGGCGCTTATCTTTGCGCTCGGTTTACAGCTTGGCTTGGCGCTTGGCTTAGCACTTGGCTTGTCGCATGGCTTGGCACTTAGCTTAGCGCTTGATTTGGCGCTTGGCTTAGCGATTGGCTTGGCGCTTGGCTTAACGCTTGGCTTGACGCATGGCTTGGCGCTTGGCTGGCGCTCGGTTTTGCGTTTGGTGTAGCGCTTGGCTTGGCGCTTGGCTTGGCGCTTGGATTGGCGCTTGGCTTAGCGCTTGCCTTGGCGCTTGCCTTGGCGCTTGGCTTGGCACTTAGCTTGGCGCTTGGTTTAGCTCTTGGCTTGGCGCTTGGCTTGGCGCTTGGTTTGGCGCTTGGCTTGGCGCTTGGCTTTGCGCCTGGCTTGTCGCGTGGCTTGGCACTTAGCTTGGCGCTTGGTTTGGCGCTTGGTTTAGCGCTTGGCTTAGCGCTTGGCTTGGCGCTTGGCTAGGTGCTTGGTTTAACGCTTGCTTTGGCGCTTAACGTCGGGCTTGGCTTGTCGCTTGGCTTTGCGCTTGGCTTGGGGCGTGGTTTGCGCTTGGCTTGGCGCTTGCCTTGGCGCTTGGCTTGGCGCTCGGCTTTGCGTTTGGTGTAGCGCTTGGCTTGGCGCTTGGCTTGGCGCTTTGATTGGCGCTTGGCTTAGCGCTTGCCTTGGCGCTTATCTTTGCACTCAGTTTACAGCTTGGCTTGGCGCTTGGTTTGGCGCTTGGCTTGGCGCTTGGCTTAGCGCTTGCCTTGGCGCTTGGCTTGTTGCATGGCTTACCACTTAGCTTGGCGCTTGATTTGGCGCTTGGCTTAGCGATTGTCTTGGCGCTTGGCTTAACGCTTGGCTTGACGCATGGCTTGGCGCTTGTCTTGCAGCTTGACTTTGCGCTTGGTTTGGCAATTGGTTTGGCGCTTAGTTTGGCGCTTGGCTTGGCGCTTTGCTTGGCGCTTGGTTTAAAGCTTGGCTTTGCGCTTGGCTTGGCGTTTGGCCTGGCGCTTGGCTTGGCGCTTGGCTTGGTGCTTGGTTTGGCGGTTAGCATGGCGTTAGGCTAGGCGCTTGGCTTGGCGCTTGGCTTTGCGCCTGGCTTGTCGCATGGCTTGGCACTTAGCTTGTCGCTTGGTTTGGCGCTTGGCTTAGCGCTTGGCTTGGCGCTTAACTTGGCGCTTGGCTTGGCGCTTGGCTTGGCGCTTGGCTTTGCGCTCCGCTTGGCGCTTGGCTTGGCGATTGGCTTTGCGCCTGGTTTGGCGCTTGGCTCGGCGCTTGGTTTGGCGCTTGGATTGGCGCTTTACTTTACGCTTGGTTTGGCGCTTGACTTGGCGCTTGGGTTGGCGCTTGGATTAATGCTTTGTTTGGCGCTTTACTTGACGCTTCGCTTGTCGCTTGGCTTGGCGCTTTGGTTGGCGCTTGGTGTGGTGCTTGGTTTGGCGCTATACTTAACGCATGGCTTGGCGCTTGACTTGGCGCTTGGCTTGGCGCTTGACTTGGCGCTTGTTTTGGCGCTTGGCTTGGCGCTTGACTTGGCGCTTGACTTGGCGCTTTGCTTGGCGCTTCGCTTGGGGCTTGGCTTTGCGCTTGGCTAGGCGCTTGACTTATCGCTTAGTTTGGCGCTTGACTTGGCGCTTGGCTTGGCGCTTGGCTTTGCGCTTGGTTTGGCGCTTGGCTTTGCGCTTCGTTTGGCTTTGCGCTTGGTTTGGCGCTTGGCTTGGCGCTTGGCTTAGCGCCTGGCTTGGCGCTTGGGTTTGCGCTTGATTTGGCCCTTTGTTTAACGCCTGGGTTTGCGCTTGGCTTGGCGCCTAGCTTGGGGCTTGGCTTTGCGCTTGGCTAGGCGCTTGACTTATCGCTTAGTTTGGCGCTTGACTTGGCGCTTGGTTTGGCAATTGGCTGGGCGCTTGGTTTGGCGCTTGGCTTGGCACGTGGTTTGGCGCTTGCCTTAGCGCTTGGGTTGGCGCTTGACTTGGCGCTTAGTTTGACGCTTGGCTTGGCGCTTGGTTTAAAACTTGGCTTTGCGCTTGGCTTGGCGTTTGGCCTGGCGCTAGACTTGGCGCTTGGCTTGGTGCTTGGTTTGGCGCTTAGCATGGCGTTAGGCTAGGCGCTTGGATTGGCGCTTGTCTTGTCGCATGGCTTGGCACTTAGCTTGGCGCTTGGTTTGGCGCTTATTTTGACGCTTGGCTTGGCGCTTGGCTTGTCGCATGACTTGGCACTTAGCTTGGCGCTTGGATTGGCGCTTGGTTTTTCGCTTGGCTTGGCGCTTGGCTTAACGCTTGGCTTGACGCGTTCCTTTGCGCTTGTCTTGCCGCTTGACTTTGCGCTTGGTTTGGCACTTGGTTTGGCGCTTGGTTTGGCGCTTGGCTTGGCGCTTGGCTTGGCGCTTGGTTTAAAGTTTGGTTTTGCGCTTGGCTTGGCGTTTGGCCTGGCGCTTGGCTTGGCGTTTGGCTTAGCGCTTGTCTTGTCGCATGGCTTGGCACTTAGCTTGGCGCTTGGTTTGGCGCTTATCTTGGATCTTGGCTTGGCGCTTGGTTTGGCGCTTGGCTTAGCGCTTGGCTTGGCGCTTGGCTTGGCGCTTGGCTTTGCGCTTGTCTTTGCGCTTGGCTTGGCGCTTTACTTGACGCTTGGTTTGGCACTTGACTTGGCGCTTTGCTTGGCGCTTCGCTTGGGGCTTGGCTTTGCGCTTGGCTAAGCGCTTGACTTATCGCTTAGTTTGGCGCTTGACTTGGCGCTTGGCTTGGCGCTTGGCTTTGCGCTTGGTTTGGCGCTTGGCTTGGCGCTTGGGTTAGCGCTTGGCTTGGCGCTTGGCTTGGCGCTTGGCTTGGAGCTTGGCTTTACGCTTGGCTTAACGCTTGGCTTGGCGCTTGGCTTTGCGCTTGGTTTGGCGCTTGGCTTGGCGCTTGGCTTAGCGCCTGGCTTGGCGCTTGGGTTTGCGCTTGATTTGGCCCTTTGTTTAACGCCTGGGTTTGCGCTTGGCTTGGCGCCTAGCTTGGGCTTGGCTTTGCGCTTGGCTAGGCGCTTGACTTATCGCTTAGTTTGGAGCTTGATTTGGCGTTGGTTTGGCAATTGGCTGGGCGCTTGGTTTGGCGCTTGGCTTGGCACGTGGTTTGGCGCTTGCTTTAGCGCTTGGGTTGGCGCTTGACTTGGCGCTTAGTTTGACGCTTGACTTGGCGCTTGGTTTGGCGCTTGGCTGATCGCTTGGCTTGGCGCTTGGCTTGGCACCAATCTTGGCGCTTGGTTTGGCGCTTGGCTTGGCGCTTAGCTTGGCGCTTGCCTTGGCGCTTAACTTTGCGCTTGGTTTGGCGCTTGTCCTAGAGCTCGGCTTGGCGCCTGGCTTGGCGCCTGGCTTGGCGCTTCCCTTGGCGCTTAACCTTGCGCTGGGTTTGGCGCTTGACCTAGAGCTCGGCTTGGCGCCTGGTCTGGCGCCTGGCTTAGCGCTTGGCTTGGCGCTTGGCTTAGCGCTTAGATTTGCGCTTGGTAAAACGCTTGGTTTGACGCTTGGCTTGGCGCTTGGCTTAGCGCTTGGCTTGGCGCTTGGCTTGGTGCTTCGCTAGGTGTTTGATTTGGCGCTTGCTTTGTCGCTTAACTTTTTGCTTGGCTTGTCGCTTGGCATTGCGCTTGGCTTGGGGCGTGTCTTGCGCTTGGCTTGGCGCTTACCTTGGCGCTTGGCTTGGCGCTCGGCTTTGCGTTTGGTGTAGCGCTTGGCTTGGCGCTTAATTTAGCGCTTACCGTGGCGCTTATCTTTAAGCTCGGTTACAGCTTGGCTTTGCGCTTGGCTTGTCGCATAACTTGGCACTTAGCTTGGCGATTGGATTGGCGCTTGGCTTAGCGCTTGGCTTGGCGCTTGGCTTAACGCTTGGCTTGACGCATGGCTTTGCGCTTGTCTTGCGGCTTGACTTTGCGCTTGGTTTGGCACTTGGTTTGGCGCTTGGTTTAGCGCTTGGCTTGGCGCTTAGTTTAAAACTTGGCTTTGCGCTTGGCTTGGCGTTTGGCCTGGCGCTAGACTTGGCGCTTGGCTTGGTGCTTGGTTTGGCGCTTAGCATGGCGTTAGGCTAGGCGCTTGGCTTGGCGCTTGTCTTGTCGCATGGCTTGGCACTTAGCTTGGCGCTTGGTTTGGCGCTTATTTTGACGCTTGGCTTGGCGCTTGGCTTGTCGCATGACTTGGCACTTAGCTTGGCGCTTGGATTGGCGCTTGGTTTTGCGCTTGGCTTGGCGCTTGGCTTAACGCTTGGCTTGACGCGTGCCTTTGCGCTTGTCTTGCCGCTTGACTTTGCGCTTGGTTTGGCGCTTGGTTTGGCGCTTGGCTTGGCGTTTGGCTTGGCGCTTGGCTTGGCGCTTGGTTTAAAGTTTGGTTTTGCGCTTGGCTTGGCGCTTGGCCTGGCGCTTGGCTTGGCGTTTGGCTTAGCGCTTGTCTTGTCGCATGGCTTGGCACTTAGCTTGGCGCTTGGTTTGGCGCTTATCTTGGATCTTGGCTTGGCGCTTGGTTTGGCACTTTACTTGGCGCTTGGGTTGGCGCTTTACTTCGCGCTTGGTTTGGCGCTTCACTTGACGCTAGGAGTATCGCTTGGCTTGGCGCTTGGGTTGGCGCTTGGTGTGGCGCTTATCTTGGATCTTGGCTTGGCGCTTGGTTTGGCGCTTGGCTTGGCGCTTGACCTGGCGCTTGGGTTGGCGCTTTACTTGACGCTTGGTTTGGCACTTGACTTGGCGCTTGCCTTGGCGTTTAGCTTGGCGCTTAGCCTGATGCTTGGCTTGGAGCTTGGCTTGCTGCCTGGGTTGGCGCTTGGCTTTGCGCTAGGCTTTGCGCTTGGCATGGCGCTTGACTTGGCGCTTGGCTTTGCGCTTCGTTTAGCGCTTGGCTTGGCGCTTGGCTTTGCGCTTGGCTTAACGCTTGGCTTGGCGCTTGGCTTGGCACGTGGCTTGGCGCTTGACTTGGCGCTTGGGTTGGCGCCTGGCTTGGAGCTTGGGTTAGCATTTGACTTGGCGCTTGGTTTAGCGCTTGGCTGGGCGCTTGGCTTGGCGCTTGGCTTTCAACTTGGTTTGGCGCTTGGCTGGGCGCTTGGCTTGGCGCTTGGCTTTGCGCTTGGTTTAACGCTTGGCTTGGCGCTTGGCTTTGCACTTGGTTTGGCGCTTGGCTGGGCGCTTGGCTTGCTGCTTGGCTTGGCACATAGCTTATCGCTTGACTTGGCGCTTCGGTTGGCGCCTGGCTTCGAGCTTGGGTTGGCATTTGACCTGACGTTTGGTTTGGCGCTTGACGTAGCGCTCGGCTTGGCGCCTGGATTGGCGCTTGGCTTAGCGCTTGGCTTGACGCTTGGCTTTGCGCTTGGTAAAGCGCTTGGTTTGACGCTTTGCTTGGCGCTTGCCTTGGCGCTTGCGTTGGCGCTTGGCTTGGCGCTTGACTTGGCGCTTGGCTGGGCACGCGCCTTGCGCTTGGCTAAGCGCTTTGATTAGCGCTTGGCATAGCGCATGGCTTGGCGCGTGGCTTGGCGCTTGGCTTGGCGCTTGCGTTGGCGCTTGGCTTGGCGCTTGATTTGGCGCTTGGCTTAGCACGTGCCTTGCGCTTGGCTTGGCGCTTGGATTAG
The DNA here is from genome assembly GCA_940337035.1 of Agriotes lineatus. Taxonomy (NCBI): domain Eukaryota; kingdom Metazoa; phylum Arthropoda; class Insecta; order Coleoptera; family Elateridae; genus Agriotes; species Agriotes lineatus. The sequence continues at coordinate 234,596 of CALNHX010000363.1, forward strand.
CGCTTGGCATAGCGCTTGGCTTGGCGCTTGTCTTGTCGCATGGCTTGGCACTTAACTTGGCGCTTGGTTTGACGCTTATTTTGGCGCATGGCTTGGCGCGTGGCTTGGCGCTTGGCTTGGCGCTTGCGTTGGCGCTTGGCTTGGCGCTTGATTTGGCGCTTGGCTTGGCACGTGCCTTGCGCTTGGCCAGGCGCTTGGATTAGCGCTTGGGATAGCGCTTGGCTTGGCGCGTGGCTTGGCGCTTGGCTTGGCGCTTGCGTTGGCGTTTGGCTTGGCGCTTGACTTGGCGCTTGGTTTAGCACGTGCCTTGCGCTTGCCTTGGCGCTTATCTTTGCGCTCGGTTTACAGCTTGGCTTGGCGCTTGGCTTAGCACTTGGCTTGTCGCATGGCTTGGCACTTAGCTTAGCGCTTGATTTGGCGCTTGGCTTAGCGATTGGCTTGGCGCTTGGCTTAACGCTTGGCTTGACGCATGGCTTGGCGCTTGGCTTGGCGCTCGGTTTTGCGTTTGGTGTAGCGCTTGGCTTGGCGCTTGGCTTGGCGCTTGGATTGGCGCTTGGCTTAGCGCTTGCCTTGGCGCTTGCCTTGGCGCTTGGCTTGGCACTTAGCTTGGCGCTTGGTTTAGCGCTTGGCTTGGCGCTTGGCTTGGCGCTTGGTTTGGCGCTTGGCTTGGCGCTTGGCTTTGCGCCTGGCTTGTCGCTTTGCTTGGCACTTAGCTTGGCGCTTGGTTTGGCGCTTGGTTTAGCGCTTGGCTTAGCGCTTGGCTTGGCGCTTGGCTAGGTGCTTGGTTTAACGCTTGCTTTGGCGCTTAACGTCGGGCTTGGCTTGTCGCTTGGCTTTGCGCTTGGCTTGGGGCGTGGTTTGCGCTTGGCTTGGCGGTTGGCTTGGCGCTCGGCTTTGCGTTTGGTGTAGCGCTTGGCTTGGCGCTTTGATTGGCGCTTGGCTTAGCGCTTGCCTTGGCGCTTATCTTTGCACTCAGTTTACAGCTTGGCTTGGCGATTGGTTTGGCGCTTGGCTTGGCGCTTGGCTTAGCGCTTGCCTTGGCGCTTGGCTTGTTGCATGGCTTACCACTTAGCTTGGCGCTTGATTTGGCGCTTGGCTTAGCGATTGTCTTGCAGCTTGACTTTGCGCTTGGTTTGGCAATTGGTTTGGCGCTTAGTTTGGCGCTTGGCTTGGCGCTTTGCTTGGCGCTTGGTTTAAAGCTTGGCTTTGCGCTTGGCTTGGCGTTTGGCCTGGCGCTTGGCTTGGCGCTTGGCTTGGTGCTTGGTTTGGCGGGTAGCATGGCGTTAGGCTAGGCGCTTGGCTTGGCGCTTGGCTTTGCGCCTGGCTTGTCGCATGGCTTGGCACTTAGCTTGTCGCTTGGTTTGGCGCTTGGCTTAGCGCTTGGCTTGGCGCTTAACTTGGCGCTTGGCTTGGCGCTTGGCTTCGCGCTTCGCTTGGCGCTTGGCTTGGCGATTGGCTTTGCGCCTGGTTTGGCGCTTGGCTCGGCGCTTGGTTTGGCGCTTGGATTGGCGCTTTACTTTACGCTTGGTTTGGCGCTTGACTTGGCGCTTGGGTTGTCGCTTGGATTAATGCTTTGTTTGGCGCTTTACTTGACGCTTCGCTTGTCGCTTGGCTTGGCGCTTTGGTTGGCGCTTGGTGTGGTGCTTGGTTTGGCGCTATACTTAACGCATGGCTTGGCGCTTGACTTGGCGCTTGGCTTGGCGCTTGACTTGGCGCTTGTTTTGGCGCTTGGCTCGGCGCTTGACTTGGCGCTTTGCTTGGCGCTTCGCTTGGGGCTTGGCTTTGCGCTTGGCTAGGCGCTTGACTTATCGCTTAGTTTGGCGCTTGACTTGGCGCTTGGCTTGGCGCTTGGCTTTGCGCTTGGTTTGGCGCTTGGCTTTGCGCTTCGTTTGGCGCTTGGCTTGGAGCTTGGCTTTACGCTTGGCTTAACGCTTGGCTTGGCGCTTGGCTTTGCGCTTGGTTTGGCGCTTGGCTTGGCGCTTGGCTTAGCGCCTGGCTTGGCGCTTGGGTTTGCGCTTGATTTGGCCCTTTGTTTAACGCCTGGGTTTGCGCTTGGCTTGGCGCCTAGCTTGGGGTTTGGCTTTGCGCTTGGCTAGGCGCTTGACTTATCGCTTAGTTTGGCGCTTGACTTGGCGCTTGGTTTGGCAATTGGCTGGGCGCTTGGTTTGGCGCTTGGCTTGGCACGTGGTTTGGCGCTTGCCTTAGCGCTTGGGTTGGCGCTTGACTTGGCGCTTAGTTTGACGCTTGGCTTGGCGCTTGGTTTAAAACTTGGCTTTGCGCTTGGCTTGGCGTTTGGCCTGGCGCTAGACTTGGCGCTTGGCTTGGTGCTTGGTTTGGCGCTTAGCATGGCGTTAGGCTAGGCGCTTGGATTGGCGCTTGTCTTGTCGCATGGCTTGGCACTTAGCTTGGCGCTTGGTTTGGCGCTTATTTTGACGCTTGGCTTGGCGCTTGGCTTGTCGCATGACTTGGCACTTAGCTTGGCGCTTGGATTGGCGCTTGGTTTTGCGCTTGGCTTGGCGCTTGGCTTAACGCTTGGCTTGACGCGTTCCTTTGCGCTTGTCTTGCCGCTTGACTTTGCGCTTGGTTTGGCACTTGGTTTGGCGCTTGGTTTGGCGCTTGGCTTGGCGCTTGGCTTGGCGCTTGGTTTAAAGTTTGGTTTTGCGCTTGGCTTGGCGTTTGGCCTGGCGCTTGGCTTGGCGTTTGGCTTAGCGCTTGTCTTGTCGCATGGCTTGGCACTTAGCTTGGCGCTTGGTTTGGCGCTTATCTTGGATCTTGGCTTGGCGCTTGGTTTGGCGCTTGGCTTAGCGCTTGGCTTGGCGCTTGGCTTGGCGCTTGGCTTTGCGCTTGTCTTTGCGCTTGGCTTGGCGCTTTACTTGACGCTTGGTTTGGCACCAAGAAAGGCGCCAAGCCATGCGCCAAGCCACGCGCCAATGAAAGCGCCAAGCCAAGCGCCAAGCCAAGCCCCAAGCCAAACGCCAAGCCAAGCGCCAAGAAAAGCGCTAAGCCATGCTCCAAGCCAAGCGTCAAACCGAGCGTCTAGCCAACCGCCAAGCCACGCGCCAAGGAGAGCGCCAAGCTATGCGCCAAACGGAGCGCTAAGCCAAGCAACAAACCACGCGCCAAGAAAGCGCCAAGCCAAGCGACAGGCCACGCGCCAAAAGAGCGCCAAGTCAAGCGTCCAGCCAAGCGTAAAGCCACGCGCCAGGTAGTGCGCCAAGAGATGCGCCAAGCCAAAGGCCAAGCCAAGAGCTAAGCCAAGCGCCAGGCCACGCGCCAAGAAAGCGCCAAGCCAAGCGCCAAGCCAAGCACCAAGCCACGCGCCAAGACAAGCACCACGCCATGCGCCAAGGAGAGCGCCAAGCCAAGCGACAAGCCACACGCCAAGCCACGCGCCAAAAAAAGCGCCAAGCCAAGCGCCAAGCCACGAGCCAAGAAAAGCGCCAAGCCAAGCGACAAGCAACGCGCCAAGCCAAGCGTTAAGCCACGCGCCAAGGAGAGCGCCAAGACAAGCGATAAACCACGCGAGAAGCCACGCGCCAAAAAAAGCGCCAAGCAAAGCGCCAAGACAAGCATTAAGCCACGCGCCAAGGAGATCGCCAAGCCAAGCGATAAACCACGCGCCAAGCCACGCGCCAAAAAAAGCGCCAAGCCAAGCGCCAAGCCAAGCGCCAAGCCAAGCGCCAAGCCAAGCGCCAAGCCAAGCGCCAAGCCACGCGCCGAGGAAAGCGCCAAGCCATGCGCCAAGCCAAGCGCCAGGAAAGCGCCAAGCCGCGCGCCAAGCCAAGCGCCAGGTTAAGCGCCAAGCCGAATGCTAAGCCACATGCCAAGCCAAGAGCCAAGACAAGCGCCAAGCCAAGCGCCAAGCAACGCGCCAACATAAGCGGTAAGCCAAGCGCCAATCCAAACGCCAAGCCAAGTGCCAAGCCACGCGCCAAGAAAGCGCCAAGCCAAGCGTCTAGTCAAGCGACAAGCCAAGCGCCAAGCCAAGCAGCAAGCCAAACGGTAAGCCACGCGCCAAGAAAAGCGTTAAGCCAAACGTCAAGCCAAGCGCCAACCTAAGCGCCAAACCAAGCGCCAAGCCAAACGCCCAGCCAAGCGCCAAGCCACGCACCAAGCCAAACGCCAAACCAAGCGCCAAGCCACTCGCCAAAAAAAGCGCCAAGCCATGGGCCAAGCCACGCGCCAAGGAAAGCGTCAAGCCAAGCGCCAAGCCAAGCGCCAAACCAAGCGCCAAGCCAAGCGCCAAGCCAAACGCCAAGCCAAGCGCCAAGCCACGCGCCAGGAAAGGCGCTAAGCCATGCGCCAAGCCACGCGCGTGGTTTGGCACTTGGCTTGCCTCTTGGTTTGGTGCTTGGTCTGGCGCTTGGCTTGGCGCTTTTCTTGGCGGCTTTCTTGGCGCGTGGCTTGGCGCTCGTCTTGGCGCATGGCTTGGCGCTCTCCTTAACGTTTGGTTTGGTGCTTAGCCTGGCGCTTCGCTTAGCGCTTTTCTTGGCACTTGGTTTGGCGCTTAACTTGGCGCTTGGCTTGGCGCTTGGCTTGGCGCTTTTCTTGGCGCGTTGTTTGGCACTTGGCTTGCCGCTTGGCTTGGTGCTTGGCCTGGCGCTTGGTTTGGCGCTTTTCTTGGCGCCTTTCTTGGCGCGTGGCTTGGCGCTCGTCTTGGCGCATGGCTTGGCGTTCTCCTTGGCGTTTGGCTTGGCGCTAGGTTAAGCGCTTGGCGTGACCCTTTTCTTGGAGCGTAGCTTGGCACTTGGTTTTATGCTTAGCATGGCGCTTGGCTTGGCGCATGGCTTGGCGCTCTCTTTGGCGCGTGGCTTGGCGCTTGGCTTGGCGCTTGGCTTGGCGCTTGGCTTGGCGCTTGGCTTGGCGCTTGGCTTGGCGCTTGGCTTGGCTCGTGGCTGTGCCTTTTGCTTGGCAGTTGGCTTGGTGTTTGGCTTGGCGATTGGGTTGGCGCTTTTGTTGGCGCGTTGCTCGGCGCTTGGTTTGCCGCTTGGCCTGGGGCATGGCTTGGCGCTTTTTTTGGCGCTTTCCTTGGCGCGTGACTTAACGCGTCGCTTGTCGCTTGGCTTGGCGCTTTCCTTGGTGCGTGGCTTGGAGCTTGACTTGGCGCCTTTCTTGGCTCGTGGCTGTGCCTTTTGCTTGGCAGTTGGCTTGGTGTTTGGCTTGGCGATTGGGTTGGCGCTTTTGTTGGCGCGTTGCTCGGCGCTTGGGTTGCCGCTTGGCCTGGGGCATGGCTTGGCGCTTTTTTTGGCGCTTTCCTTGGCGCGTGGCTTAGCGCTTGGCCTGGCGCTTGGCTTGGCGCTTGGCTTGGCGCTTTTCTTGGCGCGTGGTTTGTCGCTTGGCTTGGCGCTTTTTTTGGCGTTTGGCTTGGCACTTGGCTTGGCGCTTAACTTGGCGCGTGGCTTGCCGCTTAACTTGGCGCTCTCTTTGGCGCGTGGTTTGGCGCTTGGCTTGCCGCTTGGCTTAACGCTTTTCTTGCCCCGTAGCTTAGCGCGTGGCTTGTTCCTTGGCTTGGCGCATGGCGTGGCGCCTTTCTTGGCGCATGGCTTGGCGCTTGGCTTGGCGCTTGGCTTGGCGCCTAGCTTGGCGCTTTTCTTGTCGCGTGGCTTAACGCGTGGCTTGTCGCTTGGCTTGGCGCTCTTCTTGGCGCTTGGCTTGGCGCTCGTCTTGGCGCATGACTTGGCGCTCTCCTTGGCGTTTGGTTTGGTGCTTAGCCTGGCGCTTCGCTTAGCGCTTTTCTTGGTACTTGGCTTGGCGCTTAACTTGGCGCTTGGCTTGGCGCTTGGCTTGGCGCTTCTCTTGGCGCGTTGTTTGGCACTTGGCTTGCCGCTTGGCTTGGTGCTTGGCCTGGCGCTTGACTTGGTGCTTTTCTTGGCGCCTTTCTTGGCGCGTGGCTTGGCGCTCGTCTTGGCGCATGGCTTGGCGCTCTCCTTGGCGTTTGGCTTGGCGCTAGGCTAAGCGCTTGGTTTGACGCTTTTCTTGGAGCGTAGCTTGGCACTTAGTTTTATGCTTAGCATGGCGCTTGGCTTGGCGCATGGCTTGGCGCTCTCTTTGGCGCGTGGCTTGGCGCTTGGCTTGGCGCTTTTCTTTGCGCGTGGTTTGTCGCTTGGCTTGGCGCTCTCCTTGGCGCGTTGCTTGGCGCTTGGCTTGGCGCGTAGCTTGGCGCTTGGCTTGGCGCTTGGCTTGGCGCTTTTCTTGGCGCGTGACTTAACGCGTCGCATGTCGCTTGGCTTGGCGCTTTCCTTGGTGCGTGGCTTGGAGCTTGACTTGGCGCCTTTCTTGGCGCGTGGCTGTGCCTTTTGCTTGGCAGTTGGCTTGGTGTTTGGCTTGGCGATTGGCTTGAACCTTTTGTTGGCGCGTTGCTTGGCGCTTGGGTTGCCGCTTGGCCTGGGGCATGGCTTGACGCTTTTCTTGGCACTTTCCTTGGCGCGTGGCTTAGCGCTTGGCCGGGCGCTTGGCTTGGCGTTTGGCTTGGCGCTTTTCTTGGCGCGTGGTTTGTCGCTTGGCTTGGCGCTTTTTTTGGCGTGTGGCTTGGCACTTGGCTTGGCGCTTAACTTGGCGCGTGGCTTGCCGCTTAACTTGGCGCTCTCTTTGGCGCGTGGCTTGGCGCTTGGCTTGCCGCTTGGCTTAACGCTTTTCTTGCCCCGTAGCTTAGCGCGTGGCTTATTCCTTGGCTTGGCGCATGGCGTGGCGCTTTTCTTGGCGCATGGCTTGGCGCTTGGCTTGGCGCCTAGCTTGGCGCTTTTCTTGTCGCGTGGCTTAACGCGTGGCTTGTCGCTTGGATTGGCGCTCTTCTTGGCGCTTGGCTTGGCGCTTTTCTTGGCGCGTGGCTTGGCGCGTGGCTTGTCGCTTGGCTTGGCGCATGGCGTGGCGCTTTTCTTGGCGCGTAGCTTGGCGCGTGGCTTAGCGCTTGGCTTGGCGCTTGGCTTGGCGCTTGGTTTGGCGCTTGGCTTAACGCTTGGCTTGGCGCTTGGCTTGGTGCTTTGCTTAGCGCTTGGCTTGGCGATTTTCTTGGCGCTTGGCTTGGCGCTTGGCTTGGCGCTTGGCATGGCGCTTGGCTTGGCGCTTGGCTTGGCGCTTGGCTTGGCGCTTGGCTTGGCGCTTGGCTTGGCGCTTGGCTTAACGCTTGGCTTGGCGCTTGGCTTGGTGCTTTGCTTAGCGCTTGGCTTGGCGATTTTCTTGGAGCTTGGTTTGGCACTTGGCTTGGCGCTTGGCTTGGCGCTTTTCTTGATGCGTGGCTTGGCGCTTGGCGTGGCGCCTTTCTTGGCGCGTAGCTTGGCGCGTGGCTTAGCGCTTGGCTTGGCGCTTGGCTTGGCGCTTGGTTTGGCGCTTGGCTTAACGCTTGGCTTGGCGCTTGGCTTGGTGCTTTGCTTAGCGCTTGGCTTGGCGATTTTCTTGGCGCTTGGCTTGGCGCTTGGCTTGGCGCTTGGCATGGCGCTTGGCTCGGCGCTTGGCTTGGCGCTTGGCTTGGCGCTTGGCTTGGCGCTTGGCTTGACGCTTGGCTTGGCGCTTGGCTTGGCGTTTGGCTTGGCGCTTTTGTTGGCGCGTTGCTTGGCGCATGGGTTGTCGCTTGGCTTGACGCTTGGCTTGACGCTTTTCTTGGTACGTGGCTTGTCGCTTGGCTTGGCGCTTGGCTTGGCGCTTGCCCTGGAGAATAGCTTGGCGTTCTTCTTGGCGCGTGGCTTGGCGCTCGTCTTGGCGCATGGCTTGGCGCTCTCCTTGGCGTTTGGCTTGGCGCTAGGCTAAGCGCTTGGCTTGACGCTTTTCTTGGAGCGTAGCTTGGCACTTAGTTTTATGCTTAGCATGGCGCTTGGCTTGGCGCATGGCTTGGCGCTCTCTTTGGCGCGTGGCTTGGTGCTTGGCTTGGCGCTTTTCTTTGCACGTGGTTTGTCGCTTGGCTTGGCGCTCTCCTTGGCGCGTTGCTTGGCGCTTGTCTTGGTGCATTGCGTTGCGTTTTTCTTGGCGCGTGGCTTGGTGCTTGGCTTGGCGCTTGGCTTGGCGCTTGGCTTGGCGCTTGGCTTGGCGCTTTTCTTGGCGCGTGACTTAACGCGTCGCATGTCGCTTGGTTTGGCGCTTTCCTTGGTGCGTGGCTTGGAGCTTGACTTGGCGCCTTTCTTGGCGCGTGGCTGTGCCTTTTGCTTGGCAGTTGGCTTGGTGTTTGGCTTGGCGATTGGCTTGGCGCTTTTGTTGGCGCGTTGCTTGGCGCTTGGGTTGCCGCTTGGCCTGGGGCATGGCTTGACGCTTTTCTTGGCGCTTTCATTGGCGCGTGGCTTAGCGCTTGGCCGGGCGCTTGGCTTGGCGTTTGGCTTGGCGCTTTTCTTGGCGCGTGGTTTGTCGCTTGGCTTGGCGCTTTTTTTGGCGTGTGGCTTGGCACTTGGCTTGGCGCTTAACTTGGCGCGTGGCTTGCCGCTTAACTTGGCGCTCTCTTTGGCGCGTGGCTTGGCGCTTGGCTTGCCGCTTGGCTTAACGCTTTTCTTGCCCCGTAGCATAGCGCGTGGCTTACTCCTTGGCTTGGCGCATGGCGTGGCGCTTTTCTTGGCGCATGGCTTGGCGCTTGGCTTGGCGCCTAGCTTGGCGCTTTTTTTGTCGCGTGGCTTAACGCGTGGCTTGTCGCTTGGCTTGGCGCTCTTCTTGGCGCTTGGCTTGGCGCTTTTTTTGGCGCGTGGCTTGGCGCGTGGCTTGTCGCTTGGCTTGGCGCATGGCGTGGCGCTTTTCTTGGCGCGTAGCTTGGCGCGTGGCTTAGCGCTTGGCTTGGCGCTTGGCTTGGCGCTTGGTTTGGCGCTTGGCTTAACGCTTGGCTTAGCGCTTGGCTTGGTGCTTTGCTTAGCGCTTGGCTTGGCGATTTTCTTGGCGCTTGGCTTGGCGCTTGGCTTGGCGCTTGGCATGGCGCTTGGCTTGGCGCTTGGCTTGGCGCTTGGCTTGGCGCTTGGCTTGGCGCTTGGCTTGGCGCTTGGCTTAACGCTTGGCTTGGCGCTTGGCTTGGTGCTTTGCTTAGCGCTTGGCTTGGCGATTTTCTTGGCGCTTGGTTTGGCGCTTGGCTTGGCGCTTGGCTTGGCGCTTGTCTTGGCGCTTGGCGTGGCGCTTTTCTTGGCGCGTAGCTTGGCGCGTGGCTTAGCGCTTGGCTTGGCGCTTGGATTGGCGCTTGGTTTGGCGCTTGGCTTAAGGCTTGGCTTGGCGCTTGGCTTGGTGCTTTGCTTAGCGCTTGGCTTGGCGGTTTTCTTGGCGCTTGGCTTGGCGCTTGGCTTGGCGCTTGGCATGGCGCTTGGCTCGGCGCTTGGTTTGGCGCTTGGCTTGACGCTTGGCTTGGCGCTTGGCTTGGCGTTTGGCTTGGCGCTTTTCTTGGCGCGTGGCTTGGCGCGTGGTTTGTCGCTTGGCTTGGCGCTTGGCTTGGCGCATGGCTTGGCGCTCTCTTTGGCGCGTGGCTTGGTGCTTGGCTTGGCGCTTTTCTTTGCACGTGGTTTGTCGCTTGGCTTGGCGCTCTCCTTGGCGCGTTGCTTGGCGCTTGTCTTGGTGCATTGCGTTGCGTTTTTCTTGGCGCGTGGCTTGGTGCTTGGCTTGGCGCTTGGCTTGGCGCTTGGCTTGGCGCTTGGCTTGGCGCTTTTCTTGGCGCGTGACTTAACGCGTCGCATGTCGCTTGGTTTGGCGCTTTCCTTGGTGCGTGGCTTGGAGCTTGACTTGGCGCCTTTCTTGGCGCGTGGCTGTGCCTTTTGCTTGGCAGTTGGCTTGGTGTTTGGCTTGGCGATTGGCTTGGCGCTTTTGTTGGCGCGTTGCTTGGCGCTTGGGTTGCCGCTTGGCCTGGGGCATGGCTTGACGCTTTTCTTGGCGCTTTCATTGGCGCGTGGCTTAGCGCTTGGCCGGGCGCTTGGCTTGGCGTTTGGCTTGGCGCTTTTCTTGGCGCGTGGTTTGTCGCTTGGCTTGGCGCTTTTTTTGGCGTGTGGCTTGGCACTTGGCTTGGCGCTTAACTTGGCGCGTGGCTTGCCGCTTAACTTGGCGCTCTCTTTGGCGCGTGGCTTGGCGCTTGGCTTGCCGCTTGGCTTAACGCTTTTCTTGCCCCGTAGCTTAGCGCGTGGCTTACTCCTTGGCTTGGCGCATGGCGTGGCGCTTTTCTTGGCGCATGGCTTGGCGCTTGGCTTGGCGCCTAGCTTGGCGCTTTTTTTGTCGCGTGGCTTAACGCGTGGCTTGTCGCTTGGCTTGGCGCTCTTCTTGGCGCTTGGCTTGGCGCTTTTTTTGGCGCGTGGCTTGGCGCGTGGCTTGTCGCTTGGCTTGGCGCATGGCGTGGCGCTTTTCTTGGCGCGTAGCTTGGCGCGTGGCTTAGCGCTTGGCTTGGCGCTTGGCTTGGCGCTTGGTTTGGCGCTTGGCTTAACGCTTGGCTTAGCGCTTGGCTTGGTGCTTTGCTTAGCGCTTGGCTTGGCGATTTTCTTGGCGCTTGGCTTGGCGCTTGGCTTGGCGCTTGGCATGGCGCTTGGCTTGGCGCTTGGCTTGGCGCTTGGCTTGGCGCTTGGCTTGGCGCTTGGCTTGGCGCTTGGCTTAACGCTTGGCTTGGCGCTTGGCTTGGTGCTTTGCTTAGCGCTTGGCTTGGCGATTTTCTTGGCGCTTGGTTTGGCGCTTGGCTTGGCGCTTGGCTTGGCGCTTGTCTTGGCGCTTGGCGTGGCGCTTTTCTTGGCGCGTAGCTTGGCGCGTGGCTTAGCGCTTGGCTTGGCGCTTGGATTGGCGCTTGGTTTGGCGCTTGGCTTAAGGCTTGGCTTGGCGCTTGGCTTGGTGCTTTGCTTAGCGCTTGGCTTGGCGGTTTTCTTGGCGCTTGGCTTGGCGCTTGGCTTGGCGCTTGGCATGGCGCTTGGCTCGGCGCTTGGTTTGGCGCTTGGCTTGACGCTTGGCTTGGCGCTTGGCTTGGCGTTTGGCTTGGCGCTTTTCTTGGCGCGTGGCTTGGCGCGTGGTTTGTCGCTTGGCTTGGCGCTTGGCGTGGCGCCTTTCTTGGCGCGTAGCTTGGCGCGTGGCTTAGCGCTTGGCTTGGCGCTTGGCTTGGCGCTTGGTTTGGCGCTTGGCTTAACGCTTGGCTTGGCGCTTGGCTTGGTGCTTTGCTTAGCGCTTGGCTTGGCGATTTTCTTGGCGCTTGGCTTGGCGCTTGGCTTGGCGCTTGGCATGGCGCTTGGCTCGGCGCTTGGCTTGGCGCTTGGCTTGGCGCTTGGCTTGGCGCTTGGCTTGACGCTTGGCTTGGCGCTTGGCTTGGCGTTTGGCTTGGCGCTTTTGTTGGCGCGTTGCTTGGCGCATGGGTTGTCGCTTGGCTTGACGCTTGGCTTGACGCTTTTCTTGGTACGTGGCTTGTCGCTTGGATTTGCGCTTTTCTTGGCGCGTGGCTTGGCACTTGGCTTGGCGCTTGGCTTGGCGCTTGCCCTGGAGAATAGCTTGGCGTTCTTCTTGGCGCGTGGCTTTACGCTTGGCTGGGCGCTTGGCTTGGCGCTTGGCTTGGCGCTTTTTTTGATGCGTGGCTTGGCGCGTGGCTTGGCGCGTGGCTTAGCGCTCTCCTTGGCGCGTGGCTTGGCGCTTGGCCGAACGCTTGCCTTGGCGTTTTCTGCGCGCGTGGCTTGTCGCTTGGCGTGGCGCTTTCTTGGCGCGTGGCTTGGCGCGTGGCTTGCCACTTGGCTTGGCGCTTGGCTTGGTGCTTGGCTTGACGCATGGCTTATCGCTCTCCTTGGAGCGTGGCTTGGCGCTTGACTGAAAGCTTGGCTTGGCGTTTTCTGCGCGCGTGGCTTGTCGCTTGGCTTGCCGCTTTCTTGGCGCGTGGCTTGGCGTTTGGCTTGGCCTCTGGCTTGGCGCTTGGCTTGGCGCTTGGCTTGGCGCTCTCCATAGCGCGTGGCTTGGCGCTTGTCTGGGCGCTTGGCTTGGCGCTTGGCTTGCCGCTTGGCTTAATGCTTGGCTTGGCGCTTGGCTTGGCGCTTGGCTTGTCGCTTGGCTTGGCGCTTTCCTTGGCGGGTGGTTCTGCACTTGGCTTGGCGCGTGGCTTGGCACTTTTCTTGGCGCGTGGCTTGACGCGTGGCTTGGCGCTTTGCTGGCTGGGCGCTTGGTTTAGCGCTTGGCTTAACGCTTGGCTTGGCGCCTTTCTTTTCGCTTGGCTTGGCGCTTGGCTTGGCGCTTGGCTTGGCGCTTTACTTGGCGCTTGGCTTGTTGCTTTTCTTGGCGCATATCTTGGCGCGTGGCTTGACGCTTGGCTTGGCGCTTGGCTTGGCGCTTGGCTTGGCGCTTGGCTTGGCGCTTTGCTTGGCGCTTGGCTTGGCGCTTTTCTTGGCGCATTTCTTGGCGCGTGGCTTGGCGCTTTTTTTGGCGCGTGGCTTGGCGCTTGGCTGGGCACTTGGCTTGGCAATTGGCTTGGCGCTTAACCTGGCGCTTGGCTTGGCGGCTTTCTTGTAGCGTGGTTTGGCACCTGGCTCGCCGCTTGGCTTGGCGCTTGGCCTGGCGCTTGGATTGGCGCCTTTCTTGGCGCGTGGTTTGGCACTTGGCTTGGCGCTTGGCTTGGCGCTTGGTTTGGCGCTTTTTTTGGCGCGTGGCTTGGCGCTTGGCTGGGCACTTGGCTTGGCAATTGGCTTGGCGCTTAACCTGGCGCTTGGCTTGGCGGCTTTCTTGTAGCGTGGTTTGGCACCTGGCTTGCCGCTTGGCTTGGCGCTTGGCTTGACGCTTTTCTTGGCGCATTTCTTGGCGCGTAGCTTGGCGCTTGGCTTGGCGCTTGGCTTGGCGCTTTTCTTGGCGCGTGGTTTGGCACTTGGCTTGCCGCTTGGTTTGGTGCTTGGCCTGGCGCTTGGCTTGGCGCTTTTCTTGGCGGCTTTCTTGGCGCGTGGCTTGGCGCTCGTCTTGGCGCATGGCTTGGCGCTCTCCTTAACGTTTGGTTTGGTGCTTAGCCTGGCGCTTCGCTTAGCGCTTTTCTTGGCACTTGGTTTGGCGCTTAACTTGGCGCTTGGCTTGGCGCTTGGCTTGGCGCTTTTCTTGGCGCGTTGTTTGGCACTTGGCTTGCCGCTTGGCTTGGTGCTTGGCCTGGCGCTTGGCTTGGCGTTTTTCTTGGCGCCTTTCTTGGCGCGTGGCTTGGCGCTCGTCTTGGCGCATGGCTTGGCGCTCTCCTTGGCGTTTGGATTGGCGCTAGGCTAAGCGCTTGGCTTGACCCTTTTCTTGGAGCGTAGCTTGGCACTTGGTTTTATGCTTAGCATGGCGCCTGGTTTGGCGCATGGCTTGGCGCTCTCTTTGGCGCGTGGCTTGGCGCTTGGCTTGGCGCTTGGCTTGGCGCTTGGCTTGGCGCTTTTCTTGGCGCGTGACTTAACGCGTCGCTTGTCGCTTGGCTTGGCGCTTTCCTTGGTGCGTGGCTTGGAGCTTGACTTGGCGCCTTTCTTGGCGCGTGGCTGTGCCTTTTGCTTGGCAGTTGGCTTGGTGTTTGGCTTGGCGATTGGGTTGGCGCTTTTGTTGGCGCGTTGCTCGGCGCTTGGGTTGCCGCTTGGCCTGGGGCATGGCTTGGCGCATTTTTTGGCGCTTTCCTTGGCGCGTGGCTTAGCGCTTGGCCTGGCGCTTGGCTTGGCGTTTGGCTTGGCGTTTTTCTTGGCGCGTGGTTTGTCGCTTGGCTTGGCGCTTTTTTTGGCGTGTGGCTTGGCACTTGGCTTGGCGCTTAACTTGGCGCGTGGCTTGCCGCTTAACTTGGCGCTCTCTTTGGCGCGTGGTTTGGCGCTTGGCTTGCCGCTTGGCTTAACGCTTTTCTTGCCCCGTAGCTTAGCGCGTGGCTTGTTCCTTGGCTTGGCGCATGGCGTGGCCCTTTTCTTGGCGCATGGCTTGGCGCTTGGCTTGGCGCTTGGCTTGGCGCCTAGCTTGGCGCTTTTCTTGTCGCGTGGCTTAACGCGTGGCTTGTCGCTTGGCTTGGCGCTCTTCTTGGCGCTTGGCTTGGCGCTTTTCTTGGCGCGTGGCTTGGCGCGTGGCTTGTCGCTTGGCTTGGCGCATGGCGTGGCGCTTTTCTTGGCGCGTAGCTTGGCGCGTGGCTTGGCGCTTGGCTTGGCGCTTGGCTTGGCGTTTGGTTTGGCGCTTGGCTTAACGTTTGGCTTGGCGCTTGGCTTGGTGCTTTGCTTGGCGCTTGGCATGGCGCTTGGCTTGGCGCTTGGCTTGGCGCTTGGCTTGGCGCTTGGCTTGGCGCTTGGCTTGGCGCTTGGCTTGGCGCTTGGCATGGCGCTTGGCTTGGCGCTTGGCTTGGCGCTTGGCTTGGCGCTTGGCTTGGCGCTTGGCTTGGCGCTTGGCTTGGCGCTTGTCTTGGCGCTTGGCTTGGCGCTTGGCTTGGCGCTTTTCTTGGCGCGTGACTTAACGCGTCGATTGTCGCTTGGCTTGCCGCTTGGCTTAACGCTTTTCTTGCCCCGTAGCTTAGCGCGTGGCTTGTTCCTTGGCTTGGCGCATGGCGTGGCGCTTTTCTTGGCGCGTGGCTTGGCGCTTGGCTTGGCGCTTGGCTTGGCGCTTGGCTTGGCGCCTAGCTTGGCGCTTTTCTTGGCGCGTGGCTTAACGCGTGGCTTGTCGCTTGGCTTGGCGCTCTTCTTGGCGTTTGGCTTGGCGCTTTGCTTGGCGCGTGGCTTGGCGCGTGGCTTGTCGCTTGGCTTGGCGCATGGCGTGGCGCTTTTCTTGGCTCGTTGCTTGGCGCGTGGTTTGTCGCTTGGTTTGGCGCTTGGCTTGGCGCTTTCCTTGGCGCGTGGCTTGGCGCTTGGTTTGCCGCTTGGCTTGGCCCTCTTCTTGACGCTTGGATTGGCGCTTTTCTTGGCGTGTGGCTTGGCGCTTGGCTTGGCGCTTGGCTTGGCGCTTGGCTTGGCGCCTAGCTTGGCGCTTTTCTTGGCGCGTGGCTTAACGCGTGGCTTGTCGCTGGGCTTGGCGCTCTTCTTGGCGTTTGGCTTGGCGCTTTTCTTGGCGCGTGGCTTGGCGCGTGGCTTGTCGCTTGGCTTGGCGCATAGCGTGGCGCTTTTCTTGGCGCGTAGCTTGGCGCGTGGCTTGGCGCTTGGCTTGGCGCTTGGCTTGGCGCTTTTCTTGGCTCGTGGCTTGGCGCTTGGCTTAACGCCTTTCTTGGAGCGTAGCTTAGTGCGTGTCTTGTCGCTTGGCTTGGCGCTCTCCTTGGTGCATAAGGTGGCGCTTTTCTTGGCGCGTGGCTTGGCGCTTGGCTTGGCGTTTTTTTTGGCGGGTGGTTTGTCGCTTGGCTTAGCGCATGGCGTGGCAATTTCCTTGGCGCTTGGATTGGCGCTTGGCTTGGCGCTTGGCTTGGCGTTTTTCTTGGCGCGTAAGTTAACGCGTGGCTTGACGCTTGGCTTGGCGCTCTCCTTGGCGTTTGGCTTGGCGCTTGGGTAAGCGCTTGGCTTGACGCTTTTCTTGGCGCGTAGCTTGGCACTTGGTTTTATGCTTAGCATAGCGCTTGGCTTGGCGCATGGCTTGGCGCTCTCTTTGGCGCGTGGCTTGGCGCTTGGCTTGGCGCTTTTCTTTGCGCGTGGTTTGTCGCTTGGCTTGGCGCATGGCGTGGCGCTTTTTATGGCACGTGGCTTGGCGCGTGGCTTGGCTCTTGTTTTGGCGCTTGGCTTGGCGCTTTTTTTTGCGCGTGGCTTGTCGCTTGGCTTGGCGCATGGCGTGGCGCTTTTCTTGTCGCGTGGCTTGGCGCTTGGCTTGGCGCTTGGCTTGGCGCTTTGCTTGGCGTTTGGCTTGGCGCTCTTCTTGGCGCATATCTTGGCGCGTGGCTTGACGCTTGGCTTGGCGCTTGGCTTGGCGCTTGGCTTGGCGCTTGGCTTGGCGCTTTGCTTGGCGCTTGGCTTGGCGCTTTTCTTGGCGCATTTCTTGGCGCGTGGCTTGGCGCTTTTTTTGGCGCGTGGCTTGGCGCTTGGCTGGGCACTTGGCTTTTCAATTGGCTTGGCGCTTAACCTATCGCTTGGCTTGGCGGCTTTCTTGTAGCGTGGTTTGGCACCTGGCTTGCCGCTTGGCTTGGCGCTTGGCCTGGCGCTTGGATTGGCGCCTTTCTTGGAGCTTGGCTTTGCACTTGTCTTGCCGCTTGGCTTGGCGCTTGACTTGGCGCTTGGCTTGACGCTTTTCTTGGCGCATTTCTTGGCGCGTAGCTTGGCGCTTGGCTTTTCGCTTGGCTTGGCGATTTTCTTGGCGCATTTCTTGGCGCGTAGCTTGGCGGTTGGCTTGGCGCTTGGCTTGGCGCTTTTCTTGGCGCTTGGCTTGGCGCTTGGATTGGCGCCTTTCTTGGAGCTTGGCTTTGCACTTGGCTTGCCGCTTGGCTTGGCGCTTGACTTGGCGCTTTGCTTGACGCTTTTCTTAGCGCATTTCTTGGCGCGTAGCTTGGCGCTTGGCTTGGCGCTTGGCCTGGCGCTTGGATTGGCGCCTTTCTTGGAGCTTGGCTTTGCACTTGGCTTGCCGCTTGGCTTGGCGTTTGATTTGGCGCTTGGCTTGACGCTTTTCTTGGCGCATTTCTTGGCGCGTAGCTTGGCGCTTGGCTTGGCGCTTGGCTTGACGCTTTTCTTGGCGCATTTCTTGGCGCGTAGCTTGGCGCTTGGCTTGGCGCTTGGCTTGGCGCTTTTCTTGGCGCGTGGTTTGGCACTTGGCTTGCCGCTTGGTTTGGTGCTTAGCCTGGCGCTTGGCTTGGCGCTTTTCTTGGCGCCTTTCTTGGCGCGTGGCTTGGCGCTCGTCTTGGCGCATGGCTTGGCGCTCTCCTTGGCGTTTGGTTTGGTGCTTAGCCTGGCGCTTCGCTTAGCGCTTTTCTTGGTACTTGGCTTGGCGCTTAACTTGGCGCTTGGCTTGGCGCTTGGCTTGGCGCTTCTCTTGGCGCGTTGTTTGGCACTTGGCTTGCCGCTTGGCTTGGTGCTTGGCCTGGCGCTTTGCTTGGCGCTTTTCTTGGCGCCTTTCTTGGCGCGTGGCTTGGCGCTCGTCTTGGCGCATGGCTTGGCGCTCTCCTTGGCGTTTGGCTTGGCGCTAGGCTAAGCGCTTGGCTTGACGCTTTTCTTGGAGCGTAGCTTGGCACTTAGTTTTATGCTTAGCATGGCGCTTGGCTTGGCGCATGGCTTGGCGCTCTCTTTGGCGCGTGGCTTGGCGCTTGGCTTGGCGCTTTTCTTTGCGCGTGGTTTGTCGCTTGGCTTGGCGCTCTCCTTGGCGCGTTGCTTGGCGCTTGGCTTGGCGCGTAGCTTGGCGCTTGTCTTGGTGCATTGCGTTGCGTTTTTCTTGGCGCGTGGCTTGGTGCTTGGCTTGGCGCTTGGCTTGGCGCTTGGCTTGGCGCTTGGCTTGGCGCTTTTCTTGGCGCGTGACTTAACGCGTCGCATGTCGCTTGGCTTGGCGCTTTCCTTGGTGCGTGGCTTGGAGCTTGACTTGGCGCCTTTCTTGGCGCGTGGCTGTGCCTTTTGCTTGGCAGTTGGCTTGGTGTTTGGCTTGGCGATTGGCTTGACGCTTTTCTTGGCGCTTTCCTTGGCGCGTGGCTTAGCGCTTGGCCGGGCGCTTGGCTTGGCGTTTGGCTTGGCGCTTTTCTTGGCGCGTGGTTTGTCGCTTGGCTTGGCGCTTTTTTTGGCGTGTGGCTTGGCGCTCGTCTTGGCGCATGGCTTGGCGCTCTCCTTAACGTTTGGTTTGGTGCTTGGCCTGGCGCTTCGCTTAGCGCTTTTCTTGGCACTTGGTTTGGCGCTTAACTTGGCGCTTGGCTTGGCGCTTGGCTTGGCGCTTTTCTTGGCGCGTTGTTTGGCACTTGGCTTGCCGCTTGGCTTGGTGCTTAGCCTGGCGCTTGGCTTGGCGCTTTTCTTGGCGCCTTTCTTGGCGCGTGGCTTGGCGCTCGTCTTGGCGCATGGCTTGGCGCTCTCCTTGGCGTTTGGATTGGCGCTAGGCTAAGCGCTTGGCTTGACCCTTTTCTTGGAGCGTAGCTTGGCACTTGGTTTTATGCTTAGCATGGCGCTTGGCTTGGCGCATGGCTTGGCGCTCTCTTTGGCGCGTGGCTTGGCGCTTGGCTTGGCGCTTGGCTTGGCGCTTGGCTTGGCGCTTGGCTTGGCGCTTTTCTTGGCGCGTGACTTAACGCGTCGCTTGTCGCTTGGCTTGGCGCTTTCCTTGGTGCGTGGCTTGGAGCTTGACTTGGCGCCTTTCTTGGCGCGTGGCTGTGCCCTTTGCTTGGCAGTTGGCTTGGTGTTTGGCTTGGCGATTGGGTTGGCGCTTTTGTTGGCGCGTTGCTCGGCGCTTGGGTTGCCGCTTGGCCTGGGGCATGGCTTGGCGCATTTTTTGGCGCTTTCCTTGGCGCGTGGCTTAGCGCTTGGCCTGGCGCTTGGCTTGGCGTTTGGCTTGGCGCTTTTCTTGGCGCGTGGTTTGTCGCTTGGCTTGGCGCTTTTTTTGGCGTGTGGCTTGGCACTTGGCTTGGCGCTTAACTTGGCGCGTGGCTTGCCGCTTAACTTGGCGCTCTCTTTGGCGCGTGGTTTTGCGCTTGGCTTGCCGCTTGGCTTAACGCTTTTCTTGCCCCGTAGCTTAGCGCGTGGCTTGTTCCTTGGCTTGGCGCATGGCGTGGCCCTTTTCTTGGCGCATGGCTTGGCGCTTGGCTTGGCGCTTGGCTTGGCGCCTAGCTTGGCGCTTTTCTTGTCGCGTGGCTTAACGCGTGGCTTGTCGCTTGGCTTGGCGCTCTTCTTGGCGCTTGGCTTGGCGCTTTTCTTGGCGCGTGGCTTGGCGCGTGGCTTGTCGCTTGGCTTGGCGCATGGCGTGGCGCTTTTCTTGGCGCGTAGCTTGGCGCGAGGCTTGGCGCTTGGCTTGGCGCTTGGCTTGGCGTTTGGTTTGGCGCTTGGTTTAACGTTTGGCTTGGCGCTTGGCTTGGTGCTTTGCTTGGCGTTTGACATGGCGCTTGGCTTGGCGCTTGGCTTGGCGCTTGGCTTGGCTCTTGGCTTGGCGCTTGGCTTGGCGCTTGGCTTGGCGCTTGGCATGGCGCTTGGCTTGGCGCTTGGCTTGGCGCTTGGCTTGGCGCTTGGCTTGGCGCTTGGCTTGGCGCTTGGCTTGGCGCTT
The DNA here is from genome assembly GCA_940337035.1 of Agriotes lineatus. Taxonomy (NCBI): domain Eukaryota; kingdom Metazoa; phylum Arthropoda; class Insecta; order Coleoptera; family Elateridae; genus Agriotes; species Agriotes lineatus. The sequence goes on from CALNHX010000363.1 coordinate 253,589, forward strand.
GTCTTGGCGCTTGGCTTGGCGCTTGGCTTGGCGCTTTTCTTGGCGCGTGACTTAACGCGTCGATTGTCGCTTGGCTTGCCGCTTGGCTTAACGCTTTTCTTGCCCCGTAGCTTAGCGCGTGGCTTGTTCCTTGGCTTGGCGCATGGCGTGGCGCTTTTCTTGGCGCGTGGCTTGGCGCTTGGCTTGGCGCTTGGCTTGGCGCTTGGCTTGGCGCCTAGCTTGGCGCTTTTCTTGGCGCGTGGCTTAACGCGTGGCTTGTCGCTTGGCTTGGCGCTCTTCTTGGCGTTTGGCTTGGCGCTTTTCTTGGCGCGTGGCTTGGCGCGTGGCTTGTCGCTTGGCTTGGCGCATGGCGTGGCGCTTTTCTTGGCTCGTTGCTTGGCGCGTGGTTTGTCGCTTGGTTTGGCGCTTGGCTTGGCGCTTTCCTTGGCGCGTGGCTTGGCGCTTGGTTTGCCGCTTGGCTTGGCGCTTTTCTTGACGCTTGGATTGGCGCTTTTCTTGGCGCGTGGCTTGGCGCGTGGCTTGTCGCTTGGCTTGGCGCATAGCGTGGCGCTTTTCTTGGCGCGTAGCTTGGCGCGTGGCTTGGCGCTTGGCTTGGCGCTTGGCTTGGCGCTTTTCTTGGCTCGTGGCTTGGCGCTTGGCTTAACGCCTTTCTTGGCGCGTAGCTTAGTGCGTGTCTTGTCGCTTGGCTTGGCGCTCTCCTTGGTGCATAAAGTGGCGCTTTTCTTGGCGCGTGGCTTGGCGCTTGGATTGGCGTTTTTTTTTGGCGGGTGGTTTGTCGCTTGGCTTAGCGCATGGCGTGGCAATTTCCTTGGCGCTTGGATTGGCGCTTGGCTTGGCGCTTGGCTTGGCGTTTTTCTTGGCGCGTAAGTTAACGCGTGGCTTGACGCTTGGCTTGGCGCTCTCCTTGGCGTTTGGCTTGGCGCTTGGGTAAGCGCTTGGCTTGACGCTCTTCTTGGCGCGTAGCTTGGCACTTGGTTTTATGCTTAGCATAGCGCTTGGCTTGGCGCATGGCTTGGCGCTCTCTTTGGCGTTTGGCTTGGCGCTTGGGTAAGCGCTTGGCTTGACGCTCTTCTTGGCGCGTAGCTTGGCACTTGGTTTTATGCTTAGCATAGCGCTTGGCTTGGCGCTTGGCTTGGCGCTTGGCTTGGCGCTTGGCTTGGCGCTTGGCTTGACGCTTGGCTTGGCGCTTGGCTTGGCGTTTGGCTTGGCGCTTTTCTTGGCGTGTGGCTTGGCGCGTGGTTTGTCGCTTGGCTTGGCGCATGGCGTGGCGCTTTTCTTGGCTCGTAGCTTGGCGCGAAGTTTGTCGCTTGTTTTGGCGCTTGGCTTGGCGCTTTCCTTGGCGCGTGGCTTGGCGCTTGGCTTGCCGCTTGGCTTGGCGCTCTTCTTGGCGCTTGGCTTGGCGCTTTTCTTGGCGCGGAGCTTGGCGCGTGGCTTGGCGCTTGGCTTGGCGCTTGGCTTAGCGCTTGGCTTGGCGTTTGGTTTGGCGCTTGGCTTAACGCTTGGCTAGGCGCTTGGCTTGGCGATTTTTTTGGCGCGTGGCTTAACGCGTGGCTTGTCGCTTGGCTTGGCGCTCTCCTTGGCGCGTTGCTTAACGCTTGGCTTAGCGCGTGGATTGGCGCTTGGCTTGGCGCCTTTCTTGGCGCGTGGCATGGCGCGTGGCTTGGCGCGTAGCTTGTCGCTTGTCTTGGGGCATTGCGTTGCGTTTTTCTTGGCGCGTGGCTTGGTGCTTGGCTTGGCGCTTGGCTTGGCGCTTGGCTTGGCGCTTTTCTTTGCGCGTGACTTAACGCGTCGCTTGTCGCTTGGCTTGGCGCTTTCTTTGGCGCGTGGCTTGGAGCTTGGCTTGGCGCCTTTCTTGGCGCGTGGCTCGGCGTTATCCTTGGCGTGTGGCTGTGCCTTTCGCTTGGCAGTTGGCTTGGTGTTTGGCTTGGCGATTGGCTTGGCGCTTTTGTTGGCGCGTTGCTTGGCGCTTGGGTTGCCGCTTGGCCTGGGGCACGGCTTGGCGCTTTTCTTGGCGCTTTCCTTGGCGCGAGGCTTAGCGCTTGGCTGGGCGCTTGGCTTGGCGTTTGGCTTGGCGCTTTTCTTGGCGCGTGGTTTGTCGCTTGGCTTGGCGCTTTTTTTTTGCGTGTGGCTTGGCACTTGGCTTGGCGCTTAACTTGGCGCTCTCTTTGGCGCGTGGCTTGGCGCTTGGCTTGCCGCTTGGTTTAACGCTTTTCTTGCCCCGTAGCTTAGCGCGTGGCTTGTTCCTTGGCTTGGCGCATGGCGTGGCGCTTTTCCTGGTGCGTGGCTTGGCGCTTGGCTTGGCGCTTGGCTTGGCGCCTAGCTTGGCGCTTTTCTTGGCGCGTGGCTTAACGCGTGGGTTGTCGCTTGGCTTGGCGCTCTTCTTGGCGTTTGGCTTGGCGCTTTTCTTGGCGCGTGGCTTGGCGCGTGGCTTGTCGCTTGGCTTGGCGCATGGCGTGGCGCCTTTCTTGGCTCGTAGCTTGGCGCGTGGTTTGTCGCATGGTTTGGCGCTTGGCTTGGCACTTTCCTTGGCGCGTGGCTTGGCGCTTGGCTTGCCGCTTGGCTTGGCGCTCTTCTTGGCGCTTGGCTTGGCGCTTTTCTTGGCGCGTAACTTGGCGCGTGGCTTGTCGCATGGCTTGGCGCATGGCGTGGCGATTTTCTTGGCGCGTAGCTTGGCGCGTGGCTTGGCGCTTGGCTTGGCGCTTGGCTTGGCGCTTTCCTTGGCTCGTGGCTTGGCGCTTGGCTTAACGCTTTTCTTGGCGCGTAGCTTAGCGCGTGTCTTGTCGCTTGGCTTGGCGCTCTCCTTGCTGCATAGGGTGGCACTTTTCTTGGCGCGTGGCTTGGCGTTTGGCTTGGCGCTTTTCTTGGCGCGTGGTTTGTCGCTTCGCTTGGCGCATGGCGTAGCAATTTTCTTGGCGCTTGGATTGGCGCTTGGCTTGGCGCTTGGCTTGGCGCTTGGCTTGGCGTTTTCCTTAGCGCGTGGCTTGTTGCTTAGCTTGGCGCATGGCGTGGCGCTTTTCTTGGCGTGTGGCTTGGCGCTTGGTTTGGTGCTTGGCTTGGCGCTTGGCTTGGCGTTTGGCTTGGGGCTTTTCTTTGCGCGTGGCTTAACGCGTGGCTTATCGCTTGGCTTGGCGCTCTCCTTGGCGCGTGGCTTGGCGCTTGGCTTGGCGCCTTTCTTGGCGCGTGGCTCGGCGCTATTCTTGGCGCGTGGCTTGGCGTTTAGCTTGGCGATTGGCTTGGCGATTGGCTTGGCGCTTTTGTTGCCGCGTTTTTTGGCGCATGGGTTGCCGCTTGGCTTAGCGCTTGGCTTGACGCTTGGCTTGATGCTTTTCTTGGCACGTGGCTTGTCGCATGGATTTGCGGTTTTCTTGGCGCGTGGCTTGGCACTTGGCTTGGCGCCTGGCTTGACGCTTGCCCTGGAGAATAGCTTGGCGTTCTTGGCGCGTGGCTTTACGCTTGGCTTGGCGCTTGGCTTGGCGCTTGGCTTGGCGCTTAACTTGGCGCTTGGCTTGGCGCTTGGCTTGGCGCTTTTCTTGAGGCGTGGCTTGGCGCGTGGCTTGGCGCGTGGCTTAGCGCTGTCCTTGGCGCGTGGCTTGGCGCTTGGCTGAACGCTTGGCTTGGCGTTCTCTGCGCGCGTGGCTTGCCGCTTGGCTTGGCGCTTGGCTTGGTGCTTGGCTTGACGCATGGCTTATCGCTCTCCTTGGCGCGTGGCTTGGCGCTTGACTGAACGCTTGGCTTGGCGTTTTCTGCGCGCGTGGCTTGTCGCTTGGCTTGGCGCTTTCTCGGCGCGTGGCTTGGCGCTTGGCTTGGCCTTTGGCTTGGCGCTTGGCTTGGCGCTTGGCTTGGCGCTCTCCATAGCGCGTGGCTTGGCGCTTGTCTGGGCGCTTGGCTTGGCGCTTGACTTGGCGCTTGGCTTAGCGCTTGGCTTGGCGCTTTCTTGGCGCCTGGCTTGTCGCTTGGCTTGGCGCTTTCCTTGGCGGGTGGTTCTGCACTTGGCTTGGCGCGTGGCTTGGCACTTTTCTAGGCGCGTGGCTTGGCGCTTTGCTGGCTGGGCGCTTGGTTAGCGCTTGGCTTGACGCTTGGTTTGGCGCCTTCCTTGGCGCTTGGCTTGGCGCTTGGCTTGGCGCTTGGCTTGGCGCTTGGCTTGGCGCTTTGCTTGGCGCTTTGCTTGGCGCTTGGCTTGGCGCTTTTGTTGGCGCATTTCTTGGCGCGTGGCTTGGCGCTTGGCTTGGCGCTTGGCTTGGCGCTTGGCTTGGCGCTTGGCTTGGCGCTTTGCTTGGCGCTTGGCTTGGCGCTTTTCCTGGCGCATTTCTTGGCGCGTGGCTTGGCGCTTGGCTTGGCGCTTGGCTGGGCACTTGGCTTGGTAATTGGCTTGGCGCTTAACCTGACGCTTGGCTTGGCAGCTTTCTTGTAGCGTGGTTTGGCACCTGGCTTGCCGCTTGGCTTGGCGCTTGGCCTGGCGCTTGGATTGGCGCCTTTCTTGGCGCGTGGTTTGGCACTTGGATTGGCGCTTGGCTTGGCGCTTGGTTTGGCGCTTTTTTTGGCGCGTGGCTTGGCGCTTGGCTGGGCACTTGGCTTGGCAATTGGCTTGGCGCTTAACCTGGCTTTTGGCTTGGCGGCTTTCTTGTAGCGTGGTTTGGCACCTGGCTTGCCGCTTGGCTTGGCGCTTGGCTTGGCGCTTGGCTTGACGCTTTTCTTGGCGCATTTCTTGGCGCCTTTCTTGGAGCTTGGCTTTGCACTTGGCTTGCCGCTTGGCTTGGCTCTTGGCTTGGCGCTTAGCTTGACGCTTTTCTTGGCGCTTGGCTTGGCGTTTGGCTTGGCGCTTTTCTTGGCGCGTGGTTTGGCACTTGGCTTGCCGCTTGGCTTGGCGCCTTTCTTGGCGCCTTTCTTGGCGCGTGGCTTGGCGCTCGTCTTGGCGCATGGCTTGGCGCTCTCCTTGGCGTTTGGTTTGGTGCTTGGCCTGGCGCTTCGCTTAGCGCTGTTCTTGGCACTTGGCTTGGCGCTTAACTTGGCGCTTGGCTTGGCGCCTGGCTTGGCGCTTTTCTTGGCGCGTGGTTTGGCACTTGGCTTGCCGCTTGGCTTGGTGCTTGGCCTGGCGCTTGGATTGGCGCGTTTCTTGGCGCCTTTCTTGGCGCGTGGCTTGGCGCTCGTCTTGGCGCATGGCTTGGCGCTCTCCTTGGCGTTTGGCTTGGCGCTTGGCTAAGCGCTTGGCTTGACGCTTTTTTTGGCGCGTAGCTTGGCACTTGGTTTTATGCTTAGCATGGCGCTTGGCTTGGCGCATGGCTTGGCGCTCTCTTTGGCGCGTGGCTTGGCGCTTGGATTGGCGCTTTTCTTTGCGCGTGGTTTGTCGTTTGGCTTGGCGCATGGCGTGGCACTTTTTTTGGCACGTAGTTTGGCGCTTGGCTTGGCGCTTGGCTTGGCGCTTAGCTTGGCGTTTTTCTTGGCGCGTAAGTTAACCCGTGGCTTGTCGCTTGGCTTGGCGCTCTCCTTGGCGTTTGGCTTGGCGCTTGGCTAAGCGCTTGGCTTGACGCTTTTCTTGGCGCGTAGCTTGGCACTTGGTTTTACGCTTAGCATGGCGCTTGGCTTGGCGCATGGCTTGGCGCTCTCTTTGGCGCGTGGCTTGGCGCTTGGCTTGGCGCTTTTCTTTGCGCGTGGTTTGTCGCTTTGCTTGGCGCATGGCGTGTCGCTTTTTTTGGCACGTGGCTTGGCGCGTGGCTTGGCGCTTGGCTTGGCGCTTGGCTTGGCGCTTTTTTTTGCGCGTGGCTTGTCGCTTGGCTTGGCGCATGGCGTGGCGCTTTTTTCGTCGCGTGGCTTGTCGCTTGGCTTGGCGCACGGCGTGGCGCTTTTTTTGGCACGTGGCTTGCCGCGTGGCTTGGCGCTTGGCTTGGCGCTTGGTTTGGCGCTTTTTCTTGCGCGTGGCTTGTTGCTTGGCTTGGCGCATGGCGTGGCGCTTTTCTTGTCGCGTGGCTTGGCGCTTGGCTTAGCGCTTGGCTTGGCGCTTGGCTTGGCGCTTTCCTTAGCACGTGGCTTGTCGCTTGGCTTGGCGCATGGCGTGATGCTTTTTTTGGCACGTGGCATGGTGCTTGGCTTGGCGCATGGCTTGGCGCTCTCCTTGGCGCGTGGCTTGTCGCTTGGCTTGGCGCATGGCGTGGCGCTTTTCTTGGCGCATGGCTTGGCACTTGGCTTGGCGCTTGGCTTGACGCTTGCCCTGGAGAATAGCTTGGCGTTCTTGGCGCGTGGCTTTACGCTTGGCTGGGCGCTTGGCTTGGCGCTTGGCTTGGCGCTTGGCTTGGCGCTTAACTTGGCGCTTGGCTTGGCGCTTTTCTTTGCGCGTGGTTTGTCGTTTGGCTTGGCGCATGGCGTGGCGCTTTTTTTGGCACGTAGTTTGGCGCTTGGCTTGGCGCTTGGCTTGGCGCTTAGCTTGGCGTTTTTCTTGGCGCGTAAGTTAACCCGTGGCTTGTCGCTTGGCTTGGCGCTCTCCTTGGCGTTTGGCTTGGCGCTTGGCTAAGCGCTTGGCTTGACGCTTTTCTTGGCGCGTAGCGTGGCACGTGGTTTTACGCTTAGCATGGCGCTTGGCTTGGCGCATGGCTTGGCGCTCTCTTTGGCGCGTGGCTTGGCGCTTGGCTTGGCGCTTTTCTTTGCGCGTGGTTTGTCGCTTTGCTTGGCGCATGGCGTGTCGCTTTTTTTGGCACGTGGCTTGGCGCGTGGCTTGGCGCTTGGCTTGGCGCTTGGCTTGGCGCTTTTTTTTGCGCGTGGCTTGTCGCTTGGGTTGGCGCATGGCGTGGCGCTTTTTTCGTCGCGTGGCTTGTCGCTTGGCTTGGCGCACGGCGTGGCGCTTTTTTTGGCACGTGGCTTGCCGCGTGGCTTGGCGCTTGGCTTGGCGCTTGGTTTGGCGCTTTTTCTTGCGCGTGGCTTGTTGCTTGGCTTGGCGCATGGCGTGGCGCTTTTCTTGTCGCGTGGCTTGGCGCTTGGCTTAGCGCTTGGCTTGGCGCTTGGCTTGGCGCTTTCTTTAGCACGTGGCTTGTCGCTTGGCTTGGCGCATGGCGTGACGCTTTTTTTGGCACGTGGCATGGTGCTTGGCTTGGCGCATGGCTTGGCGCTCTCCTTGGCGCGTGGCTTGTCGCTTGGCTTGGCGCATGGCGTGGCGCTTTTCTTGGCGCATGGCTTGGCACTTGGCTTGGCGCTTGGCTTGACGCTTGCCCTGGAGAATAGCTTGGCGTGCTTGGCGCGTGGCTTTACGCTTGGCTGGGCGCTTGGCTTGGCGCTTGGCTTGGCGCTTGGCTTGGCGCTTAACTTGGCGCTTGGCTTGGCGCTTGGCTTGGCGATTTTCTTGAGGCGTGGCTTGGCGCGTGGCCAAGCTTAGCGCTGTCCTTGGCGCGTGGCTTGCCGCTTGGCTTGACGCTTTTTTTGGCGCGTAGCTTGGCACTTGGTTTTATGCTTAGCATGGCGCTTGGCTTGGCGCATGGCTTGGCGCTCTCTTTGGCGCGTGGCTTGGCGCTTTTCTTTGCGCGTGGTTTGTCGCTTGGCTTGGCGCATGGCGTGGCGCTTTTTTTGGCACGTAGTTTGGCGCTTGGTTTGGCGCTTGGCTTGGCGCTTGGCTTGGCGTTTGGTTTGGCGTTTGGCTTAACGCTTGGCTAGGCGCTTGGCTTGGCGATTTTCTTGGCGCGTGGCTTAACGCGTGGCTTGTCGCTTGGCTTGGCGCTCTCCTTGCCGCGTTGCTTAACGCTTGGCTTAGCGCGTGGATTGGCGCTTGGCTTGGCGCCTTTCTTGGCGCGTGGCTTGGCGCGTGGCTTGGCGCGTAGCTTGTCGCTTGTCTTCGGGCATTGCGTTGCGTTTTTCTTGGCGCGTGGCTTGGTGCTTGGCTTGGCGCTTGGCTTGGCGCTTGGCTTGGCGCTTTTCTTGGCGCGTGACTTAACGCGTCGCTTGTCGCTTGGCTTGGCGCTTTCCTTGGCGCGTGGCTTGGAGCTTGGCTTGGCGCCTTTCTTGGCGCGTGGCTCGGCGTTATTCTTGGCGCGTGGCTGTGCCTTTCGCTTGGCAGTTGGCTTGGTGTTTGGCTTGGCGATTGGCTTGGCGCTTTTGTTGGCGCGTTGCTTGGCGCTTGGGTTGCCGCTTGGCCTGGGGCACGGCTTGGCGCTTTTCTTGGCGCTTTCCTTGGCGCGTGGCTTAGCGCTTGGCTGGGCGCTTGGCTTGGCGTTTGGCTTGGCGCTTTTCTTGGCGCGTGGTTTGTCGCTTGGCTTGGCGCTTTTTTTTTGCGTGTGGCTTGGCACTTGGCTTGGCGCTTAACTTGGCGCGTGGCTTGTCGCTTAACTTGGCGCTCTCTTTGGCGCGTGGCTTGGCGCTTGGCTTGCCGCTTGGTTTAACGCTTTTCTTGCCCCGTAGCTTAGCGCGTGGCTTGTTCCTTGGCTTGGCGCATGACGTGGCGCTTTTCCTGGTGCGTGGCTTGGCGCTTGGCTTGGCGCTTGGCTTGGCGCCTAGCTTGCCGCTTTTCTTGGCGCGTGGCTTAACGCGTGGGTTGTCGCTTGGCTTGGCGCTCTTATTGGCGTTTGGCTTGGCGCTTTTCTTGGCGCGTGGCTTGGCGCGTGGCTTGTCGCTTGGCTTGGCGCATGGCGTGGCGCTTTTCTTGGCTCGTAGCTTGGCGCGTGGTTTGTCGCATGGTTTGGCGCTTGGCTTGGCGCTTTCCTTGGCGCGTGGCTTGGCGCTTGGCTTGCCGCTTGGCTTGGCGCTCTTCTTGGCGCTTGGCTTGACGCTTTTCTTGGCGCGTAACATGCGCGTGGCTTGTCGCATGGCTTGGCGCATGGCGTGGCGCTTTTCTTGGCGCGTAGCTTGGCGCGTGGCTTGGCGCTTGGCTTGGCGCTTGGCTTGGCGCTTTCCTTGGCTCGTGGCTTGGCGCTTGGCTTAACGCTTTTCTTGGCGCGTAGCTTAGCGCGTGTCTTGTCGCTTGGCTTGGCGCTCTCCTTGCTGCATAGGGTGGCGCTTTTCTTGGCGCGTGGCCTGGCGCTTGGCTTGGCGCCTTTCTTGGCGCGTGGCTTGGCGCGTGGCTTGGCGCGTAGCTTGTCGCTTGTCTTGGGGCATTGCGTTGCGTTTTTCTTGGCGCGTGGCTTGGTGCTTGGCTTGGCGCTTGGCTTGGCGCTTGGCTTGGCGCTTTTCTTGGCGCGTGACTTAACGCGTCGCTTGTCGCTTGGCTTGGCGCTTGGCTTGGCGCTTTTCTTGGCGCGTGACTTAACGCGTCGCTTGTCGCTTGGCTTGGCGCTTTCCTTGGCGCTTTTCTTGGTACTTGGCTTTGCGCTTAACTTGGCGCTTGGCTTGGCGCTTGGCTTGGCGCTTTTCTTGGCGCCTTTCTTGGCGCGTGGCTTGGCGCTCGTCTTGGCGCATGGCTTGGCGCTCTCCTTGGCGTTTGGCTTGGCGCTAGGCTAAGCGCTTGGCTTGACGCTTTTCTTGGAGCGTAGCTTGGCACTTAGTTCTATGCTTAGCATTGCGCTTGGCTTGGCGCATGGCTTGGCGCTTTTCTTTGCGCGTGGTTTGTCGCTTGGCTTGGCGCTCTCCTTGGCGCGTTGCTTGGCGCTTGGCTTGGCGCGTAGCTTGGCGCTTGTCTTGGTGCATTGCGTTGCGTTTTTCTTGGCGCGTGGCTTGGTGCTTGGCTTGGCGCTTGGCTTGGCGCTTGGCTTGGCGCTTTTCTTGGCGCGTGACTTAACGCGTCGCATGTCGCTTGGCTTGGCGCTTTCCTTGGTGCGTGGCTTGGAGCTTGACTTGGCGCCTTTCTTGGCGCGTAACTGTGCCTTTTGCTTGGCAGTTGGCTTGGTGTTTGGCTTGGCGATTGGCTTGGCGCTTTTGTTGGCGCGTTGCTTGGCGCTTGGGTTGCCGCTTGGCCTGGGGCATGGCTTGACGTTTGGCTTGGCGCTTTTCTTGGCGCGTGGTTTGTCGCTTGGCTTGGCGCTTTTTTTGGTGTGTGGCTTGGCACTTTTCTTGGCGCGTGGTTTGTCGCTTGGCTTGGCGCTTTTTTTGGTGTGTGGCTTGGCGCTTTTCTTGGCGCGTGGTTTGTCGCTTGGCTTGGCGCTTTTTTTGGTGTGTGGCTTGGCACTTGGCTTGGCGCTTAACTTGGCGCGTGGCTTGCCGCTTAACTTGGCGCTCTCTTTGGCGCGTGGCTTGGCGCTTGGCTTGCCGCTTGGCTTAACGCTTTTCTTGCCCCGTAGCTTAGCGCGTGGCTTGTTCCTTGGCTTGGCGCATGGCGTGGCGCTTTTCTTGGCGCATGGCTTGGCGCTTGGCTTGGCGCCTAGCTTGGCGCTTTTCTTGTCGCGTGGCTTAACGCGTGGCTTGTCGCTTGGCTTGGCGCTCTTCTTGGCGCTTGGCTTGGCGCTTTTCTTGGCGCGTGGCTTGGCGCGTGGCTTGTCGCTTGGCTTGGCGCATGGCGTGGCGCTTTTCTTGGCGCGTAGCTTGGCGCGTGGCTTAGCGCTTGGCTTGGCGCTTGGCTTGGCGCTTGGTTTGGCGCTTGGCTTAACGCTTGGCTTGGCGCTTGGCTTGGTGCTTTGCTTAGCGCTTGGCTTGGCGATTTTCTTGGCGCTTGGCTTGGCGCTTGGCTTGGCGCTTGGCATGGCGCTTGGCTTGGCGCTTGGCTTGGCGCTTGGCTTGGCGCTTGGCTTGGCGCTTGGCTTGGCGCTTGGCTTGGGCTTGGCTTAACGCTTGGCTTGGCGCTTGGCTTGGTGCTTTGCTTAGCGCTTGGCTTGGCGATTTTCTTGGCGCTTGGTTTGGCGCCTGGCTTGGCGCGTGGCTTGTCGCTTGGCTTGGCGCATGGCGTGGCGCTTTTCTTGGCGCGTAGCTTGGCGCGTGGCTTAGCGCTTGGCTTGGCGCTTGGCTTGGCGCTTGGTTTGGCGCTTGGCTTAACGCTTGGCTTGGCGCTTGGCTTGGTGCTTTGCTTAGCGCTTGGCTTGGCGATTTTCTTGGCGCTTGGCTTGGCGCTTGGCTTGGCGCTTGGCATGGCGCTTGGCTTGGCGCTTGGCTTGGCGCTTGGCTTGGCGCTTGGCGTGGCGCTTTTCTTGGCGCGTAGCTTGGCGCGTGGCTTAGCGCTTGGCTTGGCGCTTGGCTTGGCGCTTGGTTTGGCGCTTGGCTTAACGCTTGGTTTGGCGCTTGGCTTGGTGCTTTGCTTAGCGCTTGGCTTGGCGATTTTCTTGGCGCTTGGCTTGGCGCTTGGCTTGGCGCTTGGCATGGCGCTTGGCTCGGCGCTTGGCTTGGCGCTTGGCTTGGCGCTTGGCTTGGCGCTTGGCTTGACGCTTGGCTTGGCGCTTGGCTTGGCGTTTGGCGTGGCGCTTTTCTTGGCTCGTAGCTTGGCGCGAGGTTTGTCGCTTGTTTTGGCGCTTGGCTTGGCGCTTTCCTTGGCGCGTGGCTTGGCGCTTGGCTTGCCGCTTGGCTTGGCGCTCTCCTTGGCGCGTTGCTTAACGCTTGGCTTAGCGCGTGGATTGGCGCTTGGCTTGGCGCGTAGCTTGTCGCTTGTCTTGGGGCATTGCGTTGCGTTTTTCTTGGCGCGTGGCTTGGTGCTTGGCTTGGCGCTTGGCTTGGCGCTTGGCTTGGCGCTTTTCTTGGCGCGTGACTTAACGCGTCGCTTGTCGCTTGGCTTGGCGCTTTCCTTGGCGCGTGGCTTGGAGCTTGGCTTGGCGCCTTTCTTGGCGCGTGGCTCGGCGTTATCATTGGCGTGTGGCTGTGCCTTTCGCTTGGCAGTTGGCTTGGTGTTTGGCTTGGCGATTGGCTTGGCGCTTTTGTTGGCGCGTTGCTTGGCGCTTGGGTTGCCGCTTGGCCTGGGGCACGGCTTGGCGCTTTTCTTGGCGCTTTCCTTGGCGCGTGGCTTAGCGCTTGGCTGGGCGCTTGGCTTGGCGTTTGGCTTGGCGCTTTTCTTGGCGCGTGGTTTGTCGCTTGGCTTGGCGCTTTTTTTTTGCGTGTGGCTTGGCACTTGGCTTGGCGCTTAACTTGGCGCGTGGCTTGTCGCTTAACTTGGCGCTCTCTTTGGCGCGTGGCTTGGCGCTTGGCTTGCCGCTTGGTTTAACGCTTTTCTTGCCCCGTAGCTTAGCGCGTGGCTTGTTCCTTGGCTTGGCGCATGGCGTGGCGCTTTTCCTGGTGCGTGGCTTGGCGCTTGGCTTGGCGCTTGGCTTGGCGCCTAGCTTGGCGCTTTTCTTGGCGCATGGCTTAACGCGTGGGTTGTCGCTTGGCTTGGCGCTTTTGTTGGCGCGTTTCTTGGCGCATGGGTTGCCGCTTGGCTTAGCGCTTGGCTTGACGCTTGGCTTGATGCTTTTCTTGCCACGTGGCTTGTCGCTTGGATTTGCGCTTTTCTTGGCGCGTGGCTTGTTCCTTGGCTTGGCGCATGACGTGGCGCTTTTCCTGGTGCGTGGCTTGGCGCTTGGCTTGGCGCTTGGCTTGGCGCCTAGCTTGCCGCTTTTCTTGGCGCGTGGCTTAACGCGTGGCTTGTCGCTTGGCTTGGCGCTCTTATTGGCGTTTGGCTTGGCGCTTTTCTTGGCGCGTGGCTTGGCGCGTGGCTTGTCGCTTGGCTTGGCGCATGGCGTGGCGCTTTTCTTGGCTCGTAGCTTGGCGCGTGGTTTGTCGCATGGTTTGGCGCTTGGCTTGGCGCTTTCCTTGGCGCGTGGCTTGGCGCTTGGCTTGCCGCTTGGCTTGGCGCTCTTCTTGGCGCTTGGCTTGACGCTTTTCTTGGCGCGTAACATGCGCGTGGCTTGTCGCATGGCTTGGCGCATGGCGTGGCGCTTTTCTTGGCGCGTAGCTTGGCGCGTGGCTTGGCGCTTGGCTTGGCGCTTGGCTTGGCGCTTTCCTTGGCTCGTGGCTTGGCGCTTGGCTTAACGCTTTTCTTGGCGCGTAGCTTAGCGCGTGTCTTGTCGCTTGGCTTGGCGCTCTCCTTGCTGCATAGGGTGGCGCTTTTCTTGGCGCGTGGCCTGGCGCTTGGCTTGGCGCCTTTCTTGGCGCGTGGCTTGGCGCGTGGCTTGGCGCGTAGCTTGTCGCTTGTCTTGGGGCATTGCGTTGCGTTTTTCTTGGCGCGTGGCTTGGTGCTTGGCTTGGCGCTTGGCTTGGCGCTTGGCTTGGCGCTTTTCTTGGCGCGTGACTTAACGCGTCGCTTGTCGCTTGGCTTGGCGCTTGGCTTGGCGCTTTTCTTGGCGCGTGACTTAACGCGTCGCTTGTCGCTTGGCTTGGCGCTTTCCTTGGCGCTTTTCTTGGTACTTGGCTTTGCGCTTAACTTGGCGCTTGGCTTGGCGCTTGGCTTGGCGCTTTTCTTGGCGCCTTTCTTGGCGCGTGGCTTGGCGCTCGTCTTGGCGCATGGCTTGGCGCTCTCCTTGGCGTTTGGCTTGGCGCTAGGCTAAGCGCTTGGCTTGACGCTTTTCTTGGAGCGTAGCTTGGCACTTAGTTCTATGCTTAGCATTGCGCTTGGCTTGGCGCATGGCTTGGCGCTTTTCTTTGCGCGTGGTTTGTCGCTTGGCTTGGCGCTCTCCTTGGCGCGTTGCTTGGCGCTTGGCTTGGCGCGTAGCTTGGCGCTTGTCTTGGTGCATTGCGTTGCGTTTTTCTTGGCGCGTGGCTTGGTGCTTGGCTTAACGCTTGGCTTGGCGCTTGGCTTGGCGCTTTTCTTGGCGCGTGACTTAACGCGTCGCATGTCGCTTGGCTTGGCGCTTTCCTTGGTGCGTGGCTTGGAGCTTGACTTGGCGCCTTTCTTGGCGCGTAACTGTGCCTTTTGCTTGGCAGTTGGCTTGGTGTTTGGCTTGGCGATTGGCTTGGCGCTTTTGTTGGCGCGTTGCTTGGCGCTTGGGTTGCCGCTTGGCCTGGGGCATGGCTTGACGCTTTTCTTGGCGCTTTCCTTGGCGCGTGGCTTAGCGCTTGGCCGGGCGCTTGGCTTGGCGTTTGGCTTGGCGCTTTTCTTGGCGCGTGGTTTGTCGCTTGGCTTGGCGCTTTTTTTGGTGTGTGGCTTGGCACTTGGCTTGGCGCTTAACTTGGCGCGTGGCTTGCCGCTTAACTTGGCGCTCTCTTTGGCGCGTGGCTTGGCGCTTGGCTTGCCGCTTGGCTTAACGCTTTTCTTGCCCCGTAGCTTAGCGCGTGGCTTGTTCCTTGGCTTGGCGCATGGCGTGGCGCTTTTCTTGGCGCATGGCTTGGCGCTTGGCTTGGCGCCTAGCTTGGCGCTTTTCTTGTCGCGTGGCTTAACGCGTGGCTTGTCGCTTGGCTTGGCGCTCTTCTTGGCGCTTGGCTTGGCGCTTTTCTTGGCGCGTGGCTTGGCGCGTGGCTTGTCGCTTGGCTTGGCGCATGGCGTGGCGCTTTTCTTGGCGCGTAGCTTGGCGCGTGGTTTAGCGCTTGGCTTGGCGCTTGGCTTGGCGCTTGGTTTGGCGCTTGGCTTAACGCTTGGCTTGGCGCTTGGCTTGGTGCTTTGCTTAGCGCTTGGCTTGGCGATTTTCTTGGCGCTTGGCTTGGCGCTTGGCTTGGCGCTTGGCATGGCGCTTGGCTTGGCGCTTGGCTTGGCGCTTGGCTTGGCGCTTGGCTTGGCGCTTGGCTTGGCGCTTGGCTTGGCGCTTGGCTTGGCGCTTGGCTTAACGCTTGGCTTGGCGCTTGGCTTGGTGCTTTGCTTAGCGCTTGGCTTGGCGATTTTCTTGGCGCTTGGTTTGGCGCCTGGCTTGGCGCGTGGCTTGTCGCTTGGCTTGGCGCATGGCGTGGCGCTTTTCTTGGCGCGTAGCTTGGCGCGTGGCTTAGCGCTTGGCTTGGCGCTTGGCTTGGCGCTTGGTTTGGCGCTTGGCTTAACGCTTGGCTTGGCGCTTGGCTTGGTGCTTTGCTTAGCGCTTGGCTTGGCGATTTTCTTGGCGCTTGGCTTGGCGCTTGGCTTGGCGCTTGGCATGGCGCTTGGCTTGGCGCTTGGCTTGGCGCTTGGCTTGGCGCTTGGCGTGGCGCTTTTCTTGGCGCGTAGCTTGGCGCGTGGCTTAGCGCTTGGCTTGGCGCTTGGCTTGGCGCTTGGTTTGGCGCTTGGCTTAACGCTTGGTTTGGCGCTTGGCTTGGTGCTTTGCTTAGCGCTTGGCTTGGCGATTTTCTTGGCGCTTGGCTTGGCGCTTGGCTTGGCGCTTGGCATGGCGCTTGGCTCGGCGCTTGGCTTGGCGCTTGGCTTGGCGCTTGGCTTGGCGCTTGGCTTGACGCTTGGCTTGGCGCTTGGCTTGGCGTTTGGCGTGGCGCTTTTCTTGGCTCGTAGTTTGGCGCGAGGTTTGTCGCTTGTTTTGGCGCTTGGCTTGGCGCTTTCCTTGGCGCGTGGCTTGGCGCTTGGCTTGCCGCTTGGCTTGGCGCTCTTCTTGGCGCTTGGCTTGGCGCTTTTCTTGGCGCGGAGCTTGGCGCGTGGCTTGGCGCTTGGCTTGGCGCTTGGCTTAGCGCTTGGCTTGGCGTTTGGTTTGGCGCTTGGCTTAACGCTTGGCTAGGCGCTTGGCTTGGCGATTTTTTTGGCGCGTGGCTTAACGCGTGGCTTGTCGCTTGGCTTGGCGCTCTCCTTGGCGCGTTGCTTAACGCTTGGCTTAGCGCATGGATTGGCGCTTGGCTTGGCGCGTAGCTTGTCGCTTGTCTTGGGGCATTGCGTTGCGTTTTTCTTGGCGCGTGGCTTGGTGCTTGGCTTGGCGCTTGGCTTGGCGCTTGGCTTGGCGCTTTTCTTGGCGCGTGACTTAACGCGTCGCTTGTCGCTTGGCTTGGCGCTTTCCTTGGCGCGTGGCTTGGAGCTTGGCTTGGCGCCTTTCTTGGCGCGTGGCTCGGCGTTATCATTGGCGTGTGGCTGTGCCTTTCGCTTGGCAGTTGGCTTGGTGTTTGGCTTGGCGATTGGCTTGGCGCTTTTGTTGGCGCGTTGCTTGGCGCTTGGGTTGCCGCTTGGCCTGGGGCACGGCTTGGCGCTTTTCTTGGCGCTTTCCTTGGCGCGTGGCTTAGCGCTTGGCTGGGCGCTTGGCTTGGCGTTTGGCTTGGCGCTTTTCTTGGCGCGTGGTTTGTCGCTTGGCTTGGCGCTTTTTTTTTGCGTGTGGCTTGGCACTTGGCTTGGCGCTTAACTTGGCGCTTGGCTTGTCGCTTAACTTGGCGCTCTCTTTGGCGCGTGGCTTGGCGCTTGGCTTGCCGCTTGGTTTAACGCTTTTCTTGCCCCGTAGCTTAGCGCGTGGCTTGTTCCTTGGCTTGGCGCATGGCGTGGCGCTTTTCCTGGTGCGTGGCTTGGCGCTTGGCTTGGCGCTTGGCTTGGCGCCTAGCTTGGCGCTTTTCTTGGCGCGTGGCTTAACGCGTGGGTTGTCGCTTGGCTTGGCGCTTTTGTTGGCGCGTTTATTGGCGCCTGGGTTGCCGCTTGGCTTAGCGCTTGGCTTGACGCTTGGCTTGATGCTTTTCTTGCCACGTGGCTTGTCGCTTGGATTTGCGCTTTTCTTGGCGCGTGGCTTGGCACTTGGCTTGGCGCTTGGCTTGACGCTTGCCCTGGAGAATAGC
This sequence comes from Agriotes lineatus, assembly GCA_940337035.1. Classification (NCBI taxonomy): domain Eukaryota; kingdom Metazoa; phylum Arthropoda; class Insecta; order Coleoptera; family Elateridae; genus Agriotes; species Agriotes lineatus. Next base: position 270,041 of record CALNHX010000363.1, read on the forward strand.
TTGGCGTTCTTAGCGTGGCTTTACGCTTGGCTGGGCGCTTGGCTTGGCGCTTGGCTTGGCGCTTGGCTTGGCGCTTGGCTTGGCGCTTGGCTTGGCGCTTCGCTTGGCGCTTTTCTTGAGGCGTGGCTTGGCGCGTGGCTTGGCGCGTGGCTTAGCGCTGTCCTTGGCGCGTGGCTTGGCGCTTGGCTGAACGCTTGGCTTGGCGTTCTCTGCGCGCGTGGCTTGCCGCTTGGATTGGCGCTTGGCTTGGTGCTTGGCTTGACGCATGGCTTATCGCTCTCCTTGGCGCGTGGCTTGGCGCTTGACTGAACGCTTGGCTTGGCGTTTTCTGGGCGCGTGGCTTGTCGCTTGGCTTGGCGCTTTCTCGGCGCGTGGCTTGGCGCTTGGCTTGGCCTTTGGCTTGGCGCTTGGCTTGGCGCTTGGCTTGGCGCTCTCCATAGCTCGTGGCTTGGCGCTTGTCTGGGCGCTTGGCTTGGCGCGTGACTTGGCGCTTGGCTTAGCGCTTGGCTTGGCGCTTTCTTGGCGCCTGGCTTGTCGCTTGGCTTGGCGCTTTCCTTGGCGGGTGGTTCTGCACTTGGCTTGGCGCGTGGCTTGGCACTTTTCTAGGCGCGTGGCTTAGCGCTTTGCTGGCTGGGCGCTTGGTTTAGCGCTTGGCTTGACGCTTGGTTTGGCGCCTTCCTTGGCGCTTGGCTTGGCGCTTGGCTTGGCGCTTGGCTTGGCGCTTTGCTTGGCGCTTGGCTTGGCGCTTTTCTTGGCGCATTTCTTGGCGCGTGGCTTGGCGCTTGGCTTGGCGCTTAGCTTGGCGCTTGGCTTCTCGCTTGGCTTGGCGCTTTGCTTGGCGCTTGGCTTGGCGCTTTTCCTGGCGCATTTCTTGGCGCGTGGCTTGGAGCTTTTCTTGGCGCGTGGCTTGGCGCTTGGCTGGGCACTTGGCTTGGTAATTGGCTTGGCGCTTAACCTGACGCTTGGTTTGGCAGCTTTCTTGTAGCGTGGTTTGGCACCTGGCTTGCCGCTTGGCTTGGCGCTTGGCTTGGCGCTTGGATTGGCGCCTTTCTTGGCGCTTGGTTTGGCACTTGGATTGGCGCTTGGCTTGGCGCTTGGTTTGGCGCTTTTCTTGGCGCGTGGCTTGGCGCTTGGCTGGGCACTTGGCTTGGCAATTGGCTTGGCGCTTAACCTGGCTTTTGGCTTGGCGGCTTTCTTGTAGCGTGGTTTGGCACCTGGCTTGCCGCTTGGCTTGGCGCTTGGCTTGGCGCTTGGCTTGACGCTTTTCTTGGCGCATTTCTTGGCGCCTTTCTTGGAGCTTGGCTTTGCACTTGGCTTGCCGCTTGGCTTGGCGCTTGGCTTGGCGCTTGGCTTGACGCTTTTCTTGGCGCATTTCTTGGCGCGTAGCTTGGCGCTTGGCTTGGCGTTTGGCTTGGCGCTTGGCTTGGCGCTTTTCTTGGCGCGTGGTTTGGCACTTGGCTTGCCGCTTGGCTTGGCGCTTTTCTTGGCGCCTTTCTTGGCGCGTGGCTTGGCGCTCGTCTTGGCGCATGGCTTGGCGCTCTCCTTGGCGTTTGGTTCGGTGCTTGGCCTGGCGCTTCGCTTAGCGCTGTTCTTGGCACTTGGCTTGGCGCTTAACTTGGCGCTTGGCTTGGCGCCTGGCTTGGCGCTTTTCTTGGCGCGTGGTTTGGCACTTGGCTTGCCGCTTGGCTTGGTGCTTGGCCTGGCGCTTGGATTGGCGCGTTTCTTGGCGCCTTTCTTGGTGCGTGGCTTGGCGCTCGTCTTGGCGCATGGCTTGGCGCTCTCCTTGGCGTTTGGCGTGGCGCTTGGCTAAGCGCTTGGCTTAACGCTTTTTTTGGCGGGTAGCTTGGCACTTGGTTTTATGCTTAGCATGGCGCTTGGCTTGGCGCATGGCTTGGCGCTCTCTTTGGCGCGTGGCTTGGCGCTTGGCTTGGCGCTTTTCTTTGCGCGTGGTTTGTCGCTTGGCTTGGCGCATGGCGTGGCGCTTTTTTGGCACGTAGTTTGGCGCTTGGCTTGGCGCTTGGCTTGGCGCTTAGCTTGGCGTTTTTCTTGGCGCGTAAGTTAACACGTGGCTTGTCGCTTGGCTTGGCGCTCTCCTTGGCGTTTGGCTTGGCGCTTGGCTAAGCGCTTGGCTTGACGCTTTTTTTGGCGCGTAGCTAGGCACTTGGTTTTACGCTTAGCATGGCGCTTGGCTTGGCGCATAGCTTGGCGCTCTCTTTGGCGCGTGGCTTGGCGCTTGGCTTGGCGCATGGCGTGTCGCTTTTTTGGGCACGTGGCTTGGCGCGTGGCTTGGCGCTTGGCTTGGCGCTTGGCTTGGCGCTTTTTTTTGCGCGTGGCTTGTCGCTTGGCTTGGCGCATAGCGTGGCGCTTTTCTCGTCGCGTGGCTTGTCGCTTGGCTTGGCGCATGGCGTGGCGCTTTTTTTGGCACGTGGCTTGCCGCGTGGCTTGGCGCTTGGCTTGGCGCTTGGTTTGGCGCTTTTTCTTGCGCGTGGCTTGTCGCTTGGCTTGGCGCATGGCGTGGCGCTTTTCTTGTCGCGTGGCTTGGCGCTTGGCTTAGCGCTTGGCTTGGCGCTTGGCTTGGCGCTTTCCTTAGCGCGTGGCTTGTCGCTTGGCTTGGCGCATGGCGTGACGCTTTTTTTGGCACGTGGCATGGTGCCTGGCTTGGCGCATGGCTTGGGGCTCTCCTTGGCGCGTGGCTTGTCGCTTGGCTTGGCGCTTGGTTTGGCACTTGGCTTGGCGCTTGGCTTGGCGCTTGGTTTGGCGCTTTTTTTGGCGCGTGGCTTGGCGCTTGGCTGGGCACTTGGCTTGGCAATTGGCTTGGCGCTTAAGCTGTCGCTTGGCTTGGCGGCTTTCTTGTAGCGTGGTTTGGCACCTGGTTTGCCGCTTGGCTTGGCGCTTGGCCTGGCGCTTGGATTGGCGCCTTTCTTGGAGCTTGGCTTTGCACTTGGCTTGCCGCTTGGCTTGGCGCTTGGCTTGGCGCTTGGCTTGACGCTTTTCTTGGCGCATTTCTTGGCGCGTAGCTTGGCGCTTTGCTTGGCGCGTGGTTTGGCACTTGGCTTGCCGCTTGGCTTGGTGCTTGGCCTGGCGCTTGGCTTGGCGCTTTTCTTGGCGCCTTTCTTGGCGCGTGGCTTGGCGCTCGTCTTGGCGCATGGCTTGGCGCTCTCCTTGGCGTTTGGTTTGGTGCTTAGCTTGGCGCTTCGCTTAGCGCTTTTCTTGGCACTTGGCTTGGCGCTTAACTTGGCGCTTGGCTTGGCGCTTGGCTTGGCGCTTTTCTTGGCGCGTGGTTTGGCACTTGGCTTGCCGCTTGGCTTGGTGCTTGGCCTGGCGCTTGGCTTGGCGCTTTTCTTGGCGCCTTTCTTGGCGCGTGGCTTGGCGCTCGTCTTGGCGCATGGCTTGGCGCTCTCCTTGGCGTTTGGCTTGGCGCTAAGCTAAGCGCTTGGCTTGACGCCTTTCTTGGCGCGTAGCTTAGCACTTGGTTTTATGCTTAGCATGGCGCTTGGCTTGGCGCATGGCTTGGCGCTCTCTTTGGCGCGTGGTTTGTCGCTTAGCTTGGCGCATGGCATGGCCCTTTTTTTGGAACGTGGTTTGGCGCTTGGCTTGGCGCTTGGCTTGGCGCTTGGCTTGGCGCTTGGCTAACCGCTTGGCTTGACGCTTTTCTTGGCGCGTAGCTTGGCACTTGGTTTTATGCTTAGCATGGCGCTTGGCTTGGCGCATGGCTTGGCGCTCTCTTTGGCGCGTGGCTTGGCGCTTGGCTTGGCGCTTTTCTTGGCGCGTGGTTTGTCGCTTGGCTTGGCTCATGGCGTGGCGCTTTTTTTTGGCACGTGGCTTGGCGCGTGGCTTGGCGCTTGGCTTGGCGCTTGGCTTGGCGCTTGGCTTGGCGCATGGCGTGGCACTTTTCTTGTCGCGTGGCTTGGCGCTTGGCTTAGCGCTTGGCTTGGCGCTTGGCTTGGCGCTTTCCTTAGCGCGTGGCTTGTCACTTGGCTTGGCGCATGGCGTGACGCTTTTTTTGGCACGTGGCATGGCGCTTGGCTTGGCGCATGGCTTGGCGCTCTCCTTGGCGCGTGGCTTGTCGCTTGGCTTGGCGCATAAGGTGGCGCTTTTCTTGGCGCATGGCTTAGCGCTTGGTTTGGCGCTTGGCCTGGCGCTTGGCTTGTCGCTTGGCTTGGCGCATGGGGTGGCGCTTTTCTTGGCGCATGGCTTAGCGCTTGGCTTGTCGCTTGGCTTGGCGCTCTCCTTGGCGCGTGGCTTGGAGCTTGGCTTGCTGCCTTTCTTGGCGCGTGGCTTGGCGCCATTCTTGGCTCGTGGCTGGGTCTTTGGCTTGGCGCTTGGCTTGGTGTTTGGCTTGGCGATTGGCTTGGCGCTTTTCTTGGCGCGTTGCTTGGCGCTTGGGTTGCCGGTTGGCCTGGGGCATGGCTTGGCGCTTTTATTGACACTTTCCTTGGCGCGTGGTTTAGCGCTTGGCTGGGCGCTTGGCTTGGCGTTTGGCTTGGCGCTTTTCTTGGCGTGTGGCTTGGCACTTGGCTTGGCGCTTAACTTGGCGCGTCGCTTGTCGCTTGGCTTGGCGCTCTCTTTGGCGCGTGGCTTGGCGCTTTTCTTGCCGCCTGGCTTAACGCTTTACTTGGCGCGTAGCTTAGCGCGTGGTTTGTCGCTTGGCTTGGCGCTTTTCTTGGCGCTTAGCTTGGCGCTTTTCTTGGCGCGTGGGGTGGCGGGTGGCTTGTCGCTTGGCTTGGCGCATGGCGTGGCTCTTTTCTTGGCGCGTAGCTTGGCGCGTGGTTTGTCGCTTTACTTGGCGCTTGGCTTGGCGCATTGCGTGGCGCTTTTCTTGGCGCGTAGCTTGGCGCGTGGCTTGGCGCTTGGCTTGGCGCTTGGCTTGGCGCTCCCCTTGGCGCGTGGCTTGGCGCTTGGCTTGGCGCTTGCTTTAAAGTTTTTCTTGGCGCGTAGCTTAGCGCGTGGCTTGTCGCTTGGCTTGGCGCATGGCGTGGCTTTTTTCTTGGCGCGTAGCTTGGCGCGTGGTTTGTCGCTTGGCTTGGCGCTTGGCTTGGCGCATGGCGTAGCGCTTTTCTTGGCGCGTAGCTTGGCGCGTGGCTTGGCGCTTGGCTTGGCGCTCTCCTTGGCGCGTGGCTTGGCGCTTGGCTTGCCGCTTGGTTTAACGCTTTTCTTGGCGTGTAGCTTAGCGCGTGGCTTGTCGCTTGGCTTGGCGCTCTCCTTGGCGCGTGGCTTGGCGCTTGGCTTGCCGATCGGTTTAACGCTTTTCTTGGCGCGTAGCTTAGCGCGTGGCTTGTCGCTTGGCTTGGCGCTCTTCTTGGTGCATAGGGTGGCGCTTTTCTTGGCGCGTGTCTTGTCGCTTTTCTTGGCGCTTGGCTTGGCGCTTGGCTTGGCGTTTTCCTTAGCGCGTGTCTTGTTGCTTGGCTTGGCGCATGGCGTGGCGCTTTTCCTGGCGTGTGGCTTGGCGCTTGGCTTGGCGCTTGGATTGGCGCTTGGATTGGCGTTTTCCTTAGCGCGTGGCTTGTTGCTTGGCTTGGCGCATGGCGTGGCGCTTTTCTTGGCGCGTGGCTTGGCGCTTTTCTTGGCGCTTGGATTGGCGCTTGGCTTGGCGTTTTCCTTAGCGCGTGGCTTGTTGCTTGGCTTGGCGCATGGCGTGGCGCTTTTCCTGGCGTGTGGTTTGGCGCTTGGCTTGGTGCTTGGCTTGGCGCTTGGCTTGGTGCTTGGCTTGGGGCATGGAGTGGCGCTTTTCTTGGCGCGTGGCTTATCGCTTGGCTTGGCGCTCTCCTTGGAGCGTGGCTTGGCGCTTGGCTTGGCGCCTTTCTTGGCGCGTGGCTGGGCGTTTAACTTAGCGCTTGGCTTGGCGTTTGGCTTGGCGATTGGCTTGGCGCTTTTGTTGGCGCGTTGCTTGGCGCATGGTTGCCGCTTGGTTTGGGGCTTGGCTTGGCGCTTTTCTTGGCGCTTTCGTTGGCGCGTGGCTTGGCGCTTGGCCTGGAGAATAGCTTGGCGCTCTTCTTTTCGCGTGGCTTGGCGCTTGGCTGGACGCTTGGCTTGGCGCTTGGCTTAGCGCTTGGCTTGGCGCATGGCTTAACGCTCTCCTTGGCGCGTGGCTTGGCGCTTGGCTGGGCGCTTGGCTTGGCGCTTGGGTTGGCGTTTTTCTTGGCGCTTGGCTTGGAGCGTGGCTTGGCGTGTGGATTGGCGCTTAGCTTTGGACTTTTCTTAGCGCGTGGCTTAATGCTTGGCCTGCCGCTTGGCTTGGCGCTTGGCTTGGCGCTTTTCAGGGCGCTTTTCTTGGCGCGTGGCTTAGCGCTTGGATTGGCGCTTGGCTTGGTGCTTGGTTTGGCGCATGGTGTGTTTCTGTCCTTGGCGCGTGGCTTGGCGCTTGGCTGGACGCTTGGCTTGGCGCTTTCTGCGCGCGTGACTTGTCGCTTTCTTAAAGCGTGGCTTGGCGCTTGGCTTGGCTCTTGGCTTGGCGCCTAGCTTGGCGCTTTTCTTGGCGCGTGGCTTGTCGCTTGTCTTGGCGCTCTTCTTGGCGTTTGGCTTGGCGCTTTTCTTGGCGCGTGGTTTGGCGCGTGGATTGTCGCTTAACTTGACGCATGGCGTGGCGCTTTTCTTGGCGCGTAGCTTGGCGCGTGGCGTGGCGCTTTTCTTGTCGCGTGGCTTGGCGCTTGGCTTAGCGCTTGGCTTGGCGCTTGGCTTGGCGCTTTCCTTAGCGCGTGGCTTGTCGCTTGGCTTGGCGCATGGCGTGACGCTTTTTTTGGCACGTGGAATGGTGCTTGGCTTGGCGCATGGCTTGGCGCTCTCCTTGGCGCGTGGCTTGTCGCTTGGCTTGGCGCATGGCTTGGCGCTTGGCTTGGCGCTTGGCCTGGCGCTTGGCTTGGCGCTTGGCTTGGCGGTTTTTTTGGCATGTGACTTAACGCGTGGCTTGTCGCCTGGCTTGGCGCTTTTCTTGGCGCATATCCTGGCGCGTGGCTTGGCGCTTGGCTTGGCGCTTGGCTTGGCGCTTTGCTTGGCGCTTGGCTTGGCGCTTTTCTTGGCGCATTTCTTGGCGCGTGGCTTGGCGCTTTTTTTGGCGCGTGGCTTGGCGCTTGGCTGGGCACTTGGCTTTGCAATTGGCTTGGCGCTTAACCTGGCGCTTGGCTTGGCGGCTTTCTTGTAGCGTGGTTTGGCACCTGGCTTGCAGCTTGGCTTGGCGCTTGGCCTGGCGCTTGGATTGGCGCCTTTCTTGGCGCGTGGTTTGGCACTTGGCTTGGCGCTTGGCTTGGCGCTTGGTTTGGCGCTTTTTTTGGCGCGTGGCTTGGCGCTTGGCTGGGCACTTGGCTTGGCAATTGGCTTGGCGCTTAAGCTGTCGCTTGGCTTGGCGGCTTTCTTGTAGCGTGGTTTGGCACCTGGTTTGCCGCTTGGCTTGGCGCTTGGCCTGGCGCTTGGTATGGCGCCTTTCTTGGAGCTTGGCTTTGCACTTGGCTTGCCGCTTGGCTTGGCGCTTGGCTTGGCGCTTGGCTTGACGCTTTTCTTGGCGCATTTCTTGGCGCGTAGCTTGGCGCTTTGCTTGGCGCTTGGCTTGGCGCTTTTCTTGGCGCGTGGTTTGGCACTTGGCTTGCCGCTTGGTTTGGTGCTTGGCCTGGCGCTTGGCTTGGCGCTTTTCTTGGCGCCTTTCTTGGCGCGTGGCTTGGCGCTCGTCTTGGCGCATGGCTTGGCGCTCTCCTTGGCGTTTGGCTTGGCGCTAAGCTAAGCGCTTGGCTTGACGCGTTTCTTGGCGCGTAGCTTAGCACTTGGTTTTATGCTTAGCATGGCGCTTGGGTTGGCGCATGGCTTGGCGCTCTCTTTGGCGCGTGCTTTGTCGCTTGGCTTAGCGCATGGCATGGCCCTTTTTTTGGCACGTGGTTTGGCGCTTGGCTTGGCGCTTGGCTTGGCGCTTGGCTTGGCGTTTTTCTTGGCGCGTAAGTTAACGCGTGGCTTGTCGCTTGGCTTGGCGCTCTCCTTGGCGTTTGGCTTGGCGCTTGGCTAAGCGCTTGGCTTGACGCTTTTCTTGGCGCGTAGCTTGGCACTTGGTTTTTATGCTTAGCATGGCGCTTGGCTTGGCGCATGGCTTGGCGCTCTCTTTGGCGCGTGGCTTGGCGCTTGGCTTGGCGCTTTTCTTGGCGCGTGGTTTGTCGCTTGGCTTGGCTCATGGCGTGGCGCTTTTTTTTGGCACGTGGCTTGGCGCGTGGCTTGGCGCTTGGCTTGGCGCTTTTTTTTGCGCGTGGCTTGTCGCTTGGCTTGGCGCATGGCGTGGCGCTTTTCTTGTCGCGTGGCTTGGCGCTTGGCTTAGCGCTTGGCTTGGCGCTTGGCTTAACGCTTTCCTTAGCGCGTGGCTTGTCACTTGGCTTGGCGCATGGCGTGACGCTTTTTTTGGCACGTGGCATGGCGCTTGGCTTGGCGCATGGCTTGGCGCTCTCCTTGGCGCGTGGCTTGTCGCTTGGCTTGGCGCATGGGGTGGCGCTTTTCTTGGCGCATGGCTTAGTGCTTGGCTTGGCGCTTGGCCTGGCGCTTGGCTTGTCGCTTGGCTTGGCGCATGGGGTGGCGCTTTTCTTGGCGCATGGCTTAGCGCTTGGCTTGTCGCTTGGCTTGGCGCTCTCCTTGGCGCGTGGCTTGGAGCTTGGCTTGCTGCCTTTCTTGGCGCGTGGCTTGGCGCCATTCTTGGCTTGTGGCTGGGTCTTTGGCTTGGCGCTTGGCTTGGTGTTTGGCTTGGCGATTGGCTTGGCGCTTTTCTTGGCGCGTTGCTTGGCGCTTGGGTTGCCGGTTGGCCTGGGGCATGGCTTGGCGCTTTTATTGGCACTTTCCTTGGCGCGTGGTTTAGCGCTTGGCTGGGCGCTTGGCTTGGCGTTTGGCTTGGCGCTTTTCTTGGCGTGTGGCTTGGCACTTGGCTTGGCGCTTAACTTGGCGCGTCGCTTGTCGCTTGGCTTGGCGCTCTCTTTGGCGCGTGGCTTGGCGCTTTTCTTGCCGCCTGGCTTAACGCTTTACTTGGCGCGTAGCTTAGCGCGTGGTTTGTCGCTTGGCTTGGCGCTTTTCTTGGCGCTTAGCTTGGCGCTTTTCTTGGCGCGTGGGGTGGCGGGTGGCTTGTCGCTTGGCTTGGCGCATGGCGTGGCTCTTTTCTTGGCGCGTAGCTTGGCGCGTGGTTTGTCGCATGGCTTGGCGCTTGGCTTGGCGCATTGCGTGGCGCTTTTCTTGGCGCGTAGCTTGGCGCGTGGCTTGGCGCTTGGCTTGGCGCTTGGCTTGGCGCTCTCCTTGGCGCGTGGCTTGGCGCTTGGCTTGGCGCTTGCTTTAAAGTTTTTCTTGGCGCGTAGCTTAGCGCGTGGCTTGTCGCTTGGCTTGGCGCATGGCGTGGCTTTTTTCTTGGCGCGTAGCTTGGCGCGTGGTTTGTCGCTTGGCTTGGCGCTTGGCTTGGCGCATGGCGTAGCGCTTTTCTTGGCTCGTAGCTTGGCGCGTGGCTTGGCGCTTGGCTTAGCGCTCTCCATGGCGCGTGGCTTGGCGCTTGGCTTGCCGCTTGGTTTAACGCTTTTCTTGGCGTGTAGCTTAGCGCGTGGCTTGTCGCTTGGCTTGGCGCTCTCCTTGGCGCGTGGCTTGGCGCTTGGCTTGCCGATCGGTTTAACGCTTTTCTTGGCGCGTAGCTTAGCGCGTGGCTTGTCACTTGGCTTGGCGCTCTCCTTGGTGCATAGGGTGGCGCTTTTCTTGGCGCGTGTCTTGGCGCTTTTCTTGGCGCTTGGCTTGGCGCTTGGCTTGGCGTTTTCCTTAGCGCGTGGCTTGTTGCTTGGCTTGGCGCATGGCGTGGCGCTTTTCCTGGCGTGTGGCTTGGCGCTTGGCTTGGCGCTTGGATTGGCGCTTGGATTGGCGTTTTCCTTAGCGCGTGGCTTGTTGCTTGGCTTGGCGCATGGCGTGGCGCTTTTCTTGGCGCGTGGCTTGGCGCTTTTCTTGGCGCTTGGATTGGCGCTTGGCTTGGCGTTTTCCTTAGCGCGTGGCTTGTTGCTTGGCTTGGCGCATGGCGTGGCGCTTTTCCTGGCGTGTGGTTTGGCGCTTGGCTTGGTGCTTGGCTTGGCGCTTGGCTTGGTGCTTGGCTTGGGGCATGGCGTGGCGCTTTTCTTGGCGCGTGGCTTATCGCTTGGCTTGGCGCTCTCCTTGGAGCGTGGCTTGGCGCTTCTCTTAGCGCGTGGCTTGGTACTTGTCTTGCCGCTTGGCTTGGCGCTTGGCTTGGCGATTTTCTGGGCGCATTTCTTGATGCGTGGCTTGGCGTTTGGCTTGGCGCATTGCTTGGAGCTCTCCTTGGCGCGTGGCTTAGCGCTTGGCTTTGCGCTTTCATGGCGCGCGCCTTGTCGCTTGGCTTGGCGCTTTCTTGGCTCGTTGCTTGCCGCTTGGCCTAGCGCTTTTCTTGGCTCGTGATTCCTTGCGTGGCTTGGCGCTTGGCTGGGCGCTTGGCTTGGCGTTTGGCTTAGCGCATGGCTTGGCGCTTGGCTTGGCGCTTGGCTTGGAGCTCGGCTTGGCGCGATCTTGGCGGGTGGCTTGGCGCTTGGCTTGGCGCATGGCTTAGCGCTTGGCTTGGCGCTTGGCTTGGCGCTTGGCTTGGCGCTTGGCTTGGCGCTTGGCTTGGCGCTTGGCTTGGCGCTTGGCTTGGCGCTTTTCTTGGAGCGTGTCTTAACGCGTGGCTTGTCGCTTGGCTTGGCGCTTTACTTGGCGCGTGGCTTGGCGCTTGGCTTGGCGCCTTTCTTGATGCGTGGCTTGGCGTTTGGCTTAGCGCATGGCTTAGCGCTTGGCTTGGCGCTTGGCTTGGCGCTTGGCTTGGCGCTTGGCTTGGCGCTTTTCTTGGAGCGTGTCTTAACGCGTGGCTTGTCGCTTGGCTTGGCGCTTTACTTGGCGCGTGGCTTGGCGCTTGGCTTGGCGCCTTTCTTGGTGCGTGGCTTGGCGCTATTCTTGGCGCTTTCGTTGGCGCGTGGCTTAACGCTTGGCATGGCGCATAGCTTGGCGTTCTCCTTGGCGCGTGGCTTGGCGCTGGGCTAGACGCTTGGCTTGGCGCTTCTCTTGGCGCTTGGTTTGGCGCTTGGCTTACCGCTTGGCTTAATGTTTGGCTGGGCGCTTAGCTTGGCGCTTGGCTTGGCGCTTTTTTTGGCGCGTGGCCTGGCGCGTAGCTTGGCGCTTGGCTTTGCGCTTCTTTTAGCGCGTGGCTTGGTGCTTGGCTTGCCGCTTTTATGGCGCGTGCCTTGTCGCTTGGCCTAGCGCTTTTCTTGGCGCGTAATTTGGTGCGTGGCTTGGCGCTTAACTGGGCGCTTGGCTTGGCGTTTGGCTTGGCGCATGGCTTGGCGCTCTCTTTGGCGCGTGGCGTGGCGCTTGGCTTGGCGCTTTCATGGAGCGTGGCTTGTCGCTTGGCTGGGCGCTTGGCTAGGAGTTTGGCTTAGCGCAAGTTTTGGCGCGTTTTTTGGCGCGTGGCTTGACGCTTGGCTAAGCGCTTGGCTTGGCGCTTGGCTTGGCGCTTGGCTTGGCGCTTGGCTTGGCGCTTGGCTTGGCGCTTGGCTTGGCGCTCTTCTTGGCGCTTGGCATGGCGCTTGGCTTGGCGCTTGGCGTGGCGTTTGGCTTGGCACATGGCTTGGAGTTTGGCTTAGCGCATGTTTTGGCGCTCTTCTTGGCGCGTGGCTTGACGCTTGGCTAAGCGCTTGGCTGGGCGCTTGGCTTGGGGCTTCACTTGGCGCGTGGCTTGTCGCTTGGCTTGGCGCTTTTCTTGGCGGGTGGCTTGGCGCTTGGCTTGGCGTCTAACTTGGCGCATGGCGTGGCGCATGGTTTGGCGCTCTTCTTGGCGCGTTGTTTGGCGCTTGTCTGGGAGCTTGGCTTGGCGCTTTCTTAACGCGAGGCTTGGAGCTTTTCTTGGCGCGTTGCTTGGCGCTTGGCTTGGCGCTTGGCGTGGCGTTTGTCTTGGCGCGTGGCTTGGCGCATTGCTTGGCGCTCTTCTTGGCGCGTGGCTTGCCGCTTGTCTGGGCGCTTAGGTTGGCGCTTGGCTTGGCGCTTGGGTTGGCGCTTTCTTGGCGCGTGGCTTGACGTGTGGCTTGGCGCTTGGTTGGCTAAGCGCTTGGCTTAGCGCTTGGCTTGACGCTTGGCTTGGCGCTTTCCTTGACGCGTGGCTTAGCGCCTCTCTTGGCGCGTGGTTTGGCACTTGGCTTGCCGCTTAACTTGGCGCGTGGCATGGCGCTTTTCTTGGCGCGTGATTTGGTGCGTGGCTTGGCGCTTGGCTGGGCGCTTGCCTTGGCGTTTGGATTAGCGCATGGCTTGGCGCTTGGCTTGGCGCTCGGCTTGATGCGATCTTGGCGGGTGGCTTGGCGCTTGGCTTGGCGTTTGGTTTGGCGCATGGCTTGGCGCTTGTCTGGGCGCTTGGCTTGGCGCTTATCTTGGCGCTTGGCTTGGCGCTTCGCTTGGCGCTTGGCTTGCCGCTTGGCTTGGCGCTCTCTTGGCGCGTGGCTTGTCGCTTGGCTTGGCGCTTTTCTTGGCGGGTGGCTTGGCGCTTGGCTTGGCGTTTGGTTTGGCGCATGGCTTGGCGCTTGTCTGGGCGCTTGGCTTGGCGCTTGGCTTGGCGCTTGGCTTGGCGCTTTCTTGGCGCGTGGCTTGTCGCTTGGCTTGGCGCTTTCCTTGGCGGGTGGCTTGGCGTTTGGTTTGGCGTTTGTCTTGCCGCATGGTTTGGCGCATGGCTTGGCGCTTTTCTTTGCGCGTGGTTAGGCGCTTGTCTGGGCGCTTGGCTTGGCGCTTGGCTTGTCGCTTGCTTTGGCGCCTTCCTTGTCGGGTGTTTCTGCATTTGGCTTGGCGCTTGGCTTAGCGCGTGGCTTGGCGCTTAACTGGGCGCTTGGCTTGGCGTTTGGATTGGCGCTTTTCTTGGCGCTTTTCTTGGCGCGTGGCTTGGCGGTTGGCTTAGCGCTTTTTTTGGCGCGTGGCTTAGCGCTTGTTTGGGCGCTAGGCTTGACGTTTGGCTTGGCGCTTTTCTTGGCACGTGGCTTGTCGCCTGGCTTGGCGCTTTTCTTGGCGTGTGGCTTGGCACTTGGCTTGGCGCTTAACTTTGTGTTTTGTTTGGCGCACGGCTTGGCGGTATCCTTGGCGCTTTGTTTGGCGCTTGGCTTGGCGCTTGGCTTGGCGGTTTTCTTGGCGCTTTTCTTGGCGCGTGGCTTGGCGGTTGTCTTGGCTCTTTGGCTTGGCGCCTGTCTTGGCGCATGGTTTAACGCACTCCTTGGCGCGTGGATAGGCGCTTGGCAAGGCGCTTGGCTTGGCGCTTGGTTTGGCGTTTTTCTTGGCGCGTAGCTTGTCGCTTGGCTTGGTGCTTTTCTTGGCGCGTGGCTTGGTACTTGGCTTGGCGCTTGGCATGGCGCGTGGCTTGGCGCTTTTCTTGGCGCCTGGCTTGGCGCATGGCTTGGCGGTTGGCTTAACGCTCTCTTTGGCACGTGGCTTAGCGCTTGGCTGTGCGCTTGGCTTGGCGTTTGGCTTGGCGCTTTTTTTGGCGCGTGGTTTGTCGCTTGGTTTGGCGCTTTTCTTGGCGTGTGGCTTGGCGCTTGGCTAGACGCTTGGCTTGGCGCTTCGCTTGGCGCTCGGCTTGGCGCTCGGTTTGGCGCTTGGCTTGGCGCTTGGTTTAGCGCTTGGTTTGGCGCATGGTTTGGCGCTCTCCTTGGAGCGTGGCTTGGCGCTCTTCTTGGAGCGTGGCTTGGCGCTTAGCTTGGCGCTCGGCTTGGCGCTCGGTTTGGCGCTTGGCTTGGCGCTTGGTTTAACGCTTGGTTTGGCGCATGGTTTGGCGCTCTCCTTGGCGCGTAGCTTGGCGCTTGGCTTTGCGCTTTCATGGCGCGAACCTTGTCGCTTGGCTTGGCGCTTTCTTGGTGTGTTGCTTGTCGCTTGGCCTAGCGCTTTTCTTGGCGCGTGATCTGGTGCGTGGCTTGGCGCTTGGATGGGCGCTTGCCTTGGCGTTTGGCTTAGCGCATGTCTTGGCGCTTGGCTTGGCGCTTGGCTTGGCGCTTGGCTTGGCGCTCGGCTTGGAGCGATCTTGGCGGGTGGCTTGGCGCTTGGCTTGGCGTTTGGTTTGGCGCATAGCTTGGCGCTTGTCTGGGCGCTTGGCTTGGCGCTTGGCTTGGCGCCTGGCTTGGCGCTTGGCTTGGCGCTTTCTTGGCGCGTGGTTTGTCGCTTGGCTTGGCGCTTTTCTTGGCGGGTGGCTTGGCGCTTGGCTTGGCGTTTGGTTTGGCGCATGGCTTGGCGCTTGTCTGGGTGCTTGGTTTGGCGCTTGGCTTGTCGCTTGGCTTGTCGCTTTCTTTGGCGTTTTTCTTGGCGGGTGGTTCTGCACTTGGCTTGGCGCTTGGCTTAGCGCGTGGTTTGGCGTTTTTTTTGGCGCGTGGTTTGGCGTGTGGCTTTGCGCTTGGCTGGCTGGGCACTTGGTTTAGCGCTTGGCTTGACGCTTGGCTTGGCGTTTTCCTTGGCGCGTGGCTTGGCGCTTCTCTTAGCGCGTGGCTTGGCACTTGGCTTGCCGCTTGCCTTGCCGCTTGGCTTGGCGCTTGGCTTGGCGATTTTCTTGGCGCATTTCTTGATGCGTGGCTTGCCGCTTGGCTTGGCGCTTGGCTTGGCGATTTTCTTGGCGCATTTCTTGATGCGTGGCTTGGCGCTTGGCTTGGCGCTTGGCTTGGCGCTTGGCTTGGCGCTCGGCTTGATGCGATCTTGGCGGGTGGCTTGGCGCTTGGCTTGGCGTTTGGTTTGGCGCATGGCTTGGCGCTTGTCTGGGCGCTTGGCTTGGCGCTTATCTTGGCGCTTGGCTTGGCGCTTCGCTTGGCGCTTGGCTTGCCGCTTGGCTTGGCGCTTTCTTGGCGTGTGGCTTGTCGCTTGGCTTGGCGCTTTTCTTGGCGGGTGGCTTGGCGCTTGGCTTGGCGTTTGGTTTGGCGCATGGCTTGGCGCTTGTCTGGGCGCTTGGCTTGGCGCTTGGCTTGGCGCTTGGCTTGGCGCTTTCTTGGCGCGTGGCTTGTCGCTTGGCTTGGCGCTTTCCTTGGCGGGTGGCTTGGCGTTTGGTTTGGCGTTTGTCTTGGCGCATGGTTTGGCGCATGGCTTGGCGCTTTTCTTTGCGCGTGGTTAGGCGCTTGTCTGGGCGCTTGGCTTGGCGCTTGGCTTGTCGCTTGCTTTGGCGCCTTCCTTGTCGGGTGGTTCTGCATTTGGCTTGGCGCTTGGCTTAGCGCGTGGTTTGGCGCTTTTCTTGGCGCGTGGTTTGGCGTGTGGCTTAGCTCTTGGCTGGCTGGGCACTTGGTTTACCGCTTGGCTTGGCGTTTTCCTTGGCGCGTGGCTTGGCGCTTCTCTTAGCGCGTGGCTTGGCACTTGGCTTGCCGCTTGGCTTGGCGCTTGGCTTGGCGATTTTCTTGGCGCATTTCTTGATGCGTGGCTTGGCTCTTGGCTTGGCGCTTGGCTTGGCGCTCTCCTTGGTGCAGGGGGTGGCGCTTTTTTTGGCGCGTGGCTTGGCGCTTGGCTTGGCGCTTGGCTTGGCGCTTGGCTTGGCGCTTTTCTTGGCGCGTGGCTAGTCGCTTGGCTTGGCGCTCTCCTTAAAGTGTGGCTTAGCGCTTGGCTTGGCGCTTTTCTTGGCGAGTGGCTTGTCGCTTGGCTTGGTGCTTTTCTTGGTGCGTGGCTTAGCACTTGGATTGGCGCTTGGCCAGACGCTTGGCATGGCGCATGCCTTGGCGCTCTCCTCGGCGCGTGGTTTGGCGCTTGGCTTTGCGTTTGGCTTGGCGCTTGTCTCGGCGCTTGGCTTGACGCTTTTCTTGGCGCGTGGATTGGCGCGTAGCTTGGCGCTTGGCTGGGCGCTTGGCTTGGCGCTTGGCTTGCGCTTAGCTTGGCGTTTTTGTTGGCGCGTAGCTGAGCGCTTGGCTTGGCGCTTGGCTTGGCGCTTTTCTTGGCGCTTTTCTTGGCGCGTGGCTTGGCGCTTGTTTGGGCGCTTTTCTTGGCGTGTGGCTTGGCACTTGGCTTGGCGCTTAACTTTGTGTTTTGTTTGGCGCACGGCTTGGCGGTATCCTTGGCGCTTTGTTTGGCGCTTGGCTTGGCGCTTGGCTTGGCGCTTTTCTTGGCGCTTTTCTTGGCGCTTGGCTTGGTGCTTGTCTTGGCTCTTTGGCTTGGCGCCTGTCTTGGCGCATGGTTTAACGCACTCCTTGGAGCGTGGATAGGCGCTTGGCTAGGCGCTTGGCTTGGCGCTTGGTTTGGCGTTTTTCTTGGAGCTTTTCTTGGCGCTTTTCTTGGCGCGTGGCTTGGCGCATGGCTTGGCGGTTGGCTTAACGCTCTCCTTGGCACGTGGCTTAGCGCTTGGCTGTGCGCTTGGCTTGGCGTTTGGCTTGGCGCTTTTCTTGGCGCGTGGTTTGTCGCTTGGCTTGGCACCTGGCTTCATGCTTAGCATGGCGCTTGGGTTGGCGCATGGCTTGGCGCTTTCCTTGGCGCGTGGCTTGGCGCTTGGCTTGGCGCATAGCTTGGCGTTCTCCTTGGCGCGTGGCTTGGCGCTTGGCTAGACGCTTGGCTTGGCGCTTCTCTTGGCGCTTGGTATGGCGCTTGGCTTAACGCTTGGTTTGGCGCTCTCTTTGGCGCGTGGCTTGGCGCTTGGCTTGCCGCTTGGCTTGGCGCTTGGCTTGGCGCTTGGCTTGGCGCTTTTTTTGACGCGTGGCTTAGCGCTTGGCTTTGCGTTTCTTTTAGCGCGTGGCTTGGTGCTTGGCTTGCCGCTTTCATGGCGCGTGGCTTGTCGCTTGGCCTAGCGCTTTTCTTGGCGCGTAATTTGGTGCGTGGCTTGGCGCTTAACTGGGCGCTTGGCTTGGCGTTTGGATTGGCGCTTTTCTTGGCGCTTTTCTTGGCGCGTGGCTTGGCGGTTGGCTTAGCGCTTTTTTTGGCGCGTGGCTTAGCGCTTGTTTGGGCGCTAGGCTTGACGTTTGGCTTGGCGCTTTTCGTGGCACGTGGCTTGTCGCCTGGCTTGGCGCTTTTCTTGGCGTGTGGCTTGGCACTTGGCTTGGCGCTTAACTTTGTGTTTTGTTTGGCGCACGGCTTGGCGGTATCCTTGGCGCTTTGTTTGGCGCTTGGCTTGGCGCTTGGCTTGGCGCTTGGCTTGGCGGTTTTCTTGGCGCTTTTCTTGGCGCGTGGCTTGGCGGTTGTCTTGGCTCTTTGGCTTGGCGCCTGTCTTGGCGCATGGTTTAACGCACTCCTTGGCGCGTGGATAGGCGCTTGGCAAGGCGCTTGGCTTGGCGCTTGGTTTGGCGTTTTTCTTGGCGCGTAGCTTGTCGCTTGGCTTGGTGCTTTTCTTGGCGCGTGGCTTGGTACTTGGCTTGGCGCTTGGCATGGCGCGTGGCTTGACGCTTTTCTTGGCGCCTGGCTTGGCGCATGGCTTGGCGGTTGGCTTAACGCTCTCTTTGGCACGTGGCTTAGCGCTTGGCTGTGCGCTTGGCTTGGCGTTTGGCTTGGCGCGTTTTTTGGCGCGTGGTTTGTCGCTTGGTTTGGCGCTTTTCTTGGCGTGTGGCTTGGCGCTTGGCTAGACGCTTGGCTTGGCGCTTCGCTTGGCGCTCGGCTTGGCGCTCGGTTTGGCGCTTGGCTTGGCGCTTGGTTTAGCGCTTGGTTTGGCGCATGGTTTGGCGCTCTCCTTGGAGCGTGGCTTGGCGCTCTTCTTGGAGCGTGGCTTGGCGCTTAGCTTGGCGCTCGGCTTGGCGCTCGGTTTGGCGCTTGGCTTGGCGCTTGGTTTAACGCTTGGTTTGGCGCATGGTTTGGCGCTCTCCTTGGCGCGTAGCTTGGCGCTTGGCTTTGCGCTTTCATGGCGCGCGCCTTGTCGCTTGGCTTGGCGCTTTCTTGGTGTGTTGCTTGTCGCTTGGCCTAGCGCTTTTCTTGGCGCGTGATCTGGTGCGTGGCTTGGCGCTTGGATGGGCGCTTGCCTTGGCGTTTGGCTTAGCGCATGTCTTGGCGCTTGGCTTGGCGCTTGGCTTGGCGCTTGGCTTGGCGCTCGGCTTGGCGCGATCTTGGCTGGTGGCTTGGCGCTTGGCTTGGCGTTTGGTTTGGCGCATAGCTTGGCGCTTGTCTGGGCGCTTGGCTTGGCGCTTGGCTTGGCGCCTGGCTTGGCGCTTGGCTTGGCGCTTTCTTGGCGCGTGGTTTGTCGCTTGGCTTGGCGCTTTTCTTGGCGGGTGGCTTGGCGCTTGGCTTGGCGTTTGGTTTGGCGCATGGCTTGGCGCTTGTCTGGGTGCTTGGTTTGGCGCTTGGCTTGTCGCTTGGCTTGTCGCTTTCTTTGGCGTTTTTCTTGGCGGGTGGTTCTGCACTTGGCTTGGCGCTTGGCTTAGCGCGTGGTTTGGCGCTTTTTTTTGCGCGTGGTTTGGCGTGTGGCTTTGCGCTTGGCTGGCTGGGCACTTGGTTTAGCGCTTGGCTTGACGCTTGGCTTGGCGTTTTCCTTGGCGCGTGGCTTGGCGCTTCTCTTAGCGCGTGGCTTGGCACTTGGCTTGCCGCTTGGCTTGCCGCTTGGCTTGGCGCTTGGCTTGGCGATTTTCTTGGCGCATTTCTTGATGCGTGGCTTGCCGCTTGGCTTGGCGCTTAGCTTGGCGATTTTCTTGGCGCATTTCTTGATGCGTGGCTTGGCGCTTGGCTTGGCGCTTGGCTTGGCGCTCGGCTTGGCGCGATCTTGGCGGGTGGCTTGGCGCTTGGCTTGGCGTTTTGTTTGGCGCTTGGCTTGGCGATTTTCTTGGCGGGTGGCTTGGGGCTTGGTTTGGCGTTTTGTTTGGCGCATGGCTTGGCGTTTGTCTGGGCGCTTGGCTTGGCGCTTGGCTTGGCGCTTGGCTTGGCGCTTGGCTTGGCGCTTGGCTTGGCGCTTGGCTTGGCGCTTGGCTTGTCGCTTGGCTTGGCGCTTGGCTTGGCGCTGTTCTTAGCTCGTGGTTTGGCACTTGGCTTGCCGCTTGGCTTGGCGCTTGGCTTGGCGCTTTTCTTGGCACTTTTTTGGCGCTTTTCTTGGCGCTCTCCTTGGCGTTTGGCTTGGTGCTTGGCTAAGCGCTTGGCTTGGCGCTTTTCTTGGCGCGTAGCTTGGCACTTGGCTTTATGCTTAACATGGCGTTTGGCTTGGCGCATGGCATGGCGCTCTCCTTGGCGCGTGGCTTGGCGCTTGCCTTGGCGCTTTTCTTGGCGCGTGGTTTGTCGCTTGGCTTGGCGCTTGGTTTAACGCTTGGTTTGGCGCATGGTTTGGCGCTCTCCTTAACGCGTGGCTTGGCGCTTGGCTGGGCGCTTGGCTTGGCGCTGGGCTTGGCGCTGGGCTTGGCGCTTGTATTTGCGCTTTTCTTAGCGCGTGGCTTGGTGCTTGGCTTGCCGCTTTCATGGCGCGTGGCTTGTCGCTTGGCGTGGCGCTTTCTTGGCGCGTGGCTTGTCGCTTGGCTTGGCGCTCTCCTTAAAGTGTGGCTTAGCGCTTGGCTTGGCGCTTTTCTTGGCGAGTGGCTTGTCGCTTGGCTTGGTGCTTTTCTTGGTGCGTGGCTTAGCACTTGGATTGGCGCTTGGCCAGACGCTTGGCATGGCGCATGCCTTGGCGCTCTCCTCGGCGCGTGGTTTGGCGCTTGGCTTTGCGTTTGGCTTGGCGCTTGTCTCGGCGCTTGGCTTGACGCTTTTCTTGGCGCGTGGATTGGCGCGTAGCTTGGCGCTTGGCTGGGCGCTTGGCTTGGCGCTTGGCTTGCGCTTAGCTTGGCGTTTTTGTTGGCGCGTAGCTGAGCGCTTGGCTTGGCGCTTGGCTTGGCGCTTTTCTTGGCGCTTTTCTTGGCGCGTGGCTTGGCGGTTGGCTTAGCGCTTTTCTTGGCGCGTGGCTTAGCGCTTGTTTGGGCGCTTTTCTTGGCGTGTGGCTTGGCACTTGGCTTGGCGCTTTGTTTGGCGCTTGGCTTGGCGCTTGGCTTGGCGCTTTTCTTGGCGCTTTTCTTGGCGCTTGGCTTGGTGCTTGTCTTGGCTCTTTGGCTTGGCGCCTGTCTTGGCGCATGGTTTAACGCACTCCTTGGAGCGTGGATAGGCGCTTGGCTAGGCGCTTGGCTTGGCGCTTGGTTTGGCGTTTTTCTTGGAGCTTTTCTTGGCGCTTTTCTTGGCGCGTGGCTTGGCGCATAGCTTGGCGGTTGGCTTAACGCTCTCCTTGGCACGTGGCTTAGCGCTTGGCTGTGCGCTTGGCTTGGCGTTTGGCTTGGCGCTTTTCTTGGCGCGTGGTTTGTCGCTTGGCTTGGCACCTGGCTTCATGCTTAGCATGGCGCTTGGGTTGGCGCATGGCTTGGCGCTTTCCTTGGCGCGTGGCTTGGCGCTTGGCTTGGCGCATAGCTTGGCGTTCTCCTTGGCGCGTGGCTTGGCGCTTGGCTTGACGCTTGGCTTGGCGCTTCTCTTGGCGCTTGGTTTGGCGCTTGGCTTAACGCTTGGTTTGGCGCTCTCTTTGGCGCGTGGCTTGGCGCTTGGCTTGCCGCTTGGCTTGGCGCTTGGCTTGGCGCTTGGCTTGGCGCTTTTTTTGACGCGTGGCTTAGCGCTTGGCTTTGCGTTTCTTTTAGCGCGTGGCTTGGTGCTTGGCTTGCCGCTTTCATGGCGCGTGGCTTGTCGCTTGGCCTAGCGCTTTTCTTGGCGCGTAATTTGGTGCGTGGCTTGGCGCTTAACTGGGCGCTTGGCTTGGCGTTTGGATTGGCGCTTTTCTTGGCGCTTTTCTTGGCGCGTGGCTTGGCGGTTGGCTTAGCGCTTTTTTTGGCGCGTGGCTTAGCGCTTGTTTGGGCGCTAGGCTTGACGTTTGGCTTGGCGCTTTTCGTGGCACGTGGCTTGTCGCCTGGCTTGGCGCTTTTCTTGGCGTGTGGCTTGGCACTTGGCTTGGCGCTTAACTTTGTGTTTTGTTTGGCGCACGGCTTGGCGGTATCCTTGGCGCTTTGTTTGGCGCTTGGCTTGGCGCTTGGCTTGGCGGTTTTCTTGGCGCTTTTCTTGGCGCGTGGCTTGGCGGTTGTCTTGGCTCTTTGGCTTGGCGCCTGTCTTGGCGCATGGTTTAACGCACTCCTTGGCGCGTGGATAGGCGCTTGGCAAGGCGCTTGGCTTGGCGCTTGGTTTGGCGTTTTTCTTGGCGCGTAGCTTGTCGCTTGGCTTGGTGCTTTTCTTGGCGCGTGGCTTGGTACTTGGCTTGGCGCTTGGCATGGCGCGTGGCTTGGCGCTTTTCTTGGCGCCTGGCTTGGCGCATGGCTTGGCGGTTGGCTTAACGCTCTCTTTGGCACGTTGCTTAGCGCTTGGCTGTGCGCTTGGCTTGGCGTTTGGCTTGGCGCTTTTTTTGGCGCGTGGTTTGTCGCTTGGTTTGGCGCTTTTCTTGGCGTGTGGCTTGGCGCTTGGCTAGACGCTTGGCTTGGCGCTTCGCTTGGCGCTCGGCTTGGCGCTCGGTTTGGCGCTTGGCTTGGCGCTTGGTTTAGCGCTTGGTTTGGCGCATGGTTTGGCGCTCTCCTTGGAGCGTGGCTTGGCGCTCTTCTTGGAGCGTGGCTTGGCGCTCGGCTTGGCGCTCGGTTTGGCGCTTGGCTTGGCGCTTGGTTTAACGCTTGGTTTGGCGCATGGTTTGGCGCTCTCCTTGGCGCTTAGCTTGGCGCTTGGCTTTGCGCTTTCATGGCGCGCGCCTTGTCGCTTGGCTTGGCGCTTTCTTGGTGTGTTGCTTGTCGCTTGGCCTAGCGCTTTTCTTGGCGCGTGATCTGGTGCGTGGCTTGGCGCTTGGATGGGCGCTTGCCTTGGCGTTTGGCTTAGCGCATGTCTTGGCGCTTGGCTTGGCGCTTGGCTTGGCGCTTGGCTTGGCGCTCGGCTTGGCGCGATCTTGGCGGGTGGCTTGGCGCTTGGCTTGGCGTTTGGTTTGGCGCATAGCTTGGCGCTTGTCTGGGCGCTTGGCTTGGCGCTTGGCTTGGCGCCTGGCTTGGCGCTTGGCTTGGCGCTTTCTTGGCGCGTGGTTTGTCGCTTGGCTTGGCGCTTTTCTTGGCGGGTGGCTTGGCGCTTGGCTTGGCGTTTGGTTTGGCGCATGGCTTGGCGCTTGTCTGGGTGCTTGGTTTGGCGCTTGGCTTGTCGCTTGGCTTGTCGCTTTCTTTGGCGTTTTTCTTGGCGGGTGGTTCTGCACTTGGCTTGGCGCTTGGCTTAGCGCGTGGTTTGGCGCTTTTTTTGGCGCGTGGTTTGGCGTGTGGCTTTGCGCTTGGCTGGCTGGGCACTTGGTTTAGCGCTTGGCTTGACGCTTGGCTTGGCGTTTTCCTTGGCGCGTGGCTTGGCGCTTCTCTTAGCGCGTGGCTTGGCACTTGGCTTGCCGCTTGGCTTGCCGCTTGGCTTGGCGCTTGGCTTGGCAATTTTCTTGGCGCATTTCTTGATGCGTGGCTTGCCGCTTGGCTTGGCGTTTGGCTTGGCGATTTTCTTGGCGCATTTCTTGATGCGTGGCTTGGCGCTTGGCTTGGCGCTTGGCTTGGCGCTCGGCTTGGCGCGATCTTGGCGGGTGGCTTGGCGCTTGGCTTGGCGTTTTGTTTGGCGCTTGCCTTGGCGATTTTCTTGGCGGGTGGCTTGGGGCTTGGTTTGGCGTTTTGTTTGGCGCATGGCTTGGCGTTTGTCTGGGCGCTTGGCTTGGCGCTTGGCTTGGCGCTTGGCTTGGCGCTTGGCTTGGCGCTTGGCTTGGCGCTTGGCTTGTCGCTTGGCTTGGCGCTTGGCTTGGCGCTGTTCTTAGCTCGTGGTTTGGCACTTGGCTTGCCGCTTGGCTTGGCGCTTGGCTTGGCGCTTTTCTTGGCACTTTTTTGGCGCTTTTCTTGGCGCTCTCCTTGGCGTTTGGCTTGGCGCTTGGCTAAGCGCTTGGGTTGGCGCTTTTCTTGGCGCGTAGCTTGGCACTTGGCTTTATGCTTAACATGGCGTTTGGCTTGGCGCATGGCATGGCGCTCTCCTTGGCGCGTGGCTTGGCGCTTGCCTTGGCGCTTTTCTTGGCGCGTGGTTTGTCGCTTGGCTTGGCGCTTGGTTTAACGCTTGGTTTGGCGCATGGTTTGGCGCTCTCCTTAACGCGTGGCTTGGCGCTTGGCTGGGCGCTTGGCTTGGCGCTGGGCTTGGCGCTGGGCTTGGCGCTTGTATTTGCGTTTTTCTTAGCGCGTGGCTTGGTGCTTGGCTTGCCGCTTTCATGGCGCGTGGCTTGTCGCTTGGCGTGGCGCTTTCTTGGCGCGTGGCTTGTTGCTTAGCCTAGCGTTTTTCTTGGCGCCTGATCTGGTGGGTGGCTCGGCGCTTGGCTGGGCGCTTGGCTTGGCGTTTGGCTTGACGCATGGCTTAGCGCTCTTCCTGGAGCGTGGCTTGGCGCTTAGCTTGGCGCATGGCTTGGCGCTCCCCTTGGCGCGTAGCTTGGCGTTTGGCTTTGCGCTTTCATGGCGCGCGCCTTGTCGCTTGGCTTGGCACTTTCTTGGCGCGTTGCTTGTCGCTTGGCCTAGCGCTTTTCTTGGCGCGTGATTTGGTGCGTGGCTTGGCGCTTGGCTGGGCGCTTGCCTTGGCGTTTGGATTAGCGCATGGCTTGGCGCTTGGCTTGGCGCTCGGCTTGGCGCTCGGCTTGGCGCGATCTTGGCGGGTGGCTTGGCGCTTGGCTTGGCGTTTGGTTTGGCGCATGGCTTGGCGCTTGTCTGGGCGCTTGGCTTGGCGCTTGGCTTGACGCTTGGCTTGGCGCTTGGCTTGGCGCTTGTCTGGGCGCTTGGCTTGGCGCTTGGCTTGGCGCTTGGCTTGGCGCTTGGCTTGGCGCTTTCTTGGCGCGTGGCTTGTCGCTTGGCTTGGCGCTTTCCTTGGCGGGTGGCTTGGCGTTTGGTTTGGCGTTTGTCTTGGTACATGGTTTGGCGCATGGCTTGGCGCTTTTCTTTGCGCGTGGTTAGGCGCTTGTCTGGGCGCTTGGCTAGGCGCTTGGCTTGTCGCTTGCTTTGGCGCCTTCCTTGGCGGGTGGTTCTGCATTTGGCTTGGCGCTTGGCTTAGCGTGTGGTTTGGCGCTTTTCTTGGCGCGAGGTTTGGCGTGTGGCTTAGCTCTTGGCTGGCTGGGCACTTGGCTTAGCGCTTGGCTTGGCGTTTTCCTTGGCGCGTGGCTTGGCGCTTCTCTTAGCGCGTGGCTTGGCACTTGGCTTGCCGCTTGGCTTGGCGCTTGGCTTGGCACGTGGCTTAGCGCTTGGCTGTGCGCTTGGCTTGGCGTTTGGCTTGGCGCTTTTTTTGGCGCGTGGTTTGTCGCTTGGTTTGGCGCTTTTCTTGGCGTGTGGCTTGGCGCTTGGCTAGACGCTTGGCTTGGCGCTTCGCTTGGCGCTCGGCTTGGCGCTCGGTTTGGCGCTTGGCTTGGCGCTTGGTTTAGCGCTTGGTTTGGCGCATGGTTTGGCGCTCTCCTTGGAGCGTAGCTTGGCGCTCTTCTTGGAGCGTGGCTTGGCGCTTAGCTTGGCGCTCGGCTTGGCGCTCGGTTTGGCGCTTGGCTTGGCGCTTGGTTTAACGCTTGGTTTGGCGCATGGTTTGGCGCTCTCCTTGGCGCGTAGCTTGGCGCTTGGCTTTGCGCTTTCATGGCGCGCGCCTTGTCGCTTGGCTTGGCGCTTTCTTGGTGTGTTGCTTGTCGCTTGGCCTAGCGCTTTTCTTGGCGCGTGATCTGGTGCGTGGCTTGGCGCTTGGATGGGCGCTTGCCTTGGCGTTTGGCTTAGCGCATGTCTTGGCGCTTGGCTTGGCGCTTGGCTTGGCGCTTGGCTTGGCGCTCGGCTTGGCGCGATCTTGGCGGGTGGCTTGGCGCTTGGCTTGGCGTTTGGTTTGGCGCATGGCTTGGCGCTTGTCTGGGCGCTTGGCTTGGCGCTTGGCTTGGCGCCTGGCTTGGCGCTTGGCTTGGCGCTTTCTTGGCGCGTGGTTTGTCGCTTGGCTTGGCGCTTTTCTTGGCGGGTGGCTTGGCGCTTGGCTTGGCGTTTGGTTTGGCGCATGGCTTGGCGCTTGTCTGGGTGCTTGGTTTAGCGCTTGGCTTGTCGCTTGGCTTGTCGCTTTCTTTGGCGTTTTTCTTGGCGGGTGGTTCTGCACTTGGCTTGGCGCTTGGCTTAGCGCGTGGTTTGGCGCTTTTTTTGGCGCGTGGTTTGGCGTGTGGCTTTGCGCTTGGCTGGCTGGGCACTTGGCTTAGCGCTTGGCTTGACGCTTGGCTTGGCGTTTTCCTTGGCGCGTGGCTTGGCGCTTCTCTTAGCGCGTGGCTTGGGACTTGGCTTGCCGCTTGGCTTGCCGCTTGGCTTGGCGCTTGGCTTGGCGATTTTCTTGGCGCATTTTTTGATGCGTGGCTTGGCGCTTGGCTTGGCGCTTGGCTTGGCGCTTGGCTTGGCGCTCGGCTTGGCGCGTGGATTGGCGCTTGGTTTAACGCTTGGTTTGGGGCATGGTTTGGCGCTCTCCTTGGCGCGTGGCTTGGCGCTTGGCTGGGCGCTTGGCTTGGCGCTTGGCTTGGCGCTTGGCTTTGCGCTTTTCTTAACGCGTGGCTTGGTGCTTGGCTTGCCGCTTTCATGGCGCGTGTCTTGTCGCTTGGCGTGGCGCTTTCTTGGCGCGTGGCTTGTTGCTTAGCCTAGCGTTTTTCTTGGCGCCTGATCTGGTGGGTGGCTCGGCGCTTGGCTGGGCGCTTGGCTTGGCGTTTGGCTTGACGCATGGCTTAGCGCTCTTCCTGGAGCGTGGCTTGGCGCTTAGCTTGGCGCATGGCTTGGCGCTCCCCTTGGCGCGTAGCTTGGCGTTTGGCTTTGCGCTTTCATGGCGCGCGCCTTGTCGCTTGGCTTGGCACTTTCTTGGCGCGTTGCTTGTCGCTTGGCCTAGCGCTTTTCTTGGCGCGTGATTTGGTGCGTGGCTTGGCGCTTGGCTGGGCGCTTGCCTTGGCGTTTGGATTAGCGCATGGCTTGGCGCTTGGCTTGGCGCTCGGCTTGGCGCTCGGCTTGGCGCGATCTTGGCGGGTGGCTTGGCGCTTGGCTTGGCGTTTGGTTTGGCGCATGGCTTGGCGCTTGTCTGGGCGCTTGGCTTGGCGCTTGGCTTGACGCTTGGCTTGGCGCTTGGCTTGGCGCTTGTCTGGGCGCTTGGCTTGGCGCTTGGCTTGGCGCTTGGCTTGGCCCTTGACTTGGCGCTTTCTTGGCGCGTGGCTTGTCGCTTGGCTTGGCGCTTTCCTTGGCGGGTGGCTTGGCGTTTGGTTTGGCGTTTGTCTTGGTACATGGTTTGGCGCATGGCTTGGCGCTTTTCTTTGCGCGTGGTTAGGCGCTTGTCTGGGCGCTTGGCTAGGCGCTTGGCTTGTCGCTTGCTTTGGCGCCTTCCTTGGCGGGTGGTTCTGCATTTGGCTTGGCGCTTGGCTTAGCGTGTGGTTTGGCGCTTTTCTTGGCGCGAGGTTTGGCGTGTGGCTTAGCTCTTGGCTGGCTGGGCACTTGGCTTAGCGCTTGGCTTGGCGTTTTCCTTGGCGCGTGGCTTGGCGCTTCTCTTAGCGCGTGGCTTGGCACTTGGCTTGCCGCTTGGCTTGGCGCTTGGCTTGGCGATTTTCTTGGCGCATTTCTTGATGCGTGGCTTGGCTCTTGGCTTGGCGCTTGGCTTGGCGCTCGGCTTGGCGCTTGGATTGGCGCTTGGTTTAACGCTTGGTTTGGCGCATGGTTTGGCGCTCTCCTTGGCGCGTGGCTTGGCGCTTGTCTGGGCGCTTGGCTTGGCGCTTGGCTTGGCGTTTTCCTTGGCGCGTGGCTTGGCGCTTCTTTTAGCGCGTGGCTTGGCACTTGTCTTGCCGCTTGGCTTGGCGCTTGGCTTGGCGATTTTCTTGGCGCATTTCTTGATGCGTGGCTTGGCGTTTGGCTTGGCGCATTGCTTGGCGCTCTCCTTGGCGCGTGGCTTAGCGCTTGGCTTTGCGCTTTCATGGCGCGCGCCTTGTCGCTTGGCTTGGCGCTTTCTTGGCTCGTTGCTTGCCGCTTGGCCTAGCGCTTTTCTTGGCTCGTGATTCCTTGCGTGGCTTAACACTTGGCTGGGCGCTTGGCTTGGCGTTTGGCTTAGCACATGGCTTGGCGCTTGGCTTGGCGCTTGGCTTGGCGCTCGGCTTGGCGCGATCTTGGCGGGTGGCTTGGCGCTTGGCTTGGCGTTTTGTTTGGCGCATGGCTTGGCGCTTGTCTGGGCGCTTGGCTTGGCGCTTGGCATGGCGCTTGGCTTGGCGCTTGGCTTGGCGCTTGGCTTGGCGCTTGGCTTGGCGCTTTTCTTGGAGCGTGTCTTAACGCGTGGCTTGTCGCTTGGCTTGGCGCTTTACTTGGCGCGTGGCTTGGCGCTTGGCTTGGCGCCTTTCTTGGTGCGTGGCTTGGCGCTATTCTTGGCGCTTTCGTTGGCGCGTGGCTTAACGCTTGGCTTGGCGCATAGCTTGGCGTTCTCCTTGGCGCGTGGCTTGGCGCTTGGCTAGACGCTTGGCTTGGCGCTTCTCTTGGCGCTTGGTTTGGCGCTTGTCTGGGAGCTTGGCTTGGCGCTTTCTTAACGCGAGGCTTGGAGCTTTTCTTATCGCGTTGCTTGGCGCTTGGCTTGGCGCTTGGCGTGGCGTTTGGCTTGGCGCGTGGCTTGGCGCATTGCTTGGCGCTCTTCTTGGCGCGTGGCTTGCCGCTTGTCTGGGCGCTTAGGTTGGCGCTTGGCTTGGCGCTTGGGTTGGCGCTTTCTTGGCGCGTGGCGTGACGTGTGGCTTGGCGCTTGGTTGGCTAAGCGCTTGGCTTAGCGCTTGGCTTGACGCTTGGCTTGGCGCTTTCCTTGACGCGTGGCTTAGCGCCTCTCTTGGCGCGTGGTTTGGCACTTGGCTTGCCGCTTGGCTTGGCGCGTGGCATGGCGCTTTTCTTGGCGCGTGATTTGGTGCGTGGCTTGGCGCTTGGCTGGGCGCTTGCCTTGGCGTTTGGATTAGCGCATGGCTTGGCGCTTGGCTTGGCGCTCGGCTTGATGCGATCTTGGCGGGTGGCTTGGCGCTTGGCTTGGCGTTTGGTTTGGCGCATGGCTTGGCGCTTGTCTGGGCGCTTGGCTTGGCGCTTATCTTGGCGCTTGGCTTGGCGCATGGCATGGCGCTCTCCTTGGCGCGTGGCTTGGCGCCAGCCTTGGCGCTTTTCTTGGCGCGTGGTTTGTCGCTTGGCTTGGCGCTTGGTTTAACGCTTGGTTTGGCGCATGGTTTGGCGCTCTCCTTAACGCGTGGCTTGGCGCTTGGCTGGGCGCTTGGCTTGGCGCTGGGCTTGGCGCTGGGCTTGGCGCTTGTATTTGCGCTTTTCTTAGCGCGTGGCTTGGTGCTTGGCTTGCCGCTTTCATGGCGCGTGGCTTGTCGCTTGGCGTGGCGCTTTCTTGGCGCGTGGCTTGTTGCTTGGCCTAGCGCTTTTCTTGGCGCGTGATTTGGTGCGTGGCTTGGCGCTTGGCTGGGCGCTTGCCTTGGCGTTTGGATTAGCGCATGGCTTGGCGCTTGGCTTGGCGCTCGGTTTGGCGCTCGGCTTGGCGCGATCTTGGCGGGTGGCTTGGCGCTTGGCTTGGCGTTTGGTTTGGCGCATGGCTTAGCGCTTGTCTGGGCGCTTGGCTTGGCGCTTGGCTTGACGCTTGGCTTGGCGCTTGGCTTGGCGCTTGTCTGGGCGCTTGGCTTGGCGCTTGGCTTGGCGCTTGGCTTGGCGCTTGGCTTGGCGCTTTCTTGGCGCGTGGCTTGTCGCTTGGCTTGGCGCTTTCCTTGGCGGGTGGCTTGGCGTTTGGTTTGGCGTTTGTCTTGGTACATGGTTTGGCGCATGGCTTGGCGCTTTTCTTTGCGCGTGGTTAGGCGCTTGTCTGGGCGCTTGGCTAGGCGCTTGGCTTGTCGCTTGCTTTGGCGCCTTCCTTGGCGGGTGGTTCTGCATTTGGCTTGGCGCTTGGCTTAGCGTGTGGTTTGGCGCTTTTCTTGGCGCGAGGTTTGGCGTGTGGCTTAGCTCTTGGCTGGCTGGGCACTTGGCTTAGCGCTTGGCTTGGCGTTTTCCTTGGCGCGTGGCTTGGCGCTTCTCTTAGCGCGTGGCTTGGCACTTGGCTTGCCGCTTGGCTTGGCGCTTGGCTTGGCGATTTTCTTGGCGCATTTCTTGATGCGTGGCTTGGCTCTTGGCTTGGCGCTTGGCTTGGCGCTCGGCTTGGCGCTTGGATTGGCGCTTGGTTTAACGCTTGGTTTGGCGCATGGTTTGGCGCTCTCCTTGGCGCGTGGCTTGGCGCTTGTCTGGGCGCTTGGCTTGGCGCTTGGCTTAGCGCTTGGCTTGGCGTTTTCCTTGGCGCGTGGCTTGGCGCTTCTCTTAGCGCGTGGCTTGGCACTTGTCTTGCCGCTTGGCTTGGCGCTTGGCTTGGCGATTTTCTTGGCGCATTTCTTGATGCGCACGCACCAAATTACGCGCCAAGAAAAGCGCTAGGCCAAGCGACAAGCCACGCGCCATAAAAGCGGCAAGCCAAGCACCAAGCCACGCGCTAAAAGAAGCGCAAAGCCAAGCGCCAAGCCACGCGCCAGGCCACGCGCCAAAAAAAGCGCCAATCCAAGCGCCAAGCTAAGCGCCCAGCCAAACATTAAGCCAAGCGGTAAGCCAAGCGCCAAACCAAGCGCCAAGAGAAGCGCCAAGCTAAGCGTCTAGCCAAGCGCCAAGCCACGCGCCAAGGAGAACGCCAAGCTATGCGCCAAGCCAAGCGTTAAGCCACGCGCCAACGAAAGCGCCAA
Source organism: Agriotes lineatus (assembly GCA_940337035.1). Taxonomy (NCBI): domain Eukaryota; kingdom Metazoa; phylum Arthropoda; class Insecta; order Coleoptera; family Elateridae; genus Agriotes; species Agriotes lineatus. The sequence continues at coordinate 299,652 of CALNHX010000363.1, forward strand.
GATTAGCCCCAAGCCACGCACCAAGAAAGGCGCCAAGCCAAGCGCCAATCCACGCGCCAAGTAAAGCGCCAAGCCAAGCGACAAGCCACGCGTTAAGACACGCTCCAAGAAAAGCGCCATGCCAAGCGCCAAGCCAAGCGCCAAGCCAAGCGCCAAGCCAAGCGCCATGCCAAGCGCCAAGCCAAGCGCCCAGACAAGCGCCAAGCCATGCGCCAAACAAAACGCCAAGCCAAGCGCCAAGCCACCCGCCAAGATCGCGCCAAGCCGAGCGCCAAGCCAAGCGCCAAGCCAAGCGCCAAGCCATGCGCTAAGCCAAACGCCAAGCCAAGCGCCCAGCCAAGTGTTAAGCCACGCAAGGAATCACGAGCCAAGAAAAGCGCTAGGCCAAGCGGCAAGCAACGAGCCAAGAAAGCGCCAAGCCAAGCGACAAGGCGCGCGCCATGAAAGCGCAAAGCCAAGCGCTAAGCCACGCGCCAAGGAGAGCGCCAAGCAATGCGCCAAGCCAAACGCCAAGCCACGCGACAAGAAAAGCGCCACGCCATGCGCCAAGCCAAGCGACAAGCCACGCGCAAAAAAAAGCGCCAAGCCAAGCGCCAAGGCAAGCGCCAAGCCCAGCGCCAAAGAGAGCGCCAAGCCATGCGCCAAGCCAAGCGCCATGCTAAGCATAAACCCAAGTGCCAAGCTACGCGCCAAGAAAAGCGTCAAGCCAAGCGCTTAGCCAAGCGCCAAGCCAAACGCCAAGGAGAGCGCCAAGCCAAGCGACAAGCCACGCGTTAACTTACGCGCCAAGAAAAACGCCAAGCTAAGCGCCAAGCCAAGCGCCAAGCAAAGCGCCAAACCACGTGCCAAAAAAAAAGCCATGCCATGCGCCAAGCCAAGTGACAAACCACGCGCAAAGAAAAGCGCCAAGCCAAGCGCCAAGCCACGCGCCAAAGAGAGCGCCAAGCCATGCGCCAAGCCAAGCGCCATGCTAAGCATAAAACCAAGTGCCAAGCTACGCGCCAAGAAAAGCGTCAAGCCAAGCGCTTAGCCTAGCGCCAAACCACGTGCCAAAAAAAGGGCCAAACCAAGCGCCAAGCCAAGCGCCAAGTTAAGCGCCAAGCCAAGTGCCAAGAACAGCGCTAAGGGAAGCGCCAGGCTAAGCACCAAACCAAAGTCCAAGGAGAGCGCCAAGCCATGCGCCAAGCTAAGCATCAAGCCAAGCGCCAAGCCAAGCGCCAAACCACGTGCCAAAAAAAGGGCCAAGCCAAGCGCCAAGCCAAGCGCCAAGTTAAGCGCCAAGCCAAGTGCCAAGAACAGCGCTAAGCGAAGCGCCAGGCTAAGCACCAAACCAAACGCCAAGGAGAGCGCCAAGCCATGCGCCAAGACGAGCGTTAAGCCACGCGCCAAGAAAGGCGCCAAGAAAAGCTCTAAGACAAGCGCCAGGCCAAGCAGCAAACCAAGCGGCAAGCCAAGTGCCAAACCACGCGCCAAGAAAAGCGCCAAGCCAAGCGCCAAGCCAAGCGCCAAGCTACGCGCCAAGAAATGTGCCAAGAAAAGCGTCAAGCCAAGCGCCAAGCCAAGCGCCAAGCCAAGCGGCAAGCCAAGTGCAAAGCCAAGCTCCAAGAAAGGCGCTAATCCAAGCGCCAGGCCAAGCGCCAAGCCAAGCGGCAAGCCAGGTTCCAAACCACGCTACAAGAAAGCCGCCAAGCCAAGCGCCAGGTTAAGCGCCAAGCCAATTGCCAAGCCAAGTGCCCAGCCAAGCGCCAAGCGACGCGCCAAAAAAAGCGCCAAGTTACGCGCCAAGAAAAGCGCCAAGAAAAGCGCCAAGCCAAGCGCCAAGCAAAGCGCCAAGCCAAGCGGCAAGCCAAGCGCCAAGCCAAGCGCCAAGCCAAGCGCCAAGCCAAGCGCCAAGCCAAGCGCCAAGCCAAGCGCCAAGCCAAGCGCCAAGCCACGCGCCAAGATATGCGCCAAGAAAAGCGCCAAGCCAAACGCCAAGCAAAGCGCCAAGCCAAGCGCCAAGCCAAGCGCCAAGCCAAGCGCCAAGCCAAGCGCCAAGAAAGGCGCCAAGCCAAGCGTTAAGCCAAGCGCTAAACCAAGCGCCCAGCCAGCAAAGCGCCAAGCCAAGCGCCAAGCCAAGCGCTAAGCCAAGCGCCAAACCAAGCGCCAAGCCAAGCGCCCAGACAAGCGCCAAGCCACGCGCTATGGAGAGCGCCAAGCCAAGCGCCAAGTCAAGCGCCAAGCCAGAGGCCAAGCCAAGCGCCAAGCCACGCGCCAAGAAAGCGGCAAGCCAAGCGACAAGCCACGCGCGCAGAAAACGCCAAGCCAAGCGTTCAGTCAAGCGCCAAGCAACGCGCCAAGGAGAGCGATAAGCCATGCGTCAAGCCAAGCACCAAGCCAAGCGCCAAGCCAAGTGGCAAGCCACGCGCCAAGCCACGCGCCAAGAAAGCCCCAAGCCAAGCGCCAAGCCAAGCGCCAAGCCAAGCGCCCAGCCAAGCGCTTAACCAAGCGTCAAGCCACGCGCCAAGAAGAGCGCCAAAACATGCGCTAAGCCAAATTCCAAGCCAAGCGCCCAGCCATGCGCCAAGCCACGCACCAAATCACGCGCCAAGAAAAGCGCTAGGCAATGCGACAATCCACGCGCCAAGAAAGCGCCAAGCCAAGCGACAAGCCACGCTCCATGAAAGCGCCAAGCCAAGCGCCAAGCCACGCGCCAAGGAGAGCGCCAAGCCATGCGCCAAGCCAAACGCCAAGCCAAGCGCCCAGTTAAGCGCCAAGCCACGCACCAAATTACGCGCCAAGAAAAGCGCTAGGCCAAGCGACAAGCCACGCGCCATGAAAGCGGCAAGCCAAGCACCAAGCCACGCGCTAAAAGAAACGCAAAGCGAAGCGCCAAGCCACGCGCCAAGCCACGCGTCAGAAAAAGCGCCAAGCCATGCGCCAAGCCAAGCGCCAAGCCAAGCGCCAAGCCAAGCGCCAAGCCAAGCGCCAAACCAAGCGCCAAAAGAAGCGCCAAGCCAAGCGTCTAGCCAAACGCCAAGCCACGCGCCAAGGAGAACGCCAAGCTATGCGCCAAGCCAAGCGCCAAGCCAAGCGCCATGTTAAGCATGAAGCCACGTGCCAAGCTACGCTCAAAGAAAAGCGTCAAACCAAGCGCCAAGCCATGCGCACAGCCAAGCGCCAAGGCAAGCGCTAAGCCAAGCGCCCAGCCAACCAAACGCCAAGCCACACGCCAAGCCACGCGTCAAGGAAAGCGCCAAGCCAAGCGTCAAGCCAAGCGCTAAGCCAAGCGCTTAGCCAACCAAGCGCCAAGCCACACGTCAAGCCACGCGCCAAGAAAGCGCCAAGCCAAGCGCCAACCTAAGCGCCCAGACAAGCGGCAAGCCACGCGCCAAGAAGAGCGCCAAGCAATGCGCCAAGCCACGCGCCAAGCCAAACGCCACGCCAAGCGCCAAGCCAAGCGCCAAGCAACGCGCCAAGAAAAGCTCCAAGCCTCGCGTTAAGAAAGCGCCAAGCCAAGCTCCCAGACAAGCGCCAAACAACGCGCCAAGAAGAGCGCCAAACCATGCGCCACGCCATGCGCCAAGTTAGACGCCAAGCCAAGCGCCAAGCCACCCGCCAAGAAAAGCGCCAAGCCAAGCGACAAGCCAAGCGCCAAGTGAAGCCCCAAGCCAAGCGCCCAGCCAAGCGCTTAGCCAAGCGTCAAGCCACGCGCCAAGAAGAGGGCCAAAACATGCGCTAAGCCAAACTCCAAGCCATGCGCCAAGCCAAACGCCACGCCAAGCGCCAAGCCAAGCGCCAAGCAACCCGCCAAGAAAAGCGCCAAGCCAAGCTCCCAGACAAGCGCCAAACAACGCGCCAAGAAGAGCGCCAAGCCAAGCGCCAAGCCAAGCGCCAAGCCAAGCGCCAAGCCAAGCGCCAAGCCAAGCGCCAAGCCAAGCGCTTAGCCAAGCGTCAAGCCACGCGCCAAAAAGAGCGCCAAAACTTGCGCTAAGCCAAACTCCTAGCCAAGCGCCCAGCCAAGCGACAAGCCACGCTCCATGAAAGCGCCAAGCCAAGCGCCACGCCACGCGCCAAGGAGAGCGCCAAGCCATGCGCCAAGCCAAACGCCAAGCCAAGCGCCCAGTTAAGCGCCAAGCCACGCACCAAATTACGCGCCAAGAAAAGCGCTAGGCCAAGCGACAAGCCACGCGCCATAAAAGCGGCAAGCCAAGCACCAAGCCACGCGCTAAAAGAAGCGCAAAGCCAAGCGCCAAGCCACGCGCCAGGTCACGCGCCAAAAAAAGCGCCAATCCAAGCGCCAAGCTAAGCGCCCAGCCAAACATTAAGCCAAGCGGTAAGCCAAGCGCCAAACCAAGCGCCAAGAGAAGCGCCAAGCCAAGCGTCTAGCCAAGCGCCAAGCCACGCGCCAAGGAGAACGCCAAGCTATGCGCCAAGCCAAGCGTTAAGCCACGCGCCAACGAAAGCGCCAAGATTAGCGCCAAGCCACGCGCCAAGTAAAGCGCCAAGCCAAGCGACAAGCCACGCGTTAAGACACGCTCCAAGAAAAGCGCCAAGCCAAGCGCCAAGCCAAGCGCCAAGCCAAGCGCCAAGCCAAGCGCCATGCCAAGCGCCAAGCCAAGCGCCCAGACAAGCGCCAAGCCATGCGCCAAACAAAACGCCAAGCCAAGCGCCAAGCCACCCGCCAAGATCGCGCCAAGCCGAGCGCCAAGCCAAGCGCCAAGCCAAGCGCCAAGCCATGCGCTAAGCCAAACGCCAAGCCAAGCGCCCAGCCAAGTGTTAAGCCACGCAAGGAATCACGAGCCAAGAAAAGCGCTAGGCCAAGCGGCAAGCAACGAGCCAAGAAAGCGCCAAGCCAAGCGACAAGGCGCGCGCCATGAAAGCGCAAAGCCAAGCGCTAAGCCACGCGCCAAGGAGAGCGCCAAGCAATGCGCCAAGCCAAACGCCAAGCCACGCATCAAGAAATGCGCCAAGAAAATCGCCAAGCCAAGCGCCAAGCCAAGCGCCAAGCCAAGCGCCAAACCAAGCGCCAAAAGAAGCGCCAAGCCAAGCGTCCAGCCAAACGCCAAGCCACGCGCCAAGGAGAACGCCAAGCTATGCGCCAAGCCAAGCGCCAAGCCAAGCGCCATGCTAAGCATGAAGCCACGTGCCAAGCTACGCTCCAAGAAAAGCGTCAAACCAAGCGCCAAGCCATGCGCCCAGCCAAGCGCCAATGCAAGCGCTAAGCCAAGCGCCCAGCCAACCAAACGCCAAGCCACACGCCAAGCCACGCGCCAAGAAAAGCGCCATGCCACGCGCCAAGCCAAGCGGCAAGCCAAGTGCCAAACCACGCGCCAAGAGAGGCGCTAAGCCACGCGTCAAGGAAAGCGCCAAGCCAAGCGTCAAGCCAAGCGCTAAGCCAAGCGCTTAGCCAACCAAGCGCCAAGCCACACGTCAAGCCACGCGCCAAGAAAGCGCCAAGCCAAGCGCCAACCTAAGCGCCCAGACAAGCGGCAAGCCACGCGCCAAGAAGAGCGCCAAGCAATGCGCCAAGCCACGCGCCAAGCCAAACGCCACGCCAAGCGCCAAGCCAAGCGCCAAGCAACGCGCCAAGAAAAGCTCCAAGCCTCGCGTTAAGAAAGCGCTAAGCCAAACTCCAAGCCATGCGCCAAGCCAAACCCCACGCCAAGCGCCAAGCCAAGCGCCAAGCAACCCGCCAAGAAAAGCGCCAAGCCAAGCTCCCAGACAAGCGCCAAACAACGCGCCAAGAAGAGCGCCAAGCCAAGCGCCAAGCCAAGCGCCAAGCCAAGCGCCAAGCCAAGCGCCAAGCCAAGCGCCAAGCCAAGCGCTTAGCCAAGCGTCAAGCCACGCGCCAAAAAGAGCGCCAAAACTTGCGCTAAGCCAAACTCCTAGCCAAGCGCCAAGCCAAGCGCCACGCCACGCGCCAAGGAAAGCGCCAAGCCATGCGCCAAGCCAAACGCCAAGCCAAGCGCCCAGTTAAGCGCCAAGCCACGCACCAAATTACGCGCCAAGAAAAGCTCCAAGCCTCGCGTTAAGAAAGCGACAAGCCACGCTCCATGAAAGCGCCCAGACAAGCGGCAAGCCACGCGCCAAGAAGAGCGCCAAGCAATGCGCCAAGCCACGCGCCAAGCCAAACGCCACGCCAAGCGCCAAGCCAAGCGCCAAGCAACGCGACAAGAAAAGCTCCAAGCCTCGCGTTAAGAAAGCGCCAAGCCAAGCTCCCAGACAAGCGCCAAACAACGCGCCAAGAAGAGCGCCAAACCATGCGCCACGCCATGCGCCAAGTTAGACGCCAAGCCAAGCGCCAAGCCACCCGCCAAGAAAAGCGCCAAGCCAAGCGACAAGCCAAGCGCCAAGTGAAGCCCCAAGCCAAGCGCCCAGCCAAGCGCTTAGCCAAGCGTCAAGCCACGCGCCAAGAAGAGCGCCAAAACATGCGCTAAGCCAAACTCCAAGCCATGCGCCAAGCCAAACGCCACGCCAAGCGCCAAGCCAAGCGCCAAGCAACCCGCCAAGAAAAGCGCCAAGCCAAGCTCCCAGACAAGCGCCAAACAACGCGCCAAAAAGAGCGCCAAGCCAAGCGCCAAGCCAAGCGCCAAGCCAAGCGCCAAGCCAAGCGCCAAGCCAAGCGCCAAGCCATGCGCCAAACAAAACGCCAAGCCAAGCGCCAAGCCACCCGCCAAGATCGCGCCAAGACGAGCGCCAAGCCAAGCGCCAAGCCAAGCGCCAAGCCATGCGCTAAGCCAAACGCCAAGCCAAGCGCCCAGCCAAGTGTTAAGCCACGCAAGGAATCACGAGCCAAGAAAAGCGCTAGGCCAAGCGGCAAGCAACGAGCCAAGAAAGCGCCAAGCCAAGCGACAAGGCGCGCGCCATGAAAGAGCAAAGCCAAGCGCTAAGCCACGCGCCAAGGAGAGCGCCAAGCAATGCGCCAAGCCAAACGCCAAGCCACGCATCAAGAAATGCGCCAAGAAAATGGCCAAGCCAAGCGGCAAAACAAGTGCCAAGCCACGCGCTAAGAGAAGCGCCAAGCCACGCGCCAAGGAAAACGCCAAGCCAAGCGCTAAGCCAAGCGCCAAGCCAAGCGCCCAGACATGCGCCAAGCCACGCGCCAAGGAGAGCGCCAAACCATGCGCTTGTCGCTTGGCTTGGCGCATGGCGTGGCGCTTTTCTTGTCGCGTGGCTTGGCGCTTGGCTTAGCGCTTGGCTTGGCGCTTGGCTTGGCGCTTTACTTAGCGCGTGGCTTGTCACTTGGCTTGGGGCATGGCGTGACGCTTTTTTTGGCACGTGGCATGGCGCTTGGCTTGGCGCATGGCTTGGCGCTTTCCTTGGCGCGTGGCTTGTCGCTTTTCTTGGCGCATGGCTTAGCGCTTAGCTTGGCGCTTGGCCTGGCGCTTAGCTTGGCGCTTGGCTTGGCGTTTTTCTTGGCATGTGACTTAACGCGTGGCTTGTCGCTTGGCTTGGCGCTCTCCTTGGCGCGTGGCTTGGAGCTTGGCTTGGCGCCTTTCTTGGCGCGTGGCTCGGCGCCATTCTAGGCTCGTGGCTGGGTCTTTGGCTTGGGGCTTGGCTTGGTGTTTGGCTTGGCGATTGGCTTGGCGTTTTTCTTGGCATGTGACTTAACGCGTGGCTTGTCGCTTGGCTTGGCGCTCTCCTTGGCGCGTGGCTTGTCGCTTGGCTTGGCGCTCTCCTTGGCGCGTGGCTTGGAGCTTGGCTTGGCGCCTTTCTTGGCGTGTGGCTTGGCACTTGGCTTGGCGCTTAACTTGGCGCGTCGCTTGTCGCTTGGCTTGGCGCTCTCTTTGGCGCGTGGCTTGGCGCTTTTCTTGCCGCTTGGCTTAACGCTTTACTTGGCGCGTAGCTTAGCGCGTGGCTTGTCGCTTGGCTTGTCGCTTTTTTTGGCGCTTAGCTTGGCGCTTTTCTTGGCGCGTGGGGTGGCGCGTGGCTTGTCGCTTGGCTTGGCGCATGGCGTGGCTCTTTTCTTGGCGCGTAGCTTGGCGCGTGGCTTGTCGCTTGGCTTGGCGCTTGGCTTGGCGCATTGCGTGGCGCTTTTCTTGGCGCGTGGCTTGGCGCTTGGCTTGGCGCTTGGCTTGGCGCTCTCCTTGGCGCGTGGCTTGGCGCTTGGCTTGCCGCTTGGTTTAAAACTTTTCTTGGCGCGTAGCTTAGCGCGTGGCTTGTCGCTTGGCTTGGCGCAAGGCGTGGCTTTTTTCTTGGCGCGTAGCTTGGCGCGTGGTTTGTCGCTTGGCTTGGCGCTTGGCTTGGCGCATGGCGTGGCGCTTTTCTTGGCGCGTAGCTTGGCGCGTGGCTTGGCGCTTAGCTTGGCGCTTGGCTTGGCGCTCTCCTTAGCGCGTGGCTTGGCGCTTGGCTTGCCGCTTGGTTTAACGCTTTTCTTGGCGTGTAGCTTAGCGCGTGGCTTGTCGCTTGGCTTGGCGCTTTCCTTGGCGCGTGGCTTGGCGCTTGGCTTGCCGCTTGGTTTAACGCTTTTCTTGGCGTGTAGCTTAGCGCGTGGCTTGTCGCTTGGCTTGGCGCTTTCCTTGGCGCGTTGCTTGTCTCTTGACTTGGCGCTTTCCTTAGCGCGTGGCTTGTCGCTTGGCTTGGCGCTCTCCTTGGTGCATAGGGTGGCGCTTTTCTTGGCGCGTGGCTTGGCGCTTTTCTTGCCGCTTGGCTTGGCGCTTGGCTTGGCGTTTTCCTTAGCACGTGGCTTGTTGCTTGGCTTGGCGCATGGCGTGGCGCTTTTCCTGGCGTGTGGCTTGGCGCTTGGCTTGGCGCTTGGATTGGCGCTTGGCTTGGCGTTTTCCTTAGCGCGTGGCTTGTTGCTTGGCTTAACGCTTGGCTTGGCGCCTTTCTTGGCGCTTGGCTTGGCGCTTGGCTTGGCGCTTGGCTTGGCGCTTGGCTTGGCGCTTGGCTTGGCGCTTTGCTTGGCGTTTGGCTTGGCGCTTTTCTTGGCGCATATCATGGCGGGTGGCTTGGCACTTGGCTTGGCGCTTGGCTTGGCGCTTGGCTTGGCGCTTGGCTTGCCGCTTGGCTTGGCGCTTTGCTTGGCGCTTGGCTTGGCGATTTTCTTGGCGCATTTCTTGGCGCGTGGCTTGGCGCTTTTTTTGGCGCGTCGCTTGGCGCTTGGCTGGGCACTTGGCTTGGCAATTGGCTTGGCGCTTAACCTGGCGCTTGGCTTGGCGGCTTTCTTGCAGCGTGGTTTGGCACCTGGCTTGCCGCTTGGCTTGGCGCTGGGCCTGGCGCTTGGATTGGCGCCTTTCTTGGCGCGTGGTTTGGCACTTGGCTTGGCGCTTGGCTTGGCGCTTGGTTTGGCGCTTTTTTTGGCGCGTGGCTTGGCGCTTGGCTGGGCACTTGGCTTGGCAATTGGCTTGGCGCTTAACCTGGCGCTTGGCTTGGCGGCTTTCTTGTAGCGTGGTTTGGCACCTGGCTTGCCGCTTGGCTTGGCGCTTGGCCTGGCGCTTGGATTGGCGCCTTTCTTGGAGCTTGGCTTTGCACTTGGCTTGCCGCTTGGCTTGGCGCTTGGCTTGGCGCTTGGCTTGACGCTTTTCTTGGCGCATTTCTTGGCGCGTAGCTTGGCGCTTGGCTTGGCGCTTGGCTTGGCGCTTTTCTTGGCGCGTGGTTTGGCACTTGGCTTGCCGCTTGGTTTGGTGCTTGGCCTGGCGCTTGGCTTGGCGCTTTTCTTGGCGCCTTTCTTGGCGCGTGGCTTGGCGCTCGTCTTGGCGCATGGCTTGGCGCTCTCCTTGGCGTTTGGTTTGGTGCTTAGCCTGGCGCTTCGCTTAGCGCTGTTCTTGGCACTTGGCTTGGCGCTGAACTTGGCGCTTGGCTTGGCGCTTGGCTTGGCCCTTTTTTTGGCACGTGGTTTGGCGCTTGGCTTGGCGCTTGGCTTGGCGCTTAGCTTGGCGCATGGCTTGGCGCTCTCCTTGGCGTTTGGTTTGGTGCTTAGCCTGGCGCCTCGCTTAGCGCTGTTCTTGGCACTTGGCGTGGCGCTTAACTTGGCGCTTGGCTTGGCGCTTGGCTTGGCCCTTTTTTTGGCACGTGGTTAGGCGCTAGGCTAAGCGCTTGGCTTGACACTTTTCTTGGCGCGTAGCTTGGCACTTGGTTTTATGCTTAGCATGGCGCTTGGCTTGGCGCATGGCTTGGCGCTCTCTTTGGCGCGTGGCTTGGCGCTTGGCTTGGCGCTTTTCTTTGCGCGTGGTTTGTCGCTTGGCTTGGCGCATGGCATGGCCCTTTTTTTGGCACGTGGTTTGGCGCTTGGCTTGGCGCTTAGCTTGGCGTTTTTCTTGGCGCGTAAGTTAACGCGTGGCTTGTCGCTTGGCTTGGCGCTCTCCTTGGCGTTTGGCTTGGCGCTTGGCTAAGCGCTTGGCTTGACGCTTTTCTTGGCTTGTAGCTTGGCACTTGGTTTTATGCTTAGCATGGCGCTTGGCTTGGCGCATGGCTTGGCGCTCTCTTTGGCGCGTGGCTTGGCGCTTGGCTTGGTGCTTGGCTTGGCGCTTTTTTTTGCGCGTGGCTTGTCGCTTGGCTTGGCGCATGGCGTGGCGCTTTTCTTGTCGCGTGGCTTGGCGCTTGGCTTAGCGCTTGGCTTGGCGCTTGGCTTGGCGCTTTTCTTAGCGCGTGGCTTGTTACTTGGCTTGGGGCATGGCGTGACGCTTTTTTTGGCACGTGGCATAGGGCTTGGCTTGGCGCATGGCTTGGCGCTCTCCTTGGCGCGTGGCTTGTCGCTTTTCTTGGCGCATGGCTTAGCGCTTGGTTTGGCGCTTGGCCTGGCGCTTGGCTTGGCGCTTGGCTTGGCGTTTTTCTTGGCATGTGACTTAACGCGTGCCTTGTCGCTTGGCTTGGCGCTCTCCATGGCGCGTGGCTTGGAGCTTGGCTTGGCGCCTTTCTTGGCGCGTGGCTCGGCGCCATTCTAGGCTCGTGGCTGGGTCTTTGGCTTGGGGCTTGGCTTGGTGTTTGGCTTGGCGATTGGCTTGGCGCTTTTCTTGGCGCGTTGCTTGGCGCTTGGGTTGCCGGTTGGCCTGGGGCATGGCTTGGCGCTTTTATTAGCACTTTCCTTGGCGCGTGGTTTAGCGCTTGGCTGGGCGCTTGGCTTGGCGTTTGGCTTGGCATGTGACTTAACGTGTGCCTTGTCGCTTGGCTTGGCGCTCTCCTTGGCGCGTGGCTTGGAGCTTGGCTTGGCGCCTTTCTTGGCGCGTGGCTCGGCGCCATTCTAGGCTCGTGGCTGGGTCTTTGGCTTGGGGCTTGGCTTGGTGTTTGGCTTGGCGATTGGCTTGGCGCTTTTCTTGGCGCGTTGCTTGGCGCTTGGGTTGCCGGTTGGCCTGGGGCATGGCTTGGCGCTTTTATTAGCACTTTCCTTGGCGCGTGGTTTAGCGCTTGGCTGGGCGCTTGGCTTGGCGTTTGGCTTGGCGCTTTTCTTGGCGTGTGGCTTGGCACTTGGCTTGGCGCTTAACTTGGCGCGTCGCTTGTCGCTTGGCTTGGCGCTCTCTTTGGCGCGTGGCTTGGCGCTTTTCTTGCCGCTTGGCTTAACGCTTTACTTGGCGCGTAGCTTAGCGCGTGGCTTGTCGCTTGGCTTGGCGGTTTTTTTGGCGCTTAGCTTGGAGCTTTTCTTGGCGCGTGGAGTGGCGCGTGGCTTGTCGCTTGGCTTGGCGCATGGCGTGGCTCTCTTCTTGGCGCGTAGCTTGGCGCGTGGTTTGTCGCATGGCTTGGCGCTTGGCTTGGCGCATTGCGTGGCGCTTTTCTTGGCGCGTAGCTTGGCGCGTGGCTTGGCGCTTGGCTTGGCGCTTGGCTTGGCGCTCTCCTTGGCGCGTGGCTTGGCGCTTGGCTTGCCGCTTGGTTTAAAGCTTTTCTTGACGCGTAGCTTAGCGCGTGGCTTGTCGCTTGGCTTGGCGCATGGCGTGGCTTTTTTATTGGCGCGTAGCTTGGCGCGTGGTTTGTCGCTTGGTTTGGCGCTTGGCTTGGCGCATGGTGTGGCGCTTTTCTTGGCGCGTAGCTTGGCGCGTGGCTTGGCGCTTAGCTTGGCGCTTGGCTTGACGCTCTCCTTGGCGCGTGGTTTGGCGCTTGGCTTGCCGCTTAGTTTAACGCTTTTCTTGGCGTGTAGCTTAGCGCGTGGCTTGTCGCTTGGCTTGGCGCTTTCCTTGGCACGTGGCTTGGCGCTTGGCTTGCCGATTGGTTTAACGCTTTTCTTGGCGCGTAGCTTAGCGCGTGGCTTGTCGCTTGGCTTGGCGCTCTCCTTGGTGCATAGGGTGGCGCTTTTCTTGGCGCTTGGCTTGGCGCTTGGCTTGGCGTTTTCCTTAGCACGTGGCTTGTTGCTTGGCTTGGCGCATGGCGTGGCGCTTTTCCCGGCGTGTGGCTTGGCGCTTGGCTTGGCGCTTGGCTTGGCGCTTGGATTGGCGCTTGGCTTGGCGTTTTCCTTAGCGCGTGGCTTGTTGCTTGGCTTGGCGCATGGCGTGGCGCTTTTCTTGGCGCGTGGCTTGGCGCTTTTCTTGGCGCTTGGATTGGCGCTTGGCTTGGCGTTTTCCTTAGCACGTGACTTGTTGCTTGGCTTGGCGCATGGCGTGGCGCTTTTCCTGGCGTGTGGCTTGGCGCTTGGCTTGGTGCTTGGCTTAGCGCTTGGCTTGGCGCTTGGCTTGGGGCATGGCGCGGCGCTTTTCTTGTTGCGTGGCTTATCGCTTGGCTTGGCGCTCTCCTTGGAGCGTGGCTTGGCACTTGGCTTGGCGCCTTCCTTGGCGCGTTGCTTGGCGCATGGTTGCCGCTTGGTTTGGGGCTTGGCTTGGCGCTTTTCTTGGCGCTTTCGTTGGCGCGTGGCTTGGCGCTTGGCCTGGAGAATAGCTTGGCGCTCTTCTTTTTGCGTGGCTTGGCGCTTGGCTGGACGCTTGGCTTGGCGCTTGGCTTAGCGCTTGGTTTGGCGCATGGCTTAACGCTCTCCTTGGCGCGTGGCTTGGCGCTTGGCTGGGCGCTTGGCTTGGCGCTTGGGTTGGCGTTTTTCTTGGCGCTTGGCTTGGCGCGTGGCTTGGCGTGTGGCTTGGCGCTTAGCTTTGGACTTTTCTTAGCGCGTGGCTAAGTGCTTGGCCTGCCGCTTGGCTTGGCGCTTGGCTTGGCGCATGGGGTGTTGCTGTCCTTGGCGCGTGGCTTGGCGCTTGGCTGGACGCTTGGCGTGGCGCTTTCTGCGCGCGTGACTTGTCGCTTTCTTAACGCGTGGCTTGGCGCTTGGCTTGGCTCTTGGCTTGGCGCATGGCGTGGCGTTTTTCGTGGCGCGTGGCTTGGCGTTTGGCTTGGCGCTTGGCTTGGCGCCTAGCTTGGCGCTTTTCTTGGCGCGTGGCTTAACGCGTGGCTTGTCGCTTGTCTTGGCGCTCTTCTTGGCGTTTGGCTTGGCGCTTTTCTTGGCGCGTGGCTTGGCGCGTGGCTTGTCGCTTAACTTGGCGCATCGCGTGGCGCTTTTCTTGGCTCGTAGCTTGGCGCGAGGTTTGTCGCTTGTTTTGGCGCTTGGCTTGGCGCTTTCCTTGGCGCGTGGCTTGGCGCTTGGCTTGCCGCTTGGCTTGGTGCTTGGCTTGGCGCATGGGGTGTTGCTGTCCTTGGCGCGTGGCTTGGCGCTTGGCTGGACGCTTGGCTTGGCGCTTTCTGCGCGCGTGACTTGTCGCTTTCTTAACGCGTGGCATGGCGCTTGGCTTGGCTCTTGGCTTGGCGCATGGCGTGGCGTTTTTCTTGGCGCGTGGCTTGGCGCTTGGCTTGGCGCTTGGCTTGGCGCCTAGTTTGGCGCTTTTCTTGGCGCGTGGCTTAACGCGTGGCTTGTCGCTTGTCTTGGCGCTCTTCTTGGCGTTTGGCTTGGCGCTTTTCTTGGCGCGTGGCTTGGCGCATGGCTTGTCGCTTAACTTGGCGTATCGCGTGGCGCTTTTCTTGGCTCGTAGCTTGGCGCGAGGTTTGTCGCTTGTTTTGGCGCTTGGCTTGGCGCTTTCCTTGGCTCGTGGCTTGGCGCTTGGCTTGCCGCTTGGCTTGGCGCTCTGCTTGGCGCTTGGCTTGGCGCTTTTCTTGGCGCGTGGCTTGGCGCTTGGCTTGGCGTTTGGCTTGGCGCTTTTCTTGGCGCATTTCTTGGCGCGTGGCTTAGCGCTTTGCTTGGCGGTTGGCTTAGCGCTTTTCTTATCGCGTGGCTTAGCGCTTGGTTGGGCGCTAGGCTTAACGTTTGGCTTGGCGCTTTTCTTGGCGTGTGGCTTGGCACTTGGCTTGGCGCTTAACCTTGTGATTTGTTTGGCGCACGGCTTGGCGGTATCCTTAGCACTTGGCTTGGCGCTTAACCTTGTGTTTTGTTTGGCGCACGGCTTGGCGGTATCCTTGGCGCTTGGTTTGGCACTTGGATTGGCGCTTGGCTTGGCGCTTTTCTTGGCGCTTTTCTTAGCGCGTGGCTTGGCGCTTGTCTTGGCTCTTTGGCTTGGCGCTTGTCTTGGCGCATGGTTTAACGCTCTCCTTGGCGCGTGGATAGGCGCTCTGCTAGGCGCTTGGCTTGGCGCTTGGTTTGGCGTTTTTCTTGGGGCGTAGCTTGTCGCTTGGCTTGGTGCTTTTCTTGGCGCGTGGATTGGTATTTGGCTTGGCGCTTGGCATGGCGCATGACTTGGCGCTTTTCTTGGCGCTTTTCTTGGCGCGTGGTTTGGCGCATGGCTTGGCGGTTGGCTTAACGCTCTCCTTGGCACGTGGTTTAGCGCTTGGCTGTGCGCTTGGCTTGGCGTTTGGCTTGGCGCTTTTCTTGGCGCGTGGTTTGTCGCTTGGCTTGGCGCTTTTCTTGGCGTTTGGCTTGGCACTTGGCTTGGCGCTTAACTTGGCGCTTGGCTTGGCGCACAGCTTCGCGCTATCCTTGGCGTTTGGCTTGGCGCTTAGTGTGGCGCTTTTCTTGGCGCGTGGTTTGGCGCTTGGCTGGACGCTTGGCTTGGCGCTTCCCTTGGCGCTCGGCTTGGCGCTCGGTTTGGCGCTTGGCTTGGCGCTTGGTTTAACGCTTGGTTTGGCATATGGTTTGGCGCTTGGCTGAGCGCTTGGCTTGGCGCTTGGCTTGGCGCTTGGCTTTGCGCTTTTCTTAGCGCGTGGCTTGGTGCTTGGCTTGCCGCTTTCATGGCGCGTGGCTTGTCGCTTGGCGTGGCGCTTTTTTGGCGCGTGGCTTGTTGCTTAGCCTAGCGTTTTTCTTGGCGCGTGATTTGGTGCGTGGCTTGGCGCTTGGCTGGGCGCTTGGCTTGGCGTTTGGCTTGGCTTATGGGTTAGCGCTCTTCTTGGAGCGTGGCTTGACGCTTGGCTTGGCGCATGGCTTGGCGCTCTCCTTGGCGCGTAGCTTGACGCTTGGCTTTGCGCTTTCATGGCGCGAGCCTTGTCGCTTGGCCTAGCGCTTTTCTTGGCGCGCGATTTGGTGCATGGCTTGGCGCTTGGCTGGGAGCTTGCCTTGGCGTTTGGCTTAGCGCATGGCTTGGCGCTTGGCTTGGCGCTTGGCTTGGCGCGATCTTGGCGGGTGGCTTGGAGCTTGGCTTGGCGTTTGGTTTGGCGCATGGCTTGGCGCTTGTCTGGGCGCTTGGCTTGGCGCTTGGCTTGGCGCTTGGCTTGGCGCTTGGCTTGGCGCTTGACTTGGCGCTTGGCTTGGCGCGATCTTGGCGGGTGGCTTGGCGCTTGGCTTGGCGTTTGGTTTGGCGCATGGTTTGGCGCTTGCCTGGGCTCTTGGCTTGGCGCTTCGCTTGGCGCTTGGCTTGGCGCTTGTCTTAGCGCTTTCTTGGCGCGTGGCTTGTCGCTTGGCTTGGCGCTTTTCTTGGCGGGTGGCTTGGCGCTTGGCTTGGCGCATAACGTGGCGCTTTTCTTGGCGCGTGGCTTGGCGCTTGGCTTTGCGCTTGGCTGGGCGCTAGACTTGTTGCTGTTCTTGGCGCGTGGCTTGGCGCTTGGCTTGGCGCATAACGTGGCGCTTTTCTTGGCGCGTGGCTTGGCGCTTGGCTTTGCGCTTTTCTTGGCGCGCGGTTTGTCGCTTGGCTTGGCGCATAGCGTGGAGCTTTTCTTGGCGCGTGGCTTGGCGCTTGGATTAGCGCTTGGCTTGGCGCTTAGCTTGGCCCTTTTCTTGGCGCATGGCTTGGCGCGTGGTTTGGCGCGTGGCTTGTCGCTTGGTTAGGTGCTCTCCTTGGCGCGTGGCTTGTCGCTTGGCTTAGCGATCTTCTTGGAGCGTGGTTTAACGCTTGGGTTAGCGCTTGGCTTGGCGCTTCTCTTGGCGCGTGGCTTGGCGCGTGGCTTGTCGCTTGGCTTGGCGCTCTCCTTGGTGCATGGGGTGGCGCTTCTCTTGACGCGTGGCTTGGCGCTCTCCTTGGTGCATGGGGTGGTGCTTCTCTTGGCGCGTGTTTTGTCGCTTGGCTTGGCGCTTTTTTTGGCGCGTGGCTTATCGCTTGGCTTGGCGCATCTCGTGGCAATTTTCCTGGCGCGTGGCCTGGCGCTTGGCTTAGCGCGTGGCTTGGCGCTTGGCTTAGCGCTTGGCTTGGCGCTTGGCTTGGCGCTTTTCTTGGCGCGTGGCTTGGCGCGTAGTTTGTCGCTTGGTTTGGTGCTCTCTTTGGCGCGTGGCTTGGCGCTAGGCTTGGCGCGAGGCTTGGCGCTGGGCTTGGCGATTTTTTTGGCGCTTGGTTTAGCGCGTGGCTTAGCGCGTGGCTTGTCGCTTGTCTTGGTGCTCTTTTTGGTGCATGGACTGGCGCTCCCCTTGGCGCGTGGCTTGGCGCGTGGCTTGGCGCTTGGCTTGGGGCGTGGCTTGGCGCTTGGCTTGGCGCTTGGCTTGGCGCTTTTGTTGGGACGTGGCTTGTCGCTTGGCTTGGCGCTCTCTTTGGTGCACTGGGTGGCGCTCTCCTTGGCGCGTGGCTTGGCGATTGGCTTGGCGCTTTTTTTGGCGCCTGGCCTGTCGCTTGGCTTGGCGCATGGCGTGGCGCTTTTCTTGGCACGTGGCCTGGCGCGTGGCTTGTCGCTTGGCTTAGCGATCTCCTTGGAGCGTGGTCTGGCGCTTGGATTAGCGCTTGGCTTAGCGCTTTTCTTAGCGCGTGGCTTGGCGCTTGGCTTAGCACTTGGCTTGGAGCTTTTCTTGGCGCGTGGTCTGGCGCGTGGTTTGTCGCTTGACTTAGCGATTTCCTTGGAGCGTGGTTTGGCGCTAGGCTTAGCACTTGGCTTGGCGCTTTTCTTGGCGCGTAGCTTGTCGCTTGGCTTGGCGTTTGTCTTGGCGCTTGTCTTGGCACATGGCATGGAGCTCTCATTGGCGTTTGGCTTGGCGCTTGGCTGGGCGCTTGACTTGGCGCTGTCCTTGGCGCGTGGCTTGGCGCTTGGCTTGGCGCATAACGTGGCGCATTTCTTGGCGCGTGGCTTGGCGCTTGGCTTAGCGCTTGGCTTGGCGCTTGACTTGGTGCTTTTCTAGGCGCGTGGCTTGGCGCGTAGCTTGTCGCTTGGTTTGGTGCTCTCCTTGGCGCGTGGCTTGGCGCCTGGCTTGGGGCGTGGCTTGGCGCTTGGCTTGGCGCTTTTGTTGGCACGTGGCTTGTCGCTTGTCTTGGCGCTCTCTTTGGTGCACGGGGTGGCGCTCTCCTTGGCGCGTGGCTTGGCGCTTGGCTTGGCGCCTTTTTTGGCGCGTGGCCTGTCGCTTGGCTTGGCGCATGGCGTGGCGCTTTTCTTATTGCGTGGCTTGGCGCTTGGCTTGGCGCTTTTCTTGGCGCGTGGCTTGGCGCGTGGCTTGGCGCGTGGCTTGTCGATTGGCTTGGTGCCCTTCTTGGCGCTTGGTTTGGCGCTTTTTTGGGCGCGTGGCTTGTCGCTTGGCTTGGCGCATGGCGTGGCGCTTTTCCTATCGCGTGGCTTGGCGCTTGGCTTGGCGCTTTTCTTGGCGCGTGGTTTGGCGCTTAGCTCGGCGCGTGGCTTGGCGCTGGGATTGGCGCTTTTGTTGGCGTGTGGCTTAGCGCGTAGCTTGTCGCTTGGCTTGGCGCTTGTTTTGGTGCATGGGGTGGCGCTCTTCTTGGCGCGTGGCTTGGCGCTTGGCTTGGCGCGTGGCTTGGCGCTGGGCTTGGCGATTTTGTTGGCGCGTCGCTTAGCGCGTGGCTTGTCGCTTGCCTTGGCGCTCTTTTTGGTGCATGGGATGGCGCTCTCCTTGGCGCGTGGCTTGGCGCTTGGCTTGGCGCTTTTTTTGGCGCGTGACTTGTTGCTTGGCTTGGCGCATGTCGTAGCAATTTTCTTGGCGCGTGGCTTGGCGCTTGGCTTGGCGCTGATCTTGGCGCCTTTGTTGTCGCGTGGCTTATCGCGTAGCTTGTCGCTTGGCTTGGCGCTCTCTTTGGTGCTTGGGGTGGCGCTTTTCTTATCGCGTGGCCTGGCGCTTGGCTTAGCACTTGTCTTGGAGCTTTTCTTGGTGCGTGGCCTGGCGCGTGGCTTGTCGCTTGGCTTGGCGCGCTCTTCTAGGTGCATGGCATGGCGCTTTTCCTGGCGCTTGCTTTGGCGCTTGGCTTGGCGCTTGGCTTGGCGCCTTTCTTAACGCGTGGTTTGGCGCGTGGCTTGTCGCTTAGCTTCGCGCTCTCCTTGGTGCATGGAGTGGCGCTTTACTCGGCGCGTGTTTTGTCGTTTGGCTTGGCGCTTTTTTTAGTGCGTGGCTTAGCGCGTGGTTTGTCGCTTGGCTTGGCGCTTTTTTTGGTGCATGGGGTGGCGCTCTTCTTGGCGCGTGGCTTGGCGCTTGGTTTGGCGTTTCTTTTGGCGCGTGGCTTATCGCTTGGCTTGGCGCATGGCGTGGCGCTTTTTTTGGCGGGTGTCTTGGCGCTTGGCTTAGCGCGTGGCTTGGCGCTTGGCTTAGTGCTTGGCTTGGCGCATGTCGTGGCGCTTTTCTTGGCGCGTGGCTTGGCGCGTAGCTTGTCGCTTGGTTTGGTGTTCTCCTTGGCGCGTAACTTGGCGCTTGGCTTGGCGCGTGGCGTGGCGCTTCGCATGGCGCTTTTGTTGGCGCGTGGCTTGGCGCGTGGCTTGTCGCTTGGCTTGGCGCTCTCTTTGGTGCTTGGGGTGGCGCTTTTCTTAGCGCGTGGCTTGGCGCTTGACTTACACTTGGCTTGGAGCTTTTCTTGGAGAGTGGCCTGGCGCGTGGCTTGTCGCTTAACTTAGCGATCTCTTTGGAGCGTTGTTTGGCGCTTGGATTAGCGCTTGGCTTGGCGTTTTTCTTAACCCTCCAGTACCCGTTCAAAATTCTAAGACATCAGTACCCGCAGCGGTCTCGCAGTCCGCAGTCCTTAGCTTGGCGCTCTCCTTGCAGCGAGGGATGGCGCTTTTCTTGGCACGTGGCTTGGCGCTTGGTTTGGCGCTTAGCTTGGCGCTTTTCTTGGAGCGTGGCCTGGCGCGTGGCTTGTCACTTAGCTTGGCGCTCTCCTTGCAACGTGGGATAGCGCTTTTCTTGGCACGTGGCTTGTCGCTTGGCTTGGCGCTTTTTTTGGCGCGTGACAGCACTTGACTTGGCGCTTGGCTTGACGCTTGGCTTAGCGCATGCCTTGGCGCTCTCCTTGGCGCGTGGCTTGTCGCTTGGCTTGGCGCTCTCCTTGGTGCATGGGGTGTCGCTTTTCTTGGCGCGTGGCTTGTCGCTTGGCTTGGCGCGTGGCTTGGCTCTTGGCTTGGCGTTTGGTTTGGCGCTTTTCTTGGCGCTTCGCTTGGCGCGTGGCATGTCGCTTGGCTTATCGCATGGCGTGACGCTTTTCTTGGCGCGTGGCTTGGCGCTTGGCTTGGCGCTTGGCTTGGCGCATGGCATGTCGCTTGGCTTGGCGCATGGCGTGGCGCCTTTCTTGGCGCGTGGTTTGGCGCTTGGCTTGGCGCTTGGCTTGTCGCGTGGCTTGGCGATTGGCTTGGCGCTTTTGTTGGCGCGTGATTTGGCGCGTGGTTTTTCGCTTGCCTTGGTGCTCTCCTTGGTGCATGGGATGGCCCTTTTCTTGGCGCGTGGCTTGGCGCTTGGTTTGGCGCTTGGCTTAGCGCTTTTCTTGGCGAGTGGCCTAGCGCTTGGCTTTTCGCTTGGCTTGGTGCTCTCCTTGGTGCATGGGATGGCCCTTTTCTTGGCGCGGAACTTGTCGCTTGGATTGGCGCTTCTCTTGGCGCGGGGCTTGTCGCTTGACTTGGCGCTTTTCCTGGCGCGTGACTTGGCACTTGACTTGGCGCTTTTGTTGGCGCGTGGCTTGGCGCGTGGCTTGGCGCATGGATTGGCGCTTCTCTTGGCGCGATGCTTGTCGCTTGGTTTGGCGCTTTTCTTGGCGCGTGGCTTGGCGCGTGGCTTGGCGCATGGATTGGCGCTTCTCTTGGCGCGATGCTTGTCGCTTGGTTTGGCGCTTTTCTTGGCCGTGGCCTAGCGCTTGGCTTTTCGCTTAGCTTGGTGCTCTCCTTGGTGCATGGGATGGCCCTTTTCTTGGCGCGGGGCTTGTCGCTTAGATTGGCGCTTCTCTTGGCGCGTGGCTTGTCGCTTGGCTTGGTGCTCTTCTTGGTGCGTGGCTTGGCGCTTAGCTTGGCGCGTGGTTTGGCGCTTTTCTTGGCGCGTGGCTTGTCGCTTGGCTTGGCGCATGGCGTGACGCTCTTTTTGGCGCGTGACTTGGCGCTTGGCTTGGCGCTTCATTTGGCGCTTAACTTGGCGCTTTTCTTAGCGCGTGGCATGTCGCTTGGCTTGGCGCATGGCGTGGCGCTTTTCTTGGCGCGTGGCTTGGCGCTTGGCTTAGCGCTTGGCTTGGCGCTTGGCTTGGCGCTTGGCTTGGCGCTTGGCTTGGCGCTTTTCTTGGCGCGTGGCTTGGCGCGTGGCTTGTCACTTGGCTTGGCGCTTGGCTTGGCGCTTTTCTTGGCGCGTGGCCTGGCGCGTGCCTTGTCACTTGGCTTGGCGCTCTCCTTGGAGCGTGGGATGTCGCTTTTCTTGGCGCGTGACTTGGCGCTTGGTTTGGCGCTTGGCTTGGCGCTTTTCTTGGCGCGTGGCCTGGCGCGTGGCTTGTCGCTTGGCTTGGCGCTCTCCTTGGAGCGTGGCTTGGCGCTTGGGTTGGCGCTTTTCTTGGCGCGGGGCTTGTCGCTTGGCTTGGCGCTTTTCTTGGCGCGTGGCTTGGCGCTTGGTTGGGCGTTTGGCTTGGCGCTTTTCTTAAAGCGTGGCTTGGCGCGTAGCCTGGCGTTTGGTTTGACGCTTAGAATGCCACTTGGATTGCCGCTTGGCTTGGCGCTCTCCTTGGCGCGTGGCTTGGCGCTTGGATTGGCGCTTTTCTTGGCGCGCGGGTTGTCGTTTGGCTTAGCGCATGGCGTGGCATTTTTCTTGGCGCGTAACTTGGTGCTTGGCTTGGCGCGTGGCTTGTCGCTTGGCTTGGCGCTCTCCTTGGTGCATGGGGTGTCGCTTTTCTTGGCGCGTGGCTTGTCGCTTGGCTTGGCGCGTGGCTTGGCTCTTGGCTTGGCGTTTGGTTTGGCGCTTTTCTTGGCGCTTGGCTTGGCGCGTGGCATGTCGCTTGGCTTGGCGCATGGCGTGACGCTTTTCTTGGCGCGTGGCTTGGCGCTTGGCTTGGCGCTTGGCTTGTCGCGTGGCTTGGCGATTGGCTTGGCGCTTTTGTTGGCGCGCGATTTGGCGCGTGGCTTTTCGCTTGGCTTGGAGCTCTCCTTGGTGCATGGGATGGCCCTTTTCTTGGCGCGTGGCTTGGCGCTTGGTTTGGCGCTTGGCTTGGCGCTTTTCTTGGCGAGTGGCCTAGCGCTTGGCTTTTCGCTTGGCTTGGTGCTCTCCTTGGTGCAAGGGATGGCCCTTTTCTTGGCGCGGGGCTTGTCTCTTGGCTTGGCGCTTGGATTGGCGCTTTTCTTGGCGCGTGGCTTGGCGCGTGGCTTGGCGCATGGATTGGCGCTTTTCTTGGCGCGATGCTTGTCGCTTGACTTGGCGCTTTTGTTGGCGCGTGGCTTGGCGCGTGGCTTGGCGCATGGATTGGCGCTTCTCTTGGCGCGATGCTTGTCGCTTGGTTTGGCGCTTTTCTTGGCGCGTGGCTTGGCGCGTGGCTTGGCGCTTGGTTGGACGTTTGGCTTGGCGCTTGTCTCGGCGATGGTTTGGCGCTTTTCATAAAGCGTGGTTTAGCGCGTAGCCTGGCATTTGGTTTGACGCTTAGAATGGCGCTTGGCTAGCCGCTTGACTTGGCGCTTTCCTTGGCGCGTGGCTTGTCGCTTGGCTTGGCGCGCCTTTCTTGGTGCATGGCATGGCGCTTTTCCTGGCGCGTGGCTTGGCGCTTGGTTTAGCGCTTGGCTTGGCGCATTTCTTGACGCGTGCCTTGGCGCGTAGCTTGTCGCTTGGCTTGACGCTCTCCTTGGTGCATGGGTGGCGCTTTTCTTGGCGCGTGGCTTGGCGCTTGGATTAGCGCTTGGCTTGGCGCTTAGCTTGGCGCCTTTCTTGGCGCGTGTCTTGGCGCGTGGCTTGTCGCTTGGTTAGGTGCTCTCCTTGGCGTGTGGCTTGGCGCTTGGATTGGTGCGTGGTTTGGCGCTAGGCTTGGCGCGTGGCTTGGCGCTTGACTTGGCGTTTTTGTTAGCGGGTGGCTTGTCGCTTGGCTTGGCGCTCTTCTTGGCGCGTGGCTTGGCGCTTAGCTTGGCGCGTGGATTGGCGCTTGGCTTGGCGCTTTTCCTGGCGAGTGGGTTGTCGCTTGGCTTAGCGCATGGCGCTCTCCTTGGTGCATGGGGTGTCGCTTTTCTTGGCGCGTGGCTTGTCGCTTGGCTTGGCGCGTGGCTTGGCTCTTGGCTTGGCGTTTGGTTTGGCGCATGGCGTGACGCTTTTCTTGGCGCGTGGCTTGGCGCTTGGCTTGGCGCATGGCATGTCGCTTGGCTTGGCGCATGGCGTGGCGCCTTTCTTAACGCGTGGCTTGGCGCTTGGCTTATCGCTTGGCTTGTCGCGTGGCTTGGCGATTGGCTTGGCGCTTTTGTTAACGCGTGATTTGGCGCGTGGGTTTTCGCTTGGCTTGGTGCTCTCCTTGGTGCATGGGATGGCCCTTTTCTTGGCGCGTGGCTTGGCGCTTGGTTTGGCGCTTGGCTTGGCGCTTTTCTTGGCGAGTGGTTTAGCGCTTGGCTTTTCGCTTGGCTTGGTGCTCTCCTTGGTGCATGGGATGGCCCTTTTCTTGGCGCAAGGCTTGTCGCTTGGATTGGCGCTTCTCTTGGCGCGTGGCTTGTCGCTTGGCTTGGCGCTCTTCTTGGCGCGTGGCTTGGCGCTTAGCTTGGCGCGTGGTTTGGCGCTTTTCTTGGCGCGTGTCTTGTCGCTTGGCTTGGCGCATGGCGTGACGCTCTTTTTGGCGCGTGGCTTGGCGCTTGGTTTGGCGCTTCATTTGGCGCTTAACTTGGCGCTTTTCTTAGCGCGTGGCATGTCGCTTGGCTTGGCGCATGGCGTGGCGCTTTTCTTGGCGCGTGGCTTGGCGCTTGGCTTAGCGCTTGGCTTGGCGCTTGGCTTGGCGTTTTTCTTGGCGCGTGGCTTGGCGCGTGGCTTGTCGCTTGGCTTGGCGCATGGCGTGACGCTCTTTTTGGCGCGTGGCTTGGCGCTTGGCTTGGCGCTTCATTTGGCGCTTAACTTGGCGCTTTTCTTAGCGCGTGGCATGTCGCTTGGCTTGGCGCATGGCGTGGCGCTTTTCTTGGCGCGTGGCTTGGCGCTTGGCTTGGCGCTTGGCTTGGCGCTTTTCTTGGCGCGTGGCTTGGCGCGTGGCTGGTCACTTGGCTTGGCGCTTGGTTTGGCGCTTTTCTTGGCGCGTGGCCTGGCGCGTGGCTTGTCACTTGGCTTGGCGCTTGGCTTGGCGCTTTCCTTGGCGCGTGGTTTGGCGCTTGGATTGGCGCTTTTCTTGGCGCGTGTGTTGTCGCTGGCTTTGCTCTTGGCTTGACGCTTGCTTTGGCGCTTTCCTTGGCGCGTGGCCTAGCGCGTGGCTTGTCGCTTGGCTTGGCGCTCTTCTTGGCGCGTGGCTTGTCGCTTAGCTTGGCGCGTGGTTTGGCGCTTGGCTTGGCGCTTTTATTGGCGCGTGGCATGGCGCATGGCTTGTCGCTTGGCTTGGCGCGCCTTTTTTGGTGCATGGCAAGGCGCTTTTCCTGGCGCGTGGCTTGGCGCTTGGTTTAGCGCTTGGCTTGGCGCTTTTCTTGACGCGTGGCTTGGCGCGTAGCTTGTCGCTTGGCTTGACGCTCTCCTTGGTGCATGAGTGGCGCTTTTCTTGGCGCGTGGCTTGGCGCTTGGATTAGCGCTTGGCTTGGCGCTTAGCTTGGCGCCTTTCTTGGCGCGTGGCTTGGCGCGTGGCTTGTCGCTTGGATAGGTGCTCTTCTTGGCGTGTGGCTTGGCGCTTGGCTTGGCGCGTGGTTTGTGGCTAGGCTTGGCGCGTGGCTTGGCGCTTGACTTGGCGTTTTTGTTGGCGGGTGGCTTGTCGCTTGGCTTGGCGCTCTTCTTGGCGCGTGGCTTGGCGCTGAGCTTGGCGCGTGGTTTGGCGCTTGGCTTGGCGCTTTTCCTGGCGCGTGGGATGTCGCTTGGCTTAGCGCATGGCGTGGCATTTTTCTTGGCGCGTGACTTGGCGCTTGGCTTGGCGCGTGGCTTGTCGTTTTGCTTGGCGCTCTCCTTGGTGCATGGGTTGTCGCTTTTCTTGGCGCGTGGCTTGTCGCTTGGCTTGGCGCGTGGCTTGGCTCTTGGCTTGGCGTTTGGTTTGGCGCTTTTCTTGGCGCTTGGCTTGGCGCGTGGCATGTCGCTTGGCTTGGCGCATCGCGTGACGCTTTTCTTGGCGCGTGGCTTGGCGCTTGGCTTGGCGCTTGGCTTGGCGCGTGGCATGTCGCTTGGCTTGGCGCATGGCGTGGTGCCTTTCTTGGCGCGTGGCTTGGCGCTTGGCTTATCGCTTGGCTTGTCGCGTGGCTTGGCGATTGGCTTGGCGCTTTTGTTAACGCGTGATTTGGCGCGTGGCTTTTCGCTTGGCTTGGTGCTCTCCTTGGTGCATGGGATGGCCCTTTTCTTGGCGCGTGGCTTGGCGCTTGGTTTGGCGCTTGGCTTGGCGCTTTTCTTGGCGAGTGGCCTAGCGCTTGGCTTTTCGCTTGGCTTGGTGCTCTCCTTGGTGCATGGGATGGCCCTTTTCTTTGCGCAAGGCTTGTCGCTTGGATTGGCGCTTCTCTTGGCGCGTGGCTTGTCGCTTGGCTTGGCGCTCTTCTTGGCGCGTGGCTTGGCGCTTAGCTTGGCGCGTGGTTTGGCGCTTTTCTTGGCGCGTGGCTTGTCGCTTGGCTTGGCGCATGGCGTGCCGTTCATTTTGGCGCGTGGCTTGGCGCTTGGCTTGGCGCTTCATTTGGCGCTTAACTTGGCGCTTTTCTTAGCGCGTGGCATGTCGCTTGGTTTGGCGCATGGCGTGGCGCTTTTCTTGGTGCGTGGCTTGGCGCTTGGCTTAGCGCTTGGCTTGGCGCTTGGCTTGGTGCTTGACTTGGCGCTTTTCTTGGCGTGTGGCCTGGCGCGTGGCTTGTCGCTTGGCTTGGCGCACTCCTTGGAGCGTGGGATGGCGCTTTTCTTGACGCGTGGCTTGGCGCTTGGTTTGGCGCTTGGCTTGGCGCTTTTCTTGGCGCGTGGCCTGGCGCGTGGCTTGTCGCTTGGTTTGGCGCACTCCTTGGAGCGTGGCTTGGCGCTTGGATTAGCGCTTTTCTTGGCGCGGGGCTTGTCGCATGGCTTGCGGCTTTTATTGGCCGTGGCTTGGCGCTTGGTTGGGCGTTTGGCTTGGCGCTTGTCTCGGCGATGGTTTGGTGTTTTTCTTAAAGCGTGGCTTGGCGCGTAGCCTGGCGTTTGGTTTGGCGCTTAGAATGCCGCTTGGATTGCCGCTTGGCTTGGCGCTCTTCTTGGCGCGTGGCTTGGCGCTTGGATTGGCGCTTTTCTTGGCGCGTGGTTGTCGTTTGGCTTAGCGCATGGCGTGGCATTTTTCTTGGCGCGTAATTTGGTGCTTGGCTTGGCGCGTGGCTTGTCGCTTGGCTTGGCGCGTGGCTTGGCTCTTGGCTTGGCGTTTGGTTTGGCGCTTTTCTTGGCGCTTGGCTTGGCGCGTGGCATGTCGCTTGGCTTGGCGCATGGCGTGACGCTTTTCTTGGCGCGTGGCTTGGCGCTTGGCTTGGCGCTTGGCTTGGCGCATGGCGTGGCGCCTTTCTTGGCGCGTGGATTGGCGCTTGGCTTGGCGCTTGGCTTGTCGCGTGGCTTGGTGCTCTCCTTGGTGCATGGAATAGCCCTTTTCTTGGCGCGTGGCTTGGCGCTTGGTTTGGCGCGTGTCTTTTCGCTTGGCTTGGTGCTCTTCTTGGTGCATGGGATAGCCTTTTTCTTGGCGCGTGGCTTAGCGCTTGGTTTGGCGCTTGGCTTGGCGCTTTTCTTGGCGAGTGGCCTAGCGCTTGGCTTTTCGCTTGGCTTGGTGCTCTCCTTGGTGCATGGGATGGCCCTTTTCTTGGTGCGGGGCTTGTCGCTTGGATTGGCGCTTTTCTTAACGCGGGGCTTGTCGCTTGGCTTGGCGCTTGGATTGGCGCATGGATTGGCGCTTTTCTTGGCGCGATGCTTGTCGCTCGACTTGGCGCTTTTCTTGGCGCGTGGCTTGGCACTTGACTTGGCGCTTTTGTTGGCGCGTGGCTTGGCGCATGGATTGGAGCTTCTTTTGGCGCGATGCTTGTCGCTTGGTTTGGCGCTTTTCTTGGCGCGTGGCTTGGCGCGTGGCTTGGCGCTTGGTTGGGCGTTTGGCTTGGCGCTTGTCTCGGCGATGGTTTGGCGCTTTTCATAAGGGTGGCTTAGCGCGTAGCCTGGCATTTGGTTTGACGCTTAGAATGGCGCTTGGCTAGCAGCTTGGCTTGGCGCTTTCCTTGGCGCGTGGTTTGGCGCTTGGATTGGCGCTTTTCTTGGCGCGTGGGTGTCGCTGGCTTTGCGCTTGGCTTGACGCTTGCTTTGGCGCTTTCCTTGGCGCGTGGCCTAGCGCGTGGCTTGTCGCTTGGCTTGGCGCTCTTCTTGGCGCGTGGCTTGACGCTTAGCTTGGCGCGTGGTTTGGCGCTTGGCTTGGCGCTTTTATTAACGCGTGGCATGGCGCGTGGCTTGTCGCTTGGCTTGGCGCGCCTTTCTTGGTGCATGGCACGGCGCTTTTCCTGGCGCGTGGCTTGGCGCTTGGTTTAACGCTTGGCTTGGCGCTTTTCTTGACGGCGTGGCTTGGCGCGTAGCTTGTCGCTTGGCTTGACGCTCTCCTTGGTGCATGGGTGGCGCTTTTCTTGGCGCGTGGCTTGGCGCTTGGATTAGCGCTTGGCTTGGCGCTTAGCTTGGCGCCTTTCTTGGCGCGTGGCTTGTCGCTTGGTTAGGTGCTCTCCTTGGCGTGTGGCTTGGCGCTTGGCTTGGCGCGTGGTTTGGAGCTAGGCTTGGCGCGTGGCTTGGCGCTTGGCTTGGCGTTTTTGTTGGCGGGTGGCTTGTCGCTTGGCTTGGCGCTCTTCTTGGCGCGTGGCTTGGCGCTTGGTTTAGCGCTTGGCTTGGCGCTTTTCTTGACGCGTGGCTTGGCGCGTAGTTTGTCGCTTGGCTTGACGCTCTCCTTGGTGCATGGGTGGCGCTTTTCTTGGCGCGTGGCTTGGCGCTTGGATTAGCGTTTGGCTTGGCGCTTAGCTTGGCGCCTTTCTTGGCGCGTGGCTTGGCGCGTGGCTTGTCGCTTGGTTAGGTGCTCTCCTTGGCGTGTGGCTTGGCGCGTGGCTTGTCGCTTGGTTAAGTGCTCTCCTTGGCGTGTGGCTTGGCGCTTGGCTTGGCGCGTGGTTTGGCGCTAGGCTTGGCGCGTGGTTTGGCGCTTGGCTTGGCGTTTTTGTTGGCGGGTGGCTTGTCGCTTGGCTTGGCGCTCTTCTTGGCGCGTGGCTTGGCGCTTAGCTTGGCGCGTGGTTTGGCGCTTGGTTTGGCGCTTTTCCTGGCGCGTGGCTTGGCGCTTGGTTTAGCGCTTGGCTTGGCGCTTTTCTTGGCGCGTGGCATGGCATGTAGCTTGTCGCTTGGCTTGACGCTCTCCTTGGTGCATGGGTGGCGCTTTTCTTGGCGCGTGGCTTGGCGCTTGGACTAGCGCTTGGCTTGGCGCTAAGCTTGGCGCCTTTTTGGCGCGTGGTTTGGCATGTGGCTTGGCGCGTGGCTTGTCGCTTCGTTAGGTGCTCTCCTTGGCGTGTGGCTTGGCGCTTGGCTTGGAGCGTGTCTTGGCGCTAGGCTTGGCGCGTTGCTTGGCGCTTGGGTTGGCGTTTTTGTTGGCGAGTGGCTTGGCGCGTGGCTTGTCGCTTGGCTTGGCGCTCCCTTTGGTGCATGGGGTGGCGCTCTTCTTGGCGCGTGGCTTGCCGCTTAGCTTGACGCTTTCCTTGGCGCGTGGCCTGGCGCGTGGCTTGTCGCTTGGTTAGGTGCTCTCCTTGGCGTGTGGCTTGGCGCGTGGCTTGTCGCTTGGTTAGGTGCTCTCCTTGGCGTGTGGCTTGGCGCTTGGCTTGGCGCGTGGTTTGGCGCTAGGCTTGGCGCGTGGTTTGGCGCTTGGCTTGGCGTTTTTGTTGGCGGGTGGCTTGTCGCTTGGCTTGGCGCTTTTCTTGACGCGTGGCTTGGCGCGTAGCTTGTCGCTTGGCTTGACGCTCTCCTTGGTGCATAGGTGGCGCTTTTCTTGGCGCGTGGCTTGGCGCTTGGATTAGCGGTTGGCTTGGCGCTTAGCTTGGCGCCTTTCTTGGCGCGTGTCTTGGCGCCTGGCTTGTCGCTTGGTTAGGTGCTCTCCTTGGCGTGTGGCTTGGCGCTTGGCTTGGCGCGTGGTTTGGCGCTAGGCTTGGCGCGTGGCTTGGCGCTTGGCTTGGCGTTTTTGTTGGCGGGTGGCTTGTCGCTTGGCTTGGCGCTCTTCTTGGCGCGTGGCTTGGCGCTTCGCTTGGCTCGTAGTTTGGCGCTTGGCTTGGCGCTTTTCCTGGCGCGTGGCTTGGCGCTTGGTTTAGCGCTTGGCTTGGCGCTTTTCTTGGCGCGTGGCTTGGCGCGTAGCTTGTCGCTTGGCTTGACGCTCTCCTTGGTGCATGGGTGGCGCTTTTCTTGGCGCGTGGCTTGGCGCTTGGATTAGCGCTTGGCTTGGCGCTTAGCTTGGCGCCTTTCTTGGCGCGTGGCTTGGCGCGTGGCTTGGCGCGAGGCTTGTCGCTTGGTTAGGTGCTCTCCTTGGCGTGTGGCTTGGCGCTTGGCTTGGCGCGTGGCTTGGCGCTAGGCTTGGCGCGTGGCTTGGCGCTTGGGTTGGGGTTTTTGTTGGCGGGTGGCTTGGCGCGTGGCTTGTCGCTTGGCTTGGCGCTCCCTTTGGTGCATGGGGTGGCGCTCTTCTTGGCGCGTGGCTTGCCGCTTAGCTTGGCGCTTTCCTTGGCGCGTGGCCTGGCGCGTGGCCTGGCGCGTGGCCTGGCGCGTGGCTTGTCGCTTGGCTTAGCGCTTTCCTTGGAGCGTGGTTTGGCGCTTGGAATAGCGCTTGGCTTGGCGCTTTTCTTGGCCCGGCGCTTGTCGCTTAGCCAGACGCTTGGCTTGGCGCATGCCTTGGCGCTCTCCTTGGCGCTTGGCTGGGCGCTTGGCTTGGCGCTTGGCTTGGCGTTTGGCTTGGCGCGTAGCTGGGCGCTTGGCTTGGCGCTTGGCTTGGCGTTTGGCTTGGCGCTTTTCTTGGCGCATTTCTTGGCGCGTGGCTTAGCGCTTTGCTTGGCGGTTGGCTTAGCGCTTTTCTTATCGCGTGGCTTAGCGCTTGGTTGGGCGCTAGGCTTAACGTTTGGCTTGGCGCTTTTCTTGGCGTGTGGCTTGGCACTTGGCTTGGCGCTTAACCTTGTGATTTGTTTGGCGCACGGCTTGGCGGTATCCTTAGCACTTGGCTTGGCGCTTAACCTTGTGTTTTGTTTGGCGCACGGCTTGGCGGTATCCTTGGCGCTTGGTTTGGCACTTGGATTGGCGCTTGGCTTGGCGCTTTTCTTGGCGCTTTTCTTAGCGCGTGGCTTGGCGCTTGTCTTGCTCTTTGGCTTGGCGCTTGTCTTGGCGCATGGTTTAACGCTCTCCTTGGCGCGTGGATAGGCGCTCTGCTAGGCGCTTGGCTTGGCGCTTGGTTTGGCGTTTTTCTTGGGGCGTAGCTTGTCGCTTGGCTTGGTGCTTTTCTTGGCGCGTGGCTTGGTATTTGGCTTGGCGCTTGGCATGGCGCGTGACTTGGCGCTTTTCTTGGCGCGTGGTTTGGCGCATGGCTTGGCGGTTGGCTTAACGCTCTCCTTGGCACGTGGTTTAGCTCTTGGCTGTGCGCTTGGCTTGGCGTTTGGCTTGGCGCTTTTCTTGGCGCGTGGTTTGTCGCTTGGCTTGGCGCTTTTCTTGGCGTTTGGCTTGGCACTTGGCTTGGCGCTTAACTTGGCGCTTGGCTTGGCGCACAGCTTCGCGCTATCCTTGGCGCTTGGCTTGGCGCTTAGTGTGGCCCTTTTCTTGGCGCGTGGTTTGGCGCTTGGCTGGACGCTTGGCTTGGCGCTTCTCTTGGCGCTCGGCTTGGCGCTCGGTTTGGCGCTTGGCTTGGCGCTTGGTTTAACGCTTGGTTTGGCATATGGTTTGGCGCTTGGCTGAGCGCTTGGCTTGGCGCTTGGCTTGGCGCTTGGCTTTGCGCTTTTCTTAGCGCGTGGCTTGGTGCTTGGCTTGCCGCTTTCATGGCGCGTGGCTTGTCGCTTGGCGTGGCGCTTTTTTGGCGCGTGGCTTGTTGCTTAGCCTAGCGTTTTTCTTGGCGCGTGATTTGGTGCGTGGCTTGGCGCTTGGCTGGGCGCTTGGCTTGGCGTTTGGCTTGGCTCATGGCTTAGCGCTCTTCTTGGAGCGTGGCTTGACGCTTCGCTTGGCGCATGGCTTGGCGCTCTCCTTGGCGCGTAGCTTGACGCTTGGCTTTGCGCTTTCATGGCGCGCGCCTTGTCGCTTGGCCTAGCGCTTTTCTTGGCACGCGATTTGGTGCATGGCTTGGCGCTTGGCTGGGAGCTTGCCTTGGCGTTTGGCTTAGCGCATGGCTTGGCGCTTGGCTTGGCGCTTGGCTTGGCGCGATCTTGGCGGGTGGCTTGGCGCTTGGCTTGGCGTTTGGTTTAGCGCATGGTTTGGCGCTCGCCTGGGCTCTTGGCTTGGCGCTTCGCTTGGCGCTTGGCTTGGCGCTTGTCTTAGCTCTTTCTTGGCGCGTGGCTTGTCGCTTGGCTTGGCGCTTTTCTTGGCGGGTGGCTTGGCGCTTGGCTTGGCGTTTGGTTTGGCGCATGGTTTGGCGCTTGTCTGGGCTTTTGGCTTGGCGGGTGGCTTGGCGCTTGGATTGGCGTTTGGCTTGGCGCATGGTTTGGCGCATGGCTTGGCGCTTTTCTTGGCGCGTGGCTAGGCGCTTGTCTGGGCGCTTGGCTTGGCGCTTGGCTTGGCGCTTGGCTTGTCGCTTGCCTTAACTCTTTTCTTGGCGCGTGGTTTTGCACTTGGCTTGGCGCTTGGCTTAGCGCGTGGTTTGGCGCTTTTCTTGGCGCATGGCATGGAGATCTCATTGGCGTTTGGCTTGGCGCTTGGCTGGGCGCTTGACTTGGTGCTGTTCTTGGCGCGTGGCTTGGCGCTTGGCTTGGCGCATAACGTGGCGCTTTTCTTGGCGCGTGGCTTGGCGCTTGGCTTTGCGCTTTTCTTGGCGCGCGGTTTGTCGCTTGGCTTGGCGCATAGCGTGGAGCTTTTCTTGGCGCGTGGCTTGGCGCTTGGATTAGCGCTTGGCTTGGCGCTTAGCTTGGCCCTTTTCTTGGCGCATGGCTTGGCGCGTGGTTTGCCACGTGGCTTGTCGCTTGGTTAGGTGCTCTCCTTGGCGCGTGGCTTGTCGCTTGGCTTAGCGATCTTTTTGGAGCGTGGTTTAACGCTTGGGTTAGGCTTGGCTTGGCGCTTCTCTTGGCGCGTGGCTTGGCGCGTGGCTTATCGCTTGGCTTGGCGCTCTCCTTGGTGCATGGGGTGGCGCTTCTCTTGACGCGTGGCTTGGCGCTTGGCTTGGCGCTCTCCTTGGTGCATGGGGTGGTGCTTCTCTTGGCGAGTGTTTTGTCGCTTGGCTTGGCGCTTTTTTAGTGCGTGGCTTAGCGCGTGGCTTGTCGTTTGACTTAACGCTTTTTTTGTTGCAAGGGTGGCGCTCTTCTTGGCGCGTGGCTTGGCGCTTGGCTTGGCGCTTTTTTTGGCGCGTGGCTTATCGCTTGGCTTGGCGCATCTCGTGGCGCTTCTCCTGGCGCGTGGCCTGGCGCTTGGCTTAGCGCGTGGCTTGGCGCTTGGCTTAGCGCTTGGCTTGGCGCTTGGCTTGGCGCTTTTCTTGGCGCGTGGCTTGGCGCGTAGTTTGTCGCTTGGTTTGGTGCTCTCTTTGGCGCGTGGCTTGGCGCTAGGCTTGGCGCGAGGCTTGGCGCTGGGCTTGGCGATTTTTTTGGCGCGTGGTTTAGCGCGTGGCTTGTCGCTTGTCTTGGTGCTCTTTTTGGTGCATGAACTGGCGCTCCCTTGGCGCGTGGCTTGGCGCGTGGCTTGGCGCTTGGCTTGGGGCGTGGCTTAGCGCTTGGCTTGGCGCTAGGCTTGGCGCTTTTGTTGGGACGTGGCTTGTCGCTTGGCTTGGCGCTCTCTTTGGTGCACTGGGTGGCGCTCTCCTTGGCGCGTGGCTTGGCGATTGGCTTGGCGCTTTTTTTGGCGCCTGGCCTGTCGCTTGGCTTGGCGCATGGCGTGGCGGTTTTCTTGGCACGTGGCCTGGCGCGTGGCTTGTCGCTTGGCTTAGCGATCTCCTTGGAGCGTGGTCTGGCGCTTGGATTAGCGCTTGGCTTAGCGCTTTTCTTAGCGCGTGGCTTGGCGCTTGGCTTAGCACTTGGCTTGGAGCTTTTCTTGGCGCGTGGTCTGGCGCGTGGTTTGTCGCTTGGCTTAGCGATTTCCTTGGAGCGTGGTTTGGCGCTAGGCTTAGCACTTGGCTTGGCGC
Source organism: Agriotes lineatus (assembly GCA_940337035.1). Classification (NCBI taxonomy): domain Eukaryota; kingdom Metazoa; phylum Arthropoda; class Insecta; order Coleoptera; family Elateridae; genus Agriotes; species Agriotes lineatus. Next base: position 332,462 of record CALNHX010000363.1, read on the forward strand.
TTTCTTGGCGCGTAGCTTGTCGCTTGGCTTGGCGTTTGTCTTGGCGCTTGTCTTGGCACATGGCATGGAGCTCTCATTGGCGTTTGGCTTGGCGCTTGGCTGGGCGCTTGACTTGGCGCTGTCCTTGGCGCGTGGATTGGCGTTTGGCTTGGCGCATGGTTTGGCGCATGGCTTGGCGCTTTTCTTGGCGCGTGGCTAGGCGCTTGTCTGGGCGCTTGCTTGGCGCTTGGCTTGGCGCTTGGCTTGTCGCTTGCCTTGGCTCTTTTCTTGGCGCGTGGTTTTGCACTTGGCTTGGCGCTTGGCTTAGCGCGTGGTTTGGCGCTTTTCTTGGCGCGTGGCATGGAGCTCTCATTGGCGTTTGGCTTGGCGCTTGGCTGGGCGCTTGACTTGGTGCTGTTCTTGGCGCGTGGCTTGGCGCTTGGCTTGGCGCATAACGTGGCGCTTTTCTTGGCGCGTGGCTTGGCGCTTGGCTTTGCCCTTTTCTTGGCGCGCGGTTTGTCGCTTGGCTTGGCGCATAGCGTGGAGCTTTTCTTGGCGCGTGGCTTGGAGCTTGGATTAGCGCTTGGCTTGGCGCTTAGCTTGGCCCTTTTCTTGGCGCATGCTTGGCGCGTGGTTTGGCGCGTGGCTTGTCGCTTGGTTAGGTGCTCTCCTTGGCGCGTGGCTTGTCGCTTGGCTTAGCGATCTTCTTGGAGCGTGGTTTAACGCTTGGGTTAGCGCTTGGCTTGGCGCTTCTCTTGGCGCGTGGCTTGGCGCGTGGCTTGTCGCTTGGCTTGGCGCTCTCCTTGGTGCATGGGGTGGCGCTTCTCTTGACGCGTGGCTTGGCGCCTGGCTTGGCGCTCTCCTTGGTGCATGGGGTGGTGCTTCTCTTGGCGCGTGTTTTGTCGCTTGGCTTGGCGCTTTTTTAGTGCGTGGCTTAGCGCGTGGCGTGTCGCTTGACTTAACGCTTTTTTTGGTGCAAGGGGTGGCGCTCTTCTTGGCGCGTGGCTTGGCGCGTGGCTTATCGCTTGGCTTGGCGCATCTCGTGGCGCTTTTCCTGGCGCGTGGCCTGGCGCTTGGCTTAGCGCGTGGCTTGGCGCTTGGCTTAGCGCTTGGCTTGGCGCTTGGCTTGGCGCTTTTCTTGGCGCGTGCTTGGCGCGTAGTTTGTCGCTTGGTTTGGTGCTCTCTTTGGCGCGTGGCTTGGCGCTAGGCTTGGCGCGAGGCTTGGCGCTGGGCTTGGCGATTTTTTTGGCGCGTGGTTTAGCGCGTGGCTTAGCGCGTGGCTTGTCGCTTGTCTTGGTGCTCTTTTTGGTGGATGAACTGGCGCTCCCCTTGGCGCGTGGCTTGGCGCGTGGCTTGGCGCTTGGCTTGGGGCGTGGCTTAGCGCTTGGCTTGGCGCTTGGCTTGGCGCTTTTGTTGGGACGTGGCTTGTCGCTTGGCTTGGCGCTCTCTTTGGTGCACTGGGTGGCGCTCTCCTTGGCGCGTGGCTTGGCGATTGGTTTGGCGCTTTTTTTGGCGCCTGGCCTGTCGCTTGGCTTGGCGCATGGCGTGGCGCTTTTCTTGGCACGTGGCCTGGCGCGTGGCTTGTCGCTTGGCTTAGCGATCTCCTTGGAGCGTGGTCTGGCGCTTGGATTAGCGCTTGGCTTAGCGCTTTTCTTAGCGCGTGGCTTGGCGCTTGGCTTAGCACTTGGCTTGGAGCTTTTCTTGGCGCGTGGTCTGGCGCGTGGTTTGTCGCTTGGCTTAGCGATTTCCTTGGAGCGTGGTTTGGCGCTAGGCTTAGCACTTGGCTTGGCGCTTTTCTTGGCGCGTAGCTTGTCGCTTGGCTTGGCGTTTGTCTTGGCGCTTGTCTTGGCACATGGCATGGAGCTCTCATTGGCGTTTGGCTTGGCGCTTGGCTGGGCGCTTGACTTGGCGCTGTCCTTGGCGCGTGGCTTGGCGCTTGGCTTGGCGCATAACGTGGCGCATTTCTTGGCGCGTGGCTTGGCGCTTGGCTTAGCGCTTGGCTTGGCGCTTGACTTGGCGCTTTTCTAGGCGCGTGGCTTGGCGCGTAGCTTGTCGCTTGGTTTGGTGCTCTCCTTGGCGCGTGGCTTGGCGCCTGGCTTGGGGCGTGGCTTAGCGCTTGGCTTGGCGCTTTTGTTGGCACGTGGCTTGTCGCTTGTCTTGGCGCTCTCTTTGGTGCACGGGTGGCGCTCTCCTTGGCGCGTGGCTTGGCGCTTGGCTTGGCGCCTTTTTTGGCGCGTGGCCTGTCGCTTGGTTTGGCGCATGGCGTGGCGCTTTTCTTATCGCGTGGCTTGGCGCTTGGCTTGGCGCTTTTCTTGGCGCGTGGCTTGGCGCGTGGCTTGGCGCGTGGCTTGTCGATTGGCTTGGTGCCCTTCTTGGCGCTTGGTTTGGCGCTTTTTTGGGCGCGTGGCTTGTCGCTTGGCTTGGCGCATGGCGTGGCGCTTTTCCTATCGCGCGGCTTGGCGCTTGGCTTGGCGCTTTTCTTGGCGCGTGGTTTGGCGCTTAGCTCGGCGCGTGGCTTGGCGCTGGGATTGGCGCTTTTGTTGGCGTGTGGCTTAGCGCGTAGCTTGTCGCTTGGCTTGGCGCTTGTTTTGGTGCATGGGGTGGCGCTCTTCTTGGCGCGTGGCTTGGCGCTTGGCTTGGCGCGTGGCTTGGCGCTGGTCTTGGCGATTTTGTTGGCGCGTGGCTTAGCGCGTGGCTTGTCGCTTGGCTTGGCGCTCTTTTTGGTGCATGGGATGGCGCTCTCCTTGGCGCGTGGCTTGGCGCTTGGCTTGGCGCTTTTTTTGGCGCGTGACTTGTTGCTTGGCTTGGCGCATGTCGTAGCAATTTTCTTGGCGCGTGGCTTGGCGCTTGGCTTGGCGCTGATCTTGGCGCTTTTGTTGTCGCGTGGCTTATCGCGTAGCTTGTCGCTTGGCTTGGCGCTCTCTTTGGTGCTTGGGGTGGCGCTTTTCTTATCGCGTGGCCTGGCGCTTGGCTTAGCACTTGGCTTGGAGCTTTTCTTGGTGCGTGGCCTGGCGCGTGGCTTGTCGCTTGGCTTGGCGCGCTCTTCTAGGTGCATGGCATGGCGCTTTTCCTGGCGCTTGCTTTGGCGCTTGGCTTGGCGCTTGGCTTGGCGCCTTTCTTAACGCGTGGTTTGGCGCGTGGCTTGTCGCTTAGCTTAGCGCTCTCCTTGGTGCATGAGTGGCGCTTTACTCGGCGCGTGTTTTGTCGTTTGGCTTGGCGTTTTTTTTAGTGCGTGGCTTAGCGCGTGGTTTGTCGCTTGGCTTGGCGCTTTTTTTGGTGCATGGGGTGGCGCTCTTCTTGGCGCGTGGCTTGGCGCTTGGTTTGGCGTTTCTCTTGGCGCGTGGCTTATCGCTTGGCTTGGCGCATGGCGTGGCGCTTTTTTTGGCGGGTGTCTTGGCGCTTGGCTTAGCGCGTGGCTTGGCGCTTGGCTTAGTGCTTGGCTTGGCGCATGTCGTGGCGCTTTTCTTGGCGCGTGGCTTGGCGCGTAGCTTGTCGCTTGGTTTGGTGTTCTCCTTGGCGCGTAACTTGGCGCTTGGCTTGGCGCGTGGCGTGGCGCTTCGCATGGCGCTTTTGTTGGCGTGTGGCTTGGCGCGTGGCTTGTCGCTTGGCTTGGCGCTCTCTTTGGTGCTTGGGGTGGCGCTTTTCTTAGCGCGTGGCTTGGCGCTTGGCTTACAGTTGGCTTGGAGCTTTTCTTGGAGAGTGGCCTGGCGCGTGGCTTGTCGCTTAACTTAGCGATCTCTTTGGAGCGTTGTTTGGCGCTTGGATTAGCGCTTGGCTTGGCGTTTTTCTTAACCCTCCAGTACCCGTTCAAAATTCTAAGACATCAGTACCCGCAGCGGTCTCGCAGTCCGCAGTCCTTAGCTTGGCGCTCTCCTTGCAGCGAGGGATGGCGCTTTTCTTGGCACGTGGCTTGGCGCTTGGTTTGGCGCTTAGCTTGGCGCTTTTCTTGGAGCGTGGCCTGGCGCGTGGTTGTCACTTAGCTTGGCGCTCTCCTTGCAGCGTGGGAAAGCGCTTTTCTTGGCACGTGGCTTGTCGCTTGGCTTGGCGCTTTTTTTGGCGCGTGACAGCACTTGACTTGGCGCTTGGCTTGACGCTTGGCTTAGCGCATGCCTTGGCGCTCTCCTTGGCGCGTGGCTTGTCGCTTGGCTTGGCGCTCTTTTTGGTGCATGGGATGGCGCTCTCCTTGGCGCGTGGCTTGGCGCTTGGCTTGGCGCTTTTTTTGGCGCGTGACTTGTTGCTTGGCTTGGCGCATGTCGTAGCAATTTTCTTGGCGCGTGGCTTGGCGCTTGGCTTGGCGCTGATCTTGGCGCTTTTGTTGTCGCGTGGCTTATCGCGTAGCTTGTCGCTTGGCTTGGCGCTCTCTTTGGTGCTTGGGGTGGCGCTTTTCTTATCGCGTGGCCTGGCGCTTGGCTTAGCACTTGGCTTGGAGCTTTTCTTGGTGCGTGGCCTGGCGCGTGGCTTGTCGCTTGGCTTGGCGCGCTCTTCTAGGTGCATGGCATGGCGCTTTTCCTGGCGCTTGCTTTGGCGCTTGGCTTGGCGCTTGGCTTGGCGCCTTTCTTAACGCGTGGTTTGGCGCGTGGCTTGTCGCTTAGCTTGGCGCTCTCCTTGGTGCATGGAGTGGCGCTTTACTCGGCGCGTGTTTTGTCGTTTGGCTTGGCGTTTTTTTTAGTGCGTGGCTTAGCGCGTGGTTTGTCGCTTGGCTTGGCGCTTTTTTTGGTGCATGGGTGGCGCTCTTCTTGGCGCGTGGCTTGGCGCTTGGTTTGGCGTTTCTCTTGGCGCGTGGCTTATCGCTTGGCTTGGCGCATGGCGTGGCGCTTTTTTTGGCGGGTGTCTTGGCGCTTGGCTTAGCGCGTGGCTTGGCGCTTGGCTTAGTGCTTGGCTTGGCGCATGTCGTGGCGCTTTTCTTGGCGCGTGGCTTGGCGCGTAGCTTGTCGCTTGGTTTGGTGTTCTCCTTGGCGCGTAACTTGGCGCTTGGCTTGGCGCGTGGCGTGGCGCTTCGCATGGCGCTTTTGTTGGCGTGTGGCTTGGCGCGTGGCTTGTCGCTTGGCTTGGCGCTCTCTTTGGTGCTTGGGTGGCGCTTTTCTTAGCGCGTGGCTTGGCGCTTGGCTTACAGTTGGCTTGGAGCTTTTCTTGGAGAGTGGCCTGGCGCGTGGCTTGTCGCTTAACTTAGCGATCTCTTTGGAGCGTTGTTTGGCGCTTGGATTAGCGCTTGGCTTGGCGTTTTTCTTAACCCTCCAGTACCCGTTCAAAATTCTAAGACATCAGTACCCGCAGCGGTCTCGCAGTCCGCAGTCCTTAGCTTGGCGCTCTCCTTGCAGCGAGGGATGGCGCTTTTCTTGGCACGTGGCTTGGCGCTTGGTTTGGCGCTTAGCTTGGCGCTTTTCTTGGAGCGTGGCCTGGCGCGTGGCTTGTCACTTAGATTGGCGCTCTCCTTGCAGCGTGGGATAGCGCTTTTCTTGGCACGTGGCTTGTCGCTTGGCTTGGCGCTTTTTTTTGGCGCGTGACAGCACTTGACTTGGCGCTTGGCTTGACGCTTGGCTTAGCGCATGCCTTGGCGCTCTCCTTGGCGCGTGGCTTGTCGCTTGGCTTGGCGCTCTCCTTGGTGCATGGGGTGTCGCTTTTCTTGGCGCGTGGCTTGTCGCTTGGCTTGGCGCGTGGCTTGGCTCTTAGCTTGGCGTTTGGTTTGGCACTTTTCTTGGCGCTTGGCTTGGCGCGTGGCATGTCGCTTGGCTTATCGCATGGCGTGACGCTTTTCTTGGCGCGTGGCTTGGCGCTTGGCTTGGCGCTTGGCTTGGCGCATGGCATGTCGCTTGGCTTGGCGCATGGCGTGGCGCCTTTCTTGGCGCGTGGTTTGGCGCTTGGCTTGGCGCTTGGCTTGTCGCGTGGCTTGGCGATTGGCTTGGCGCTTTTGTTGGCGCGTGATTTGGCGCGTGGTTTTTCGCTTGCCTTGGTGCTCTCCTTGGTGCATGGGATGGCCCTTTTCTTGGCGCGTGGCTTGGCGCTTGGTTTGGCGCTTGGCTTAGCGCTTTTCTTGGCGAGTGGCCTAGCGCTTGGCTTTTCGCTTGGCTTGGTGCTCTCCTTGGTGCATGGGATGGCCCTTTTCTTGGCGCGGAACTTGTCGCTTGGATTGGCGCTTCTCTTGGCGCGGGGCTTGTCGCTTGACTTGGCGCTTTTCTTGGCGCGTGACTTGGCACTTGACTTGGCGCTTTTGTTGGCGCGTGGCTTGGCGCGTGGCTTGGCGCATGGATTGGCGCTTCTCTTGGCGCGATGCTTGTTGCTTGGTTTGGCGCTTTTCTTGGCGCGTGGCTTGGCGCGTGGCTTGGCGCATGGATTGGCGCTTCTCTTGACGCGATGCTTGTCGCTTGGTTTGGCGCTTTTCTTGGCCGTGGCCTAGCGCTTGGCTTTTCGCTTAGCTTGGTGCTCTCCTTGGTGCATGGGATGGCCCTTTTCTTGGCGCGGGGCTTGTCGCTTAGATTGGCGCTTCTCTTGGCGCGTGGCTTGTCGCTTGGCTTGGTGCTCTTCTTGGTGCGTGGCTTGGCGCTTAGCTTGGCGCGTGGTTTGGCGCTTTTCTTGGCGCGTGGCTTGTCGCTTGGCTTGGCGCATGGCGTGACGCTCTTTTTGGCGCGTGACTTGGCGCTTGGCTTGGAGCTTCATTTGGCGCTTAACTTGGCGCTTTTCTTAGCGCGTGGCATGTCGCTTGGCTTGGCGCATCTCGTGGCGCTTTTCTTGGCGCGTGGCTTGGCGCTTGGCTTAGCGCTTGGCTTGGCGCTTGGCTTGGCGCTTGGCTTGGCGCTTGGCTTGGCGCTTTTCTTGGCGCGTGGCTTGGCGCGTGGCTTGTCACTTGGCTTGGCGCTTGGCTTGGCGCTTTTCTTGGCGCGTGGCCTGGCGCGTGCCTTGTCACTTGGCTTGGCGCTCTCCTTGGAACGTGGGATGTCGCTTTTCTTGGCGCGTGGCTTGGCGCTTGGTTTGGCGCTTGGCTTGGCGCTTTTCTTGGCGCGTGGCCTGGCGCGTGGCTTGTCGCTTGGCTTGGCGCTCTCCTTGGAGCGTGGCTTGGCGCTTGGGTTGGCGCTTTTCTTGGCGCGGGGCTTGTCGCTAGGCTTGGCGCTTTTCTTGGCGCGTGGCTTGGCGCTTGGTTGGGCGTTTGGCTTGGCGCTTGTCTCGGCGATGGTTTGGCGCTTTTCTTAAAGCGTGGCTTGGCGAGTAGCCTGGCGTTTGGTTTGGCGCTTAGAATGCCGCTTGGATTGCCGCTTGGCTTGGCGCTCTCCTTGGCGCGTGGCTTGGCGCTTGGATTGGCGCTTTTCTTGGCGCGCGGGTTGTCGTTTGGCTTAGCGCATGGCGTGGCATTTTTCTTGGCGCGTAACTTGGTGCTTGGCTTGGCGCGTGGCTTGTCGCTTGGCTTGGCGCTCTCCTTGGTGCATGGGGTGTCGCTTTTCTTGGCGCGTGGCTTGTCGCTTGGCTTGGCGCGTGGCTTGGCTCTTGGCTTGGCGTTTGGTTTGGCGCTTTTCTTGGCGCTTGGCTTGGCGCGTGGCATGTCGCTTGGCTTGGCGCATGGCGTGACGCTTTTCTTGGCGCGTGGCTTCGCGCTTGGCTTGGCGCTTGGCTTGTCGCGTGGCTTGGCGATTGGCTTGGCGCTTTTGTTGGCGCGCGATTTGGCGCGTGGCTTTTCGCTTGGCTTGGAGCTCTCCTTGTTGCATGGGATGGCCCTTTTCTTGGCGCGTGGCTTGGCGCTTGGTTTGGCGCTTGGCTTGGCGCTTTTCTTGGCGAGTGGCCTAGCGCTTGGCTTTTCGCTTGGCTTGGTGCTCTCCTTGGTGCAAGGGATGGCCCTTTTCTTGGCGCGGGGCTTGTCTCTTGGCTTGGCGCTTGGATTGGCGCTTTTCTTGGCGCGTGGCTTGGCGCGTGGCTTGGCGCATGGATTGGCGCTTTTCTTGGCGCGATGCTTGTCGCTTGACTTGGCGCTTTTGTTGGCGCGTGGCTTGGCGCGTGGCTTGGCGCATGGATTGGCGCTTCTCTTGGCGCGATGCTTGTCGCTTGGTTTGGCGCTTTTCTTGGCGCGTGGCTTGGCGCGTGGCTTGGCGCTTGGTTGGGCGTTTGGCTTGGCGCTTGTCTCGGCGATGGTTTGGCGCTTTTCATAAAGCGTGGTTTAGCGCGTAGCCTGGCATTTGGTTTGACGCTTAGAATGGCGCTTGGCTAGCCGCTTGACTTGGCGCTTTCCTTGGCGCGTGGTTTGGCGCTTGGCTTGGCGCTTTCCTTGGCGCGTGGTTTGGCGCTTGGATTGGCGCTTTTCTTGGCGCGTGGGTTGTCGCTGGCTTTGCGCTTGGCTTGACGCTTGCTTTGGCGCTTTCCTTGGCGCGTGGCCTAGCGCGTGGCTTGTCGCTTGGCTTGGCGCTCTTCTTGGCGCGTGGTTTGGCGCTTAGCTTGGCGCGTGGTTTGGCGCTTGGCTTGGCGCTTTTCTTGGCGCGTGGCATGGCGCGTGGATTGTCGCTTGGCTTGGCGCGCCTTTCTTGGTGCATGGGTGGCGCTTTTCTTGGCGCGTGGCTTGGCGCTTGGCTTGACGCTCTCCTTGGTGCATGGGTGGCGCTTTTCTTGGCGCGTGGCTTGGCGCTTGGATTAGCGCTTGGCTTGGCGCTTAGCTTGGCGCCTTTCTTGGCGCGTGTCTTGGCGCGTGGCTTGTCGCTTGGTTAGGTGCTCTCCTTGGCGTGTGGCTTGGCGCTTGGATTGGCGCGTGGTTTGGCGCTAGGCTTGGCGCGTGGCTTGGCGCTTGACTTGGCGTTTTTGTTAGCGGGTGGCTTGTCGCTTGGCTTGGCGCTCTTCTTGGCGCGTGGCTTGGCGCTTAGCTTGGCGCGTGGTTTGGCGCTTGGCTTGGCGCTTTTCCTGGCGAGTGGGTTGTCGCTTGGCTTAGCGCATGGCGCTCTCCTTGGTGCATGGGGTGTCGCTTTTCTTGGCGCGTGGCTTGTCGCTTGGCTGGGCGCTCTCCTTGGTGCATGGGTGGCGCTTTTCTTGACGCGTGGCTTGGCGCGTAGCTTGTCGCTTGGCTTGACGCTCTCCTTGGTGCATGGGGTGTCGCTTTTCTTGACGCGTGGCTTGGCGCGTAGCTTGTCGCTTGGCTTGACGCTCTCCTTGGTGCATGGGTGGCGCTTTTCTTGGCGCGTGGCTTGGCGCTTGGATTAGCGCTTGGCTTGGCGCTTAGCTTGGCGCCTTTCTTGGCGCGTGTCTTGGCGCGTGGCTTGTCGCTTGGTTAGGTGCTCTCCTTGGCGTGTGGCTTGGCGCTTGGATTGGCGCGTGGTTTGGCGCTAGGCTTGGCGCGTGGCTTGGCGCTTGACTTGGCGTTTTTGTTAGCGGGTGGCTTGTCGCTTGGCTTGGCGCTCTTCTTGGCGCGTGGCTTGGCGCTTAGCTTGGCGCGTGGTTTGGCGCTTGGCTTGGCGCTTTTCCTGGCGAGTGGGTTGTCGCTTGGCTTAGCGCATGGCGCTCTCCTTGGTGCATGGGGTGTCGCTTTTCTTGGCGCGTGGCTTGTCGCTTGGCTTGGCGCGTGGCTTGGCTCTTGGCTTGGCGTTTGGTTTGGCGCATGGCGTGACGCTTTTCTTGGCGCGTGGCTTGGCGCTTGGCTTGGCGCGTGGCATGTCGCTTGGCTTGGCGCATGGCGTGGCGCCTTTCTTAACGCGTGGCTTGGCGCTTGGCTTATCGCTTGGCTTGTCGCGTGGCTTGGCGATTGGCTTGGCGCTTTTGTTAACGCGTGATTTGGCGCGTGGGTTTTCGCTTGGCTTGGTGCTCTCCTTGGTGCATGGGATGGCCCTTTTCTTGGCGCGTGGCTTGGCGCTTGGTTTGGCGCTTGGCTTGGCGCTTTTCTTGGCGAGTGGTTTAGCGCTTGGCTTTTCGCTTGGCTTGGTGCTCTCCTTGGTGCATGGGATGGCCCTTTTCTTGACGCAAGGCTTGTCGCTTGGATTGGCGCTTCTCTTGGCGCGTGGCTTGTCGCTTGGCTTGGCGCTCTTCTTGGCGCGTGGCTTGGCGTTTAGCTTGGCGCGTGGTTTGGCGCTTTTCTTGGCGCGTGGCTTGTCGCTTGGCTTGGCGCATGGCGTGACGCTCTTTTTGGCGCGTGGCTTGGCGCTTGGCTTGGCGCTTCATTTGGCGCTTAACTTGGCGCTTTTCTTAGCGCGTGGCATGTCGCTTGGCTTGGCGCATGGCGTGGCGCTTTTCTTGGCGCGTGGCTTGGCGCTTGGATTAGCGCTTGGCTTGGCGCTTGGCTTGGCGTTTTTCTTGGCGCGTGGCTTGGCGCGTGGCTTGTCGCTTGGCTTGGCGCATGGCGTGACGCTCTTTTTGGCGCGTGGCTTGGCGCTTGGCTTGGCGCTTCATTTGGCGCTTAACTTGGCGCTTTTCTTAGCGCGTGGCATGTCGCTTGGCTTGGCGCATGGCGTGGCGCTTTTCTTGGCGCGTGGCTTGGCGCTTGGCTTGGCGCTTGGCTTGGCGCTTTTCTTGGCGCGTGGCTTGGCGCGTGGCTGGTCACTTGGCTTGGCGCTTGGCTTGGCGCTTGGCTTGGCGCTTTTCTTGGCGCGTGGCCTGGCGCGTGGCTTGTCACTTGGCTTGGCGCTTGGCTTGGCGCTTTCCTTGGCGCGTGGTTTGGCGCTTGGATTGGCGCTTTTCTTGGCGCGTGGGTTGTCGCTGGCTTTGCGCTTGGATTGACGCTTGCTTTGGCGCTTTCCTTGGCGCGTGGCCTAGCGCGTGGCTTGTCGCTTGGCTTGGCGCTCTTCTTGGCGCGTGGCTTGACGCTTAGCTTGGCGCGTGGTTTGGCGCTTGGCTTGGCGCTTTTATTGGCGCGTGGCATGGCGCGTGGCTTGTCGCTTGGCTTGGCGCGCCTTTTTTGGTGCATGGCAAGGCGCTTTTCCTGGCGCGTGGCTTGCCGCTTGGTTTAGCGCTTGGCTTGGCGCTTTTCTTGACGCGTGGCTTGGCGCGTAGCTTGTCGCTTGGCTTGACGCTCTCCTTGGTGCATGAGTGGCGCTTTTCTTGGCGCGTGGCTTGGCGCTTGGATTAGCGCTTGGCTTGGCGCTTAGCTTGGCGCTTTCTTGGCGCGTGGCTTGGCGCGTGGCTTGTCGCTTGGTTAGGTGCTCTTCTTGGCGTGTGGCTTGGCGCTTGGCTTGGCGCGTGGTTTGGCGCTAGGCTTGGCGCGTGGCTTGGCGCTTGACTTGGCGTTTTTGTTGGCGGGTGGCTTGTCGCTTGGCTTGGCGCTCTTCTTGGCGCGTGGCTTGGCGCTTAGCTTGGCGCGTGGTTTGGCGCTTGGCTTGGCGCTTTTCCTGGCGCGTGGGATGTCGCTTGGCCTAGCGCATGGCGTGGCATTTTTCTTGGCGCGTGACTTGGTGCTTGGCTTGGCGCGTGGCTTGTCGTTTTGCTTGGCGCTCTCCTTGGTGCATGGGTTGTCGCTTTTCTTGGCGCGTGGCTTGTCGCTTGGCTTGGCGCGTGGCTTGGCTCTTGGCTTGGCGTTTGGTTTGGCGCTTTTCTTGGCGCTTGGCTTGGCGCGTGGCATGTCGCTTGGCTTGGCGCATGGCGTGACGCTTTTCTTGGCGCGTGGCTTGGCGCTTGGCTTGGCGCTTGGCTTGGCGCGTGGCATGTCGCTTGGCTTGGCGCATGGCGTGGTGCCTTTCTTGGCGCGTGGCTTGGCGCTTGGCTTATCGCTTGGCTTGTCGCGTGGCTTGGCGATTGGCTTGGCGCTTTTGTTAACACGTGATTTGGCGCGTGGCTTTTCGCTTGGCTTGGTGCTCTCCTTGGTGCATGGGATGGCCCTTTTCTTGGCGCGTGGCTTGGCGCTTGGTTTGGCGCTTGGCTTGGCGCTTTTCTTGGCGAGTGGCCTAGCGCTTGGCTTTTCGCTTGGCTTGGTGCTCTCCTTGGTGCATGGGATGGCCCTTTTCTTGGCGCAAGGCTTGTCGCTTGGATTGGCACTTCTCTTGGCGCGTGGCTTGTCGCTTGGCTTGGCGCTCTTCTTGGCGCGTGGCTTGGCGCTTAGCTTGGCGCCTGGTTTGGCGCTTTTCTTGGCGCGTGGCTTGTCGCTTGGCTTGGCGCATGGCGTGCCGCTCTTTTTGGCGCGTGGCTTGGCGCTTGGCTTGGCGCTTCATTTGGCGCTTAACTTGGCGCTTTTCTTAGCGCGTGGCATGTCGCTTGGTTTGGCGCATGGCGTGGCGTTTTTCTTGGTGCGTGGCTTGGCGCTTGGCTTAGCGCTTGGCTTGGCGCGTGGCTTGTCACTTGGCTTGGCGCTTGGCTTGGCGCTTTTCTTGGCGCGTGGCCTGTCGCGTGGCTTGTCACTTGGCTTGGCGCACTCCTTGGAGCGTGGGATGGCGCTTTTCTTGACGCGTGGCTTGGCGCTTGGTTTGGCGCTTGGCTTGGCGCTTTTCTTGGCGCGTGGCCTGGCGCGTGGCTTGTCGCTTGGTTTGGCGCACTCCTTGGAGCGTGGCTTGGCGCTTGGATTAGCGCTTTTCTTGGCGCGGGGCTTGTCGCATGGCTTGGCGCTTTTATTGGCCGTGGCTTGGCGCTTGGTTGGGCGTTTGGCTTGGCGCTTGTCTCGGCGATGGTTTGGTGTTTTTCTTAAAGCGTGGCTTGGCGCGTAGCCTGGCGTTTGGTTTGGCGCTTAGAATGCCGCTTGGATTGCCGCTTGGCTTGGCGCTCTCCTTGGCGCGTGGCTTGGCGCTTGGATTGGCGCTTTTCTTGGCGCGTGGGTTGTCGTTTGGCTTAACGCATGGCGTGGCATTTTTCTTGGCGCGTAACTTGGTGCTTGGCTTGGCGCGTGGCTTGTCGCTTGGCTTGGCGCGTGGCTTGGCTCTTGGCTTGGCGTTTGGTTTGGCGCTTTTCTTGGCGCTTGGCTTGGCGCGTGGCATGTCGCTTGGCTTGGCGCATGGCGTGACGCTTTTCTTGGCGCGTGGCTTGGCGCTTGGCTTGGCGCTTGGCTTGGCGCATGGCGTGGCGCCTTTCTTGGCGCGTGGATTGGCGCTTGGCTTGGCGCTTGGCTTGTCGCGTGGCTTGGTGCTCTCCTTGGTGCATGGGGTAGCCCTTTTCTTGGCGCGTGGCTTGGCGCTTGGTTTGGCGCGTGGCTTTTCGCTTGGCTTGGTGCTCTTCTTGGTGCATGGGATAGCCCTTTTCTTGGCGCGTGGCTTAGCGCTTGGTTTGGCGCTTGGCTTGGCGCTTTTCTTGGCGAGTGGCCTAGCGCTTGGCTTGGCGCTTGGATTGGCGCATGGATTGGCGCTTTTCTTGGCGCGATGCTTGTCGCTTGGCTTGGCGCTTGGATTGGCGCATGGATTGGCGCTTTTCTTAACGCGGGGCTTGTCGCTTGGCTTGGCGCTTGGATTGGCGCATGGATTGGCGCTTTTCTTGGCGCGATGCTTGTCGCTCGACTTGGCGCTTTTCTTGGCGCGTGACTTGGCACTTGACTTGGCGCTTTTGTTGGCGCGTGGCTTGGCGCATGGATTGGAGCTTCTTTTGGCGCGATGCTTGTCGCTTGGTTTGGCGCTTTTCTTGGCGCGTGGCTTGGCGCGTGGCTTGGCGCTTGGTTGGGCGTTTGGCTTGGCGCTTGTCTCGGCGATGGTTTGGCGCTTTTCATAAAGCGTGGCTTAGCGCGTAGCCTGGCATTTGGTTTGACGCTTAGAATGGCGCTTGGCTAGCAGTTTGGCTTGGCGCTTTCCTTGGCGCGTGGTTTGGCGCTTGGATTGGCGCTTTTCTTGGCGCGTGGGTTGTCGCTGGCTTTGCGCTTGGCTTGACGCTTGCTTTGGCGCTTTCCTTGGCGCGTGGCCTAGCGCGTGGCTTGTCGCTTGGCTTGGCGCTCTTCTTGGCGCGTGGCTTGACGCTTAGCTTGGCGCGTGGTTTGGCGCTTGGCTTGGCGCTTTTATTGGCGCGTGGCATGGCGCGTGGCTTGTCGCTTGGCTTGGCGCGCCTTTCTTGGTGCATGGGTGGCGCTTTTCTTGGCGCGTGGCTTGGCGCTTGGCTTGACGCTCTCCTTGGTGCATGGGTGGCGCTTTTCTTGGCGCGTGGCTTGGCGCTTGGATTAGCGCTTGGCTTGGCGCTTAGCTTGGCGCCTTTCTTGGCGCGTGTCTTGGCGCGTGGCTTGTCGCTTGGTTAGGTGCTCTCCTTGGCGTGTGGCTTGGCGCTTGGATTGGCGCGTGGTTTGGCGCTAGGCTTGGCGCGTGGCTTGGCGCTTGACTTGGCGTTTTTGTTAGCGGGTGGCTTGTCGCTTGGCTTGGCGCTCTTCTTGGCGCGTGGCTTGGCGCTTAGCTTGGCGCGTGGTTTGGCGCTTGGCTTGGCGCTTTTCCTGGCGAGTGGGTTGTCGCTTGGCTTAGCGCATGGCGCTCTCCTTGGTGCATGGGGTGTCGCTTTTCTTGGCGCGTGGCTTGTCGCTTGGCTTGGCGCGTGGCTTGGCTCTTGGCTTGGCGTTTGGTTTGGCGCATGGCGTGACGCTTTTCTTGGCGCGTGGCTTGGCGCTTGGCTTGGCGCGTGGCATGTCGCTTGGCTTGGCGCATGGCGTGGCGCCTTTCTTAACGCGTGGCTTGGCGCTTGGCTTATCGCTTGGCTTGTCGCGTGGCTTGGCGATTGGCTTGGCGCTTTTGTTAACGCGTGATTTGGCGCGTGGGTTTTCGCTTGGCTTGGTGCTCTCCTTGGTGCATGGGATGGCCCTTTTCTTGGCGCGTGGCTTGGCGCTTGGTTTGGCGCTTGGCTTGGCGCTTTTCTTGGCGAGTGGTTTAGCGCTTGGCTTTTCGCTTGGCTTGGTGCTCTCCTTGGTGCATGGGATGGCCCTTTTCTTGACGCAAGGCTTGTCGCTTGGATTGGCGCTTCTCTTGGCGCGTGGCTTGTCGCTTGGCTTGGCGCTCTTCTTGGCGCGTGGCTTGGCGTTTAGCTTGGCGCGTGGTTTGGCGCTTTTCTTGGCGCGTGGCTTGTCGCTTGGCTTGGCGCATGGCGTGACGCTCTTTTTGGCGCGTGGCTTGGCGCTTGGCTTGGCGCTTCATTTGGCGCTTAACTTGGCGCTTTTCTTAGCGCGTGGCATGTCGCTTGGCTTGGCGCATGGCGTGGCGCTTTTCTTGGCGCGTGGCTTGGCGCTTGGATTAGCGCTTGGCTTGGCGCTTGGCTTGGCGTTTTTCTTGGCGCGTGGCTTGGCGCGTGGCTTGTCGCTTGGCTTGGCGCATGGCGTGACGCTCTTTTTGGCGCGTGGCTTGGCGCTTGGCTTGGCGCTTCATTTGGCGCTTAACTTGGCGCTTTTCTTAGCGCGTTGCATGTCGCTTGGCTTGGCGCATGGCGTGGCGCTTTTCTTGGCGCGTGGCTTGGCGCTTGGCTTGGCGCTTGGCTTGGCGCTTTTCTTGGCGCGTGGCTTGGCGCGTGGCTGGTCACTTGGCTTGGCGCTTGGCTTGGCGCTTGGCTTGGCGCTTTTCTTGGCGCGTGGCCTGGCGCGTGGCTTGTCACTTGGCTTGGCGCTTGGCTTGGCGCTTTCCTTGGCGCGTGGTTTGGCGCTTGGATTGGCGCTTTTCTTGGCGCGTGGGTTGTCGCTGGCTTTGCGCTTGGATTGACGCTTGCTTTGGCGCTTTCCTTGGCGCGTGGCCTAGCGCGTGGCTTGTCGCTTGGCTTGGCGCTCTTCTTGGCGCGTGGCTTGACGCTTAGCTTGGCGCGTGGTTTGGCGCTTGGCTTGGCGCTTTTATTGGCGCGTGGCATGGCGCGTGGCTTGTCGCTTGGCTTGGCGCGCCTTTTTTGGTGCATGGCAAGGCGCTTTTCCTGGCGCGTGGCTTGGCGCTTGGTTTAGCGCTTGGCTTGGCGCTTTTCTTGACGCGTGGCTTGGCGCGTAGCTTGTCGCTTGGCTTGACGCTCTCCTTGGTGCATGAGTGGCGCTTTTCTTGGCGCGTGGCTTGGAGCTTGGATTAGCGCTTGGCTTGGCGCTTAGCTTGGCGCTTTCTTGGCGCGTGGCTTGGCGCGTGGCTTGTCGCTTGGTTAGGTGCTCTTCTTGGCGTGTGGCTTGGCGCTTGGCTTGGCGCGTGGTTTGGCGCTAGGCTTGGCGCGTGGCTTGGCGCTTGACTTGGCGTTTTTGTTGGCGGGTGGCTTGTCGCTTGGCTTGGCGCTCTTCTTGGCGCGTGGCTTGGCGCTTAGCTTGGCGCGTGGTTTGGCGCTTGGCTTGGCGCTTTTCCTGGCGCGTGGGATGTCGCTTGGCTTAGCGCATGGCGTGGCATTTTTCTTGGCGCGTGACTTGGTGCTTGGCTTGGCGCGTGGCTTGTCGTTTTGCTTGGCGCTCTCCTTGGTGCATGGGTTGTCGCTTTTCTTGGCGCGTGGCTTGTCGCTTGGCTTGGCGCGTGGCTTGGCTCTTGGCTTGGCGTTTGGTTTGGCGCTTTTCTTGGCGCTTGGCTTGGCGCGTGGCATGTCGCTTGGCTTGGCGCATGGCGTGACGCTTTTCTTGGCGCGTGGCTTGGCGCTTGGCTTGGCGCTTGGCTTGGCGCGTGGCATGTCGCTTGGCTTGGCGCATGGCGTGGTGCCTTTCTTGGCGCGTGGCTTGGCGCTTGGCTTATCGCTTGGCTTGTCGCGTGGCTTGGCGATTGGCTTGGCGCTTTTGTTAACACGTGATTTGGCGCGTGGCTTTTCGCTTGGCTTGGTGCTCTCCTTGGTGCATGGGATGGCCCTTTTCTTGGCGCGTGGCTTGGCGCTTGGTTTGGCGCTTGGCTTGGCGCTTTTCTTGGCGAGTGGCCTAGCGCTTGGCTTTTCGCTTGGCTTGGTGCTCTCCTTGGTGCATGGGATGGCCCTTTTCTTGGCGCAAGGCTTGTCGCTTGGATTGGCACTTCTCTTGGCGCGTGGCTTGTCGCTTGGCTTGGCGCTCTTCTTGGCGCGTGGCTTGGCGCTTAGCTTGGCGCCTGGTTTGGCGCTTTTCTTGGCGCGTGGCTTGTCGCTTGGCTTGGCGCATGGCGTGCCGCTCTTTTTGGCGCGTGGCTTGGCGCTTGGCTTGGCGCTTCATTTGGCGCTTAACTTGGCGCTTTTCTTAGCGCGTGGCATGTCGCTTGGTTTGGCGCATGGCGTGGCGTTTTTCTTGGTGCGTGGCTTGGCGCTTGGCTTAGCGCTTGGCTTGGCGCGTGGCTTGTCACTTGGCTTGGCGCTTGGCTTGGCGCTTTTCTTGGCGCGTGGCCTGTCGCGTGGCTTGTCACTTGGCTTGGCGCACTCCTTGGAGCGTGGCTTGGCGCTTGGATTAGCGCTTGGCTTGGCGCTTTTCTTGGCGCGTGGCCTGGCGCGTGGCTTGTCGCTTGGTTTGGCGCACTCCTTGGAGCGTGGGATGGCGCTTTTCTTGACGCGTGGCTTGGCGCTTGGTTTGGCGCTTGGCTTGGCGCTTTTCTTGGCGCGTGGCCTGGCGCGTGGCTTGTCGCTTGGTTTGGCGCACTCCTTGGAGCGTGGCTTGGCGCTTGGATTAGCGCTTTTCTTGGCGCGGGGCTTGTCGCATGGCTTGGCGCTTTTATTGGCCGTGGCTTGGCGCTTGGTTGGGCGTTTGGCTTGGCGCTTGTCTCGGCGATGGTTTGGTGTTTTTCTTAAAGCGTGGCTTGGCGCGTAGCCTGGCGTTTGGTTTGGCGCTTAGAATGCCGCTTGGATTGCCGCTTGGCTTGGCGCTCTCCTTGGCGCGTGGCTTGGCGCTTGGATTGGCGCTTTTCTTGGCGCGTGGGTTGTCGTTTGGCTTAACGCATGGCGTGGCATTTTTCTTGGCGCGTAACTTGGTGCTTGGCTTGGCGCGTGGCTTGTCGCTTGGCTTGGCGCGTGGCTTGGCTCTTGGCTTGGCGTTTGGTTTGGCGCTTTTCTTGGCGCTTGGCTTGGCGCGTGGCATGTCGCTTGGCTTGGCGCATGGCGTGACGCTTTTCTTGGCGCGTGGCTTGGCGCTTGGCTTGGCGCTTGGCTTGGCGCATGGCGTGGCGCCTTTCTTGGCGCGTGGATTGGCGCTTGGCTTGGCGCTTGGCTTGTCGCGTGGCTTGGTGCTCTCCTTGGTGCATGGGGTAGCCCTTTTCTTGGCGCGTGGCTTGGCGCTTGGTTTGGCGCGTGGCTTTTCGCTTGGCTTGGTGCTCTTCTTGGTGCATGGGATAGCCCTTTTCTTGGCGCGTGGCTTAGCGCTTGGTTTGGCGCTTGGCTTGGCGCTTTTCTTGGCGAGTGGCCTAGCGCTTGGCTTGGCGCTTGGATTGGCGCATGGATTGGCGCTTTTCTTGGCGCGATGCTTGTCGCTTGGCTTGGCGCTTGGATGATCGCATGGATTGGCGCTTTTCTTAACGCGGGGCTTGTCGCTTGGCTTGGCGCTTGGATTGGCGCATGGATTGGCGCTTTTCTTGGCGCGATGCTTGTCGCTCGACTTGGCGCTTTTCTTGGCGCGTGACTTGGCACTTGACTTGGCGCTTTTGTTGGCGCGTGGCTTGGCGCATGGATTGGAGCTTCTTTTGGCGCGATGCTTGTCGCTTGGTTTGGCGCTTTTCTTGGCGCGTGGCTTGGCGCGTGGCTTGGCGCTTGGTTGGGCGTTTGGCTTGGCGCTTGTCTCGGCGATGGTTTGGCGCTTTTCATAAAGCGTGGCTTAGCGCGTAGCCTGGCATTTGGTTTGACGCTTAGAATGGCGCTTGGCTAGCAGTTTGGCTTGGCGCTTTCCTTGGCGCGTGGTTTGGCGCTTGGATTGGCGCTTTTCTTGGCGCGTGGGTTGTCGCTGGCTTTGCGCTTGGCTTGACGCTTGCTTTGGCGCTTTCCTTGGCGCGTGGCCTAGCGCGTGGCTTGTCGCTTGGCTTGGCGCTCTTCTTGGCGCGTGGCTTGACGCTTAGCTTGGCGCGTGGTTTGGCGCTTGGCTTGGCGCTTTTATTGGCGCGTGGCATGGCGCGTGGCTTGTCGCTTGGCTTGGCGCGCCTTTCTTGGTGCATGGCACGGCGCTTTTCCTGGCGCGTGGCTTGGCGCTTGGTTTAACGCTTGGCTTGGCGCTTTTCTTGACGCGTGGCTTGGCGCGTAGCTTGTCGCTTGGCTTGACGCTCTCCTTGGTGCATGGGTGGCGCTTTTCTTGGCGCGTGGCTTGGCGCTTGGATTAGCGCTTGGCTTGGCGCTTAGCTTGGCGCCTTTCTTGGCGCGTGGCTTGGCGCGTGGCTTGCCGCTTGGTTAGGTGCTCTCCTTGGCGTGTGGCTTGGCGCTTGGCTTGGCGCGTGGTTTGGAGCTAGGCTTGGCGCGTGGCTTGGCGCTTGGCTTGGCGCTTGGTTTAGCGCTTGGCTTGGCGCTTTTCTTGACGCGTGGCTTGGCGCGTAGTTTGTCGCTTGGCTTGACGCTCTCCTTGGTGCATGGGTGGCGCCTTTCTTGGCGCGTGGCTTGGCGCTTGGATTAGCGTTTGGCTTGGCGCTTAGCTTGGCGCCTTTCTTGGCGCGTGGCTTGGCGCGTGGCTTGTCGCTTGGTTAGGTGCTCTCCTTGGCGTGTGGCTTGGCGCGTGGCTTGTCGCTTGGTTAGGTGCTCTCCTTGGCGTGTGGCTTGGCGCTTGGCTTGGCGCGTGGTTTGGCGCTAGGCTTGGCGCGTGGTTTGGCGCTTGGCTTGGCGTTTTTGTTGGCGGGTGGCTTGTCGCTTGGCTTGGCGCTCTTCTTGGCGCGTGGCTTGGCGCTTAGCTTGGCGCGTGGTTTGGCGCTTGGTTTGGCGCTTTTCCTGGCGCGTGGCTTGGCGCTTAGTTTAGCGCTTGGCTTGGCGCTTTTCTTGGCGCGTGGCATGGCATGTAGCTTGTCGCTTGGCTTGACGCTCTCCTTGGTGCATGGGTGGCGCTTTTCTTGGCGCGTGGCTTGGCGCTTGGACTAGCGCTTGGCTTGGCGCTTAGCTTGGCGCCTTTCTTGGCGCGTGGTTTGGCATGTGGCTTGGCGCGTGGCTTGTCGCTTCGTTAGGTGCTTTCCTTGGCGTGTGGCTTGGCGCTTGGCTTGGAGCGTGGCTTGGCGCTAGGCTTGGCGCGTGGCTTGGCGCTTGGGTTGGCGTTTTTGTTGGCGAGTGGCTTGGCGCGTGGCTTGTCGCTTGGCTTGGCGCTCCCTTTGGTGCATGGGGTGGCGCTCTTCTTGGCGCGTGGCTTGCCGCTTAGCTTGACGCTTTCCTTGGCGCGTGGCCTGGCGCGTGGCTTGTCGCTTGGTTTAGCGCTTGGCTTGGCGCTTTTCTTGACGCGTGGCTTGGCGCGTAGCTTGTCGCTTGGCTTGACGCTCTCCTTGGTGCATAGGTGGCGCTTTTCTTGGCGCGTGGCTTGGCGCTTGGATTAGCGGTTGGCTTGGCGCTTAGCTTGGCGTGTGGCTTGGCGCTTGGCTTGGCGCGTGGTTTGGCGCTAGGCTTGGCGCGTGGCTTGGCGCTTGGCTTGGCGTTTTTGTTGGCGGGTGGCTTGTCGCTTGGCTTGGCGCTCTTCTTGGCGCGTGGCTTGGCGCTTAGCTTGGCTCGTAGTTTGGCGCTTGGCTTGGCGCTTTTCCTGGCGCGTGGCTTGGCGCTTGGTTTAGCGCTTGGCTTGGCGCTTTTCTTGGCGCGTGGCTTGGCGCGTAGCTCGTCGCTTGGCTTGACGCTCTCCTTGGTGCATGGGTAGCGCTTTTCTTGGCGCGTGGCTTGGCGCTTGGATTAGCGCTTGGCTTGGCGCTTAGCTTGGCGCCTTTCTTGGCGCGTGGCTTGGCGCGTGGTTTGTCGCTTGGTTAGGTGCTCTCCTTGGCGTGTGGCTTGGCGCTTGGCTTGGCGCGTGGCTTGGCGCTAGGCTTGGCGCGTGGCTTGGCGCTTGGGTTGGCGTTTTTGTTGGCGGGTGGCTTGGCGCGTGGCTTGTCGCTTGGCTTGGCGCTCCCTTTGGTGCATGGGGTGGCGCTCTTCTTGGCGCGTGGCTTGCCGCTTAGCTTGACGCTTTCCTTGGCGCGTGGCCTGGCGCGTGGCCTGGCGCGTGGCTTGTCGCTTGGCTTAGCGCTTTCCTTGGAGCGTGGTTTGGCGCTTGGAATAGCGCTTGGCTTGGCGCTTTTCTTGGCCCGGCGCTTGTCGCTTGGCTTGGCGCTTGGCTTGGCGCTGGCTTGGCGTTTTTCTGCTTGCATGGCTTTCCGCATGGCTTGTGGCTTGGCTTGGCGCTCTCCATGGTGCGTGGCTTGGCGCTTAGCTTGGCGCGTAGCTTAACGCTTGGCTTGGCGCTTGGCTTTCTTGGTGCATGGCATGGCGCTTTTCCTGGCGCGTGGCTTGGCGCTTGGTTTAGCGTGTGGCTTGGCGCGTAGCTTGTCGCTTGGCTTGACGCTCTCCTTGGTGCATGGGGTGGCGCTTTTCTTGGCGCGTGGTTTGTCGCTTGGCTTGGCGTATAGCGTAGAGCTTTTCTTGGCGCTTGGCTTGGCGCTTGGATTAGCGCTTGGCTTGGCGCTTAGCTTGGCGCCTTTCTTGGCGCGTGGCTTGTCCTCCTTCGCATGACGGGTGCATTCACAACGACACCAACAGAGGCGCTAACCGTATTGGTAGGAATACTACCATTACATTTAGAAATAAGGAAAAGGGCGGCCATGTACTGGCTACGAAAGGGTGAGTTAGGCAGAGTAC